>JAWZTD010000004.1:7887611-7986901 GCA_035221335.1 Echites panduratus
TTGTTTTGACACATTTAAATTTAAGATCACAAAAAGGTTTGAGATGACTTTTTTTAAGGAAGAGGAAATACATGAAATTTCGGTTATTTTAATTTTGGGGGTGCACTTTACAAATTTGGATGTGCATTTATCCGCACCCCAAATTTTATCGATAAATTTGTGACTAATAAACATATATTGTTTTGACACATTTAAATTTAAGATCACAAAAAGGTTTGAGATGACTTTTTTTAAGGAAGAGGAAATACATGAAAGCCTCAAACAAAGCCTTTGAAATTGAGATAGTAATCAAAGGTGGCATTAGATAAAATATAAGATACTTTTATTGGGTTAAATTATAAAATCCAATTATTGAGGTTATTAATTGGAAATAAAATTAATTTGAGGGTCAATTCAGAATTAAATACCAAAACCAAACCAAGACAAAAAAGCTTCCGGTAACGCATTTCAGTCACCCCCGCTGCATTCAAGAATCCCCGTTGAGCCATCGGAGCTGAGAAGTAAAGGGAAGAAATGATGGAGAAAAGGTTGTTGATGAGATCACTGTATCGAGCAATTTGCCGCAGATCTCAGTTGTTATCTTCCCCGGCAAACTCCTCCCCCCGCGTCGCCGCCACTGTTAGTCAAGTCTCCCACCTCCATCTAAATCGCCGTTCGCTTTCTACGTTTTTTCCTAGAAGACTCCCCGTTGGTACTTTTTGCAACTTTTTATCATTTATCAATACATGCCAGAGATTCTGGATATATGTATATATAGCTTGTATTTTCCGGGAGTAATTTGTTGCTTTGATTTATTTTTCTTTCTAATCAGATAGTTTAGGTTGTAAATGTGATTCTTTTCTGATACAATCTGAATTTATTAACTGGGCATTCTGGTGCTGATAATTTGCCTGGGTATTCGTGGTTTATGTGGGATAGCATTGGTACACTTTTGAAGCTTGTAAAAATGGTTCCTTTGGGTTTAAATAGTTATCAAACGGCTTCTAGTGCACCATTGAGGTCTTAATTAGGAACCTATAAAGGAAGAGTGTGGAAGTTCATAAAACACAAGTAATCTATTGAGTGTAAATTGTTATAGTTAAAGCTTATACACTGTCAATTATTATCGAGACAGCAAAAGATATAATATTTTAGTTGGGAATTTTGGGGATGGTGACAGGGAAAATGTTCTTTTAAGCTTAAGAGATTTTATGCAGAATTCAGCTCTTGAGTTGGAGGAATAACGATTTGATGAGCTTGCCCATTCCTGCTCTCCTGCACGACCCCTTGATTGATATAATTATGGTTGTTCGGTACTGTTCTTGATTTCAATTATTGAATGCTTGCTAACTTCATGCTGTGTAGTCGTGGATGGGCATCCTAATTCTTCCATGCCAAGGGAAAAGACATTAAGGGGGGCTTTGATGGGGTTTTACCACACTACCATTTCAAAGAGGCCCTATTTCAAGATAAAGCCTCATGCATTTAGATCCACTGCCACTATCTTCTCATCACAGAAGGCAGAAGGAAATCCTTATCCTAAAATTAAAAAAAAGGAAAAAATAAAAAGTGAAGTAGAGGGTTCTCATGACTTCCCTAGCATAGAAATTGTGTACAATTGCCACCTGGACACCTTTTCTGATTTACCTGTGTATCATTCTTTGAATAAACTTCAGAATGTGACCACATCCTACTTTGCTGAAATCTAGGTTTCCAATCTTCATTAACCATGAGAATTGGAAGTACACGTCATTTCTCGGAAGACATGTCTCACGTTCCTGAAATTAAAGACTCAGAAATTGAATGTGCATTTAAGGATCTAATGGCTACAGATTGGGATGAGCTTCCTGCAGCCGTTGTTCATGACGTGAAGAAGGCGTTGTCAAAAAGCACTGATGATAAGATTGGGCAGGAAGCCTTAGCCAATGTATTTAGAGCTGCTGAGGCTGTTGAGGAGTTCACTGGAATAATCACTTCAATAAAGATGGAAATTGATGATAGCATTGGGTTAAGTGGCGAGGTGATTTAAACTATATTCAACTCAGGGTTGATTTTATAAACCTGCCAGTACTCTGAATCTTTATTTTCTGCAGGATGTGAAACCAATGCCAGAGGAACTTGTCAATGCACTACGTACCGTCTTCCAACGGTATGTTGCATACTTGGATGCATTTGGTCCCGAGGAGGGCTTCCTGAAAAAGAAAGTTGAGACTGAACTGGGGTCAAAAATGATACACTTGAAGATGAGATGCAGTGGCCTTGGTTCTGAGTGGGGAAAGGTACATATATTTTTCTACTGTATTTTCATGGGGCAATTATCTTTCTTTTTCCCTTTCGATTGCACATGCAGGAATCATATCCAACTTCACTGTCCATTATTATTAGATTATTTCACAATTGTTTAATACCTTAAAATTTCGGTGGAGATTTGGAAAGCCTTCTTGGGAATGGAAGTCGATTTTGATTGTCTGATCTGTTCATTAATCATTGAATAGGTACCTTTTGAAGGTTACATAATAGTATTACTACTTATTTTACTTGGAACAAGGTTTTGCCCAAGTATCTTATGTTTTCTGTTGACACCCCAGAATGAAGTTTTCTTTAGACTTACCATAAGAAAATAAAATCAAGAGTTATTTTCATCTTAGTCGTAGTAATTGAAGAATTTTTACTACAAATTTCTCTTAGGACTCTAAAATGGTCTGTTTGATTGTTCTTTAGGAATATGAAAATTGAATTTTCCAATTTTCCCTTCCAATTGCAGGTATCAGTGCTTGGGACATCTGGACTAGCTGGTTCTTATGTTGAACAAAGGGCATAGATTTGGAAGGACATATGACAGAGTATCATCTCCTTTTGGCATATTTTTTTAAGAAGGCAAATGTTTTTTTTGTGTGACTGATGATACTGATTTGTCTGATATAGTTGGCATTGCAACTCTTGCAAAATAATGTTAGCAACTCTTGTCTAGCAATCAAAAGTAATATTTTAGTGATTCTTGTTATAACACTGTACTCTTGTTGCTTGAAGCTTTTATGCATCCTTTAGATGTTTATTTATGAGTTCTTTTGATGTGCATTTCTGTCATCGTTGTTGGAGAAGGGAGAATGTCCATCTCTAGAGTTTTTATCATATTCTCCAAGCCCTACCCTGCTTCTGTTTTGATTTTTTGAACGGTTTCATCGAAAATGCCTCTGAGCGGAGAAGAAAAAAGGATTTGAAAGTAAGGAATGCATGATGAAGATGAAAAGGTAACAATCATTTGGTGCACTATCAGCACCTCCAAACTAAAAGCTTAGATCTTTCCTCTTGTGGTCTGCTTAGCTTGTAAAGAACGCGAAAAGTTTCATGAAGTTGGGAGTCATTGTTCTTTTCTTTCCCTGTGGAAACCTTACAATACTATAATTCTTTTATTCACTTTAGATCTTCTTTAGTTTTCCTTTCATGTGGCCATATGATGGGTGTTTTTCAGATCTGATCCTATCAAGTGCTATGCCATATGATTAGTTTAGTGGTAAATGGTAATACTTAAGATTGGAAAGTTTTGAGACACAGAGGGTTGATCCTCGTAGGTGGGATAGGGGAGGGGTAAGGGTAAAAGTAAAGAAAGCCATGGATTATTTAACTTGAAACAAGATTCAGAAAGTGTAACAAAATGTGCTGGTATAATGTGAAGTTGCAATTACAAATATTTCTTGTTTCTTGTATTCTAGATATTAATATTGATGCAAATATCATTTCTATCATACATAATTCAATCCACAGAAAGTAAATATTCCTATTCCCCCTTTTACTCAAAACACTTTGAAGCCGAGCTGTCTCTGGTCCAAAAAGGATGCTCAAGACTTGCTTTCTGGAATTAATTTCCAGCAGAAGCAGTACTGGAAAGCTGGGGACAAGTTCAGCAAATGTCTATTCATAAGCTTTCACCTTGACAACTCTTGTACTTTTACTCCATGACCAAGAATCAGAAGGTGATTTTGGCAGCGGGGGAAGTAACAACACCCTTTTACAGAGCCCAAATGGCCACCCCTCACAGTGGCGCAACTCTTGAATGATCAATCTTTTTCTCCGGTAATCCGGAAAATCAATCCTGCTCATACTTGAACAGCGGGAGAATGTAGTTTTTGCGGATGCAAATGCTTCCATACTTGAAACACTGGTAGAACGAGAGAGACGACTACGAGGTGTCAAGAAGTTTTCTTCCAGTGCTTCATCCTTATAATTTCCCTTCTCAAGCACTGCCATTGGCGTCATAAAGAGATCATCTCTTGCTGGAGAGAACGCCCAGCAGAAACTATCTCCAGCAAGGCTTGACTTGCGCTTCACTTTAGACTCCATGTACTTGCTGATGATTACTGAAACAAACTCCTGAAAACATGAAACACAGCATCAGCGGAATAACCCAGATGTTTAAAAAAACTGTAAAATCCAGCTCTTTGGACGTGGCTATATACTTCCTGTTCATCATCAAAGTCACTGGTGGGAATTTCCTCTTCAGAGTTCGAAAACGAAGGCCTTCCTCGAAAGGCCCGGCAGTCAGCAAACGCATCCTTGAGACTGGAAGCAAGAAGCTTAAATCTCTTGGAATGATCAGGCGAGCGTGACTCTTCATTGGGAGAATGGCAATTGGTAAATGCATCCTTGAGAGTTGCAGCAAGAAATTTGCATCTCTTTGATGGATTTGGTGGCTCTTGATCTTGACGAGAGAAAGTCATGTTCACGTAAGAGTTAAAATGGAACTTCTTGTTGAGGTATTATTCTTGGTGAAAAGATGGCATACAGAAGTATCTACATATATAATCTAGCTTTAGCTTTCAATCTGATGTCCTAGTTAGAATGCTTCTCTGAAAATAGCCTTCCAACCTTCTTTATATCTAAATTTCTAGGTTTTTTTTTTTTTTTTTTGTAACTTTGGGGTGAAGACAAAGTTAAAAGAAGAAGACAGATTTTAGACCTCTCACTGCCCTCTGATGTAAAATCATCACATTTAATATTACAAAACCGCACACAATTCAGAAGTTTGTAAAATCTTCAGTTTCACTTCCAACTTAAGTTAATAAAGACTAGGGATATGCCACCAAACAACGACTGCTAAACCGAAAAAGTTTAGTTAAAAATGGTTCAGAATCCATGATAATCTCAATTACCGGAAAAGAGAATATAGTAAGGTTCAAGACTCACGTGGGCTAATCATAGTTTGTCCCTCTGAAAATGAAAAACAGGCATCAAATCACACATGAAAAGTAAAGAACACAAAAACTAATGCTCCTTTGAGCATTAATAATGCCATTCCATCTCTCCTTTTATTTTTGTACAACATGGTTTCAGTTGGGTTCCAAACACCTTTCCAATACAGCACAAAACAAGACACTTTTTGATCATCAATAATGGCCCCAATAGTAGCAAGCCAAACTTTTGGATGAGACCACACTTTTACTAAGCCTTACTTTACCTTTAGTAATCAAATATACTGAACCAAGAACTTCCTTTAATCAGAATCCAAAGGAAGACAATAGAAAAATAATATACCTGAACATATGCATTAATCAGAGTGTTTTTACAATTATCAGAATCAAGTTCTCTTCACATACTTGAAAGAACAGTCCTCAGATTTTTGACATCCCCTCCATTGTTAACCATGCAATAATGTTGTTGACTGCTTAAGATATATCACGAGCAGAAAACCTTGCAAAGTCTGTGTTAGGTCACATTTGTGCAGATAGGAGTTGTACTCTAAAGAAAGTAACGCATGATTCAAGTCCTGGCAGTGTTTCCGAATCCTTGACAAAGTAGCTTTCCTGGTTCAAAAGGATCTAAAGATCAGATTCTAGAGAATTTTAAGCTAATAAAAGGGATTTATACTAATTTGAAATATGAAAAAGATTGCATCTTGAAAACACTGATGAGAACATCAGCTACAAAACCGACGATTTACAACTCTAGCCAACTTCTACCTAATTAAGCACCTCAGAAAGAGTATTATGTCTAATGCCGTATGATGCCCACTTGGCCTCCTCCCAAGCCAAAATGCTTTAGGTTTTGACTCCTTGAGATTATGTTTAAGCATTTATCAAGAGATACATCTCTCCCTAAGAGTTTAGCATAACACATGCCCATATCTCTGTCACACTAATGCTTTTCAAGTCACATTTGACCCTTGGTCTAATGGAATGGGAAAAGTAAAGATTTTTAATTTTATTTTAGAATAAGTAATAAGCAGGATAATTAATCGATGGATGTAAAGACTATCGACAGGTAACATGTATGAGAGGCTAATTTTGCTACCTTACAAGAAATGAAACAGAATATGTGTTAAACAGACAAACTTCAAGGAATACCATTTCCCTGCTGATGCTCCTCAGTCATTATTATGGTAAAGACCAGTTGAGGAATGGAAAGCAAATTTCAGAGTTTACCTTTTCTGTTTTTCACCTTTTCTTTTAATTTTTATGAGATAACAAGAATAAGACATTGATGATATGAGAAACAGTAAAAAAGAGGTATCTGTTACAATCCCACTTCTCCAATCCCCCACCCACCTCCCCCAGAAAATCCAGAGAAAAATAATGAAGAGAAAGGATCAAGTGGGATCTAGGAATTTCAATGTTGTATCCCTGAATGCGAAATAAGTGGTTTACAAATTCATCTATCTTACTAACCAATAAAACATCTTTAGAATAAGAGAGATTCACCTCATCCTTTCCTCTTTTTTGAAGTCGTCTAGTCCTCAAGAGTTCTTGAACATATTCTAGGATCTTTCCATCTCTAACATTTTTTTAAAGAATATTCATGATTTACAAGTTTATCTTCAACATGGTCCAACAGAATATGATTTATCTGTCTTCAACTTTGCACAGAAAACATTCCAGATTCAAAATTAATCATCCAGAACTTCTTCCCAAAGAGGAAAATGCGTGTGACTGGTCCAGTTAAAACAAGGTAACTAAATATCATGGAAAGAGACTTCAAATGGGAAATAGAGCCCAAAGGAATGATATTAATCATAAAGTAAAAGGTGAAAGCTACAAGTTGAAGAGATAAAATAGTACCAATAACGAGTAATATGGATGAATTAGTTGGAAGACTCTCTGCACTGTTGAGACGTGACAGAAATAAGAGACTGGAGCTTAGTAATAGCAGATGTCTTATTAGGTGGGCACTTGGACAGCGCAAAATGTAAAGAATTAACAGCCTCACTTAGCTTGCCCGCAGCCATGGCTGACATCCCTTCTTTGTAAGCTTCATCTGCCTTTCTTGGATCATATTGCGATGTAGATTTTCCATCATTGTTTTTGTTCTTTGATACAATCGAAGCAGATTCTAAGAAAGCTTTGGCTCGGCCATACTCCAGATCAGAAATGGCGGAATTGATCTCAGCCATTAGTGCCTCGGGTTCAACAGGCATCTTCTTCATGCAATCAAATACACACCAATGTCGGCATTCTTCTCCAGAGCCCATGTCTAGCTTTCTCACTAAACTTGTCACTAGTATCAGAGAATCAATTCTTGAGAGCACATATTTGGAAATTCATTTAACATACTGCTTCCTCATAAATTCTAGTTAAATCTTTCATAATAACCACTACGCCATCAGTTCAAAAGGCATGCACTTTTGCCAAAACTCCCCACTTCAGTTTACCAGTGGCCCCAAAAGAATTAGAAAATTCACCATCTAATAACCAGTAAAATAGCACCGATATAATCCAGAAGCTTCTTTTCATAAACTTTCTGATGCCCAGAAAATCCCACCAAACAATCTTCCTGTTTATAATCTAAATGATTTCCAATTATGAGAATTTCAGTACCTTGGTTATAGTTCCAGCTGCCGGCACTCGGTCGGAGCAGAAAGTCAACTCCAGAACTGATAAATAGATTCAGTCCCTTGGCGTGCCAGAGGAGCTTGACCACCTAACCTGATTGATTGCCTGACCCGAAGTTTATGGTTATGAAATCAACCTCACCACGAAGATGGATAACCACAAAAAATGAGCTTCAGATACGGTCACGTGAAACTATCGAAAAAACTCATCTTCCAGGATAACAAGATAGACTAAACTTGTATTTTGATATAACTAACCGACCGACAGCTTTCGAGAAGCCCTTGATTCTTTCTCCTAGATGGATGTGGTCACATAACTTCCAAGGTCCAAACAAGCACGACAAGTGAGTCAAAGTGGCTTGTGGGTGTCGGTCGCTCTTTCCATCGGAGCCAAGTTCGAGTTTCTTAATGTTGGGTGTAAACATAAGCCAAACTCTAATTAGTATTTTTGAGCTTGATTCAATTCGGAGTATAGGCTCCAGTGACAATGAAATATATGCAAGTTCCATCATTCAGAGGCGCCCCTTTCCAAAGAAAGACAGACATGAATATGGTTTTGGGGTATTAATTGGCTTTTTCAAGCCAACTTCTTCAACACAGGACCATTCAATCAACAGCAACCAGTACAATGATAAGATTATGGAGTACCTTGTAAGAAACAGTCCCAGGAAGGTTCATCTCCCTTCAAAAATGGAAAAAATTTTCAATTGCCATACCTATGGCAGGATTACAAATGACCATCCATATGAAGCTCAAAATTTGCATTGATGAATAGACAGATTTTAAGAGAACAAGATCCGCAAGGAAGAATAACAGTGGTTGGTGAAGATTTCTTTGTACGTAAAGTAACTGTATTTCCTTTCTTGAAAAATGAACAACCCATTTCCTCTAACTCTGATGAATCAATTGCAAAGTAATCACCACATCTGCAGCGGTAAGAGCACTCTAGACTTTCTCCTGCATCTTCAATTGTAAGATCCTCCAAGCTGACATCTTCAGATGTTGCTGCATCCTGTCTCAGCATTTCCAGTTCTTTGTCATAAGCAGCACGTAACTTTGGGTTGTTGAGGATTTCCCACGCCTGATGTAACTCTAGGAATATGCTGCCTGTCTCATGGTCAGAAGTTGACATTTCAGAATAGTTCAGTAACTTATCTGGATGGGAACGTAAGATTAAAGCACGATAGGATGCCCGAATTTGTTCATAGCTTGCATCTTCCTTAACACCAAGAATGTCGTAGTGTGTGTGGCGTATGTTAGAGCTGATCGTCATCGCCGGCAGGATACTTGCGCCTCAAAATTCCTACTGCAAGCACCTCAAACTTAATCAGAAAATAATCAACGGGTTTTCCCTAAGAAAGTATCAGATGGTCTGTTCAGGAAAACATGACAGTATATTTTCATTTTGACTTTTTTCCCTTCTGAAGCAAGAGCAAAGAACTACATGCTAATGCTGCACTCTGCTTACTAAAAAACCAAACTTCATCATATAAAGAAGGTTTTCCTTTGGTAGTCTCCAATCAGTCCATCAATGAAAGGATGAAAAACAATATGGTCATGAGCACCAAATATATAGGGATTCAAACAAAAAATTGCAGATTATTTCAAAAACATTTCTGATATTGGGACGGATAGGAGAGTTCCACTCCAATACATGACTTACCAATCGATTCCTTTTTCTTATTATAATTCCATGAAAGGGAATGAGATTCAATAGGTCAATTTTCTTCTATAAAGTAGTCTTCCGTTTACTAAAATGTTAAGCACAAACATCAAAACTGCACTCTCAAAGCCAAGCAAGTTTCAATTAACCAATTTGCGAAGTAACTTGCGTAAAACAACAATAAAGGTGTAATAGCATATCACTATCTGCACTTTTTTCCTTAATTCTTCAAAAGAATAGAAAACAAAGTGGAATTAGGTTAGAATTGGCCATAAATTTCATCTTCCTTTACTCCAGACACAAAACAACTGCAAACAAGGCAAGGAAAAAAAAAAAACAAATAAAGCATAATAGTTGAAAATTTGGAGTAGATGCTATCTGAATTGAAAAGCATAATCTTTCGTTCTTTATTTCTAAATATGGTATCTGTTATTGTTCAATAAAAGAGAATTACGGGGAATTTGGCAAAACCATCTTTTCTTCTGATGAAGATATTACAAAGAAACTTACTGAGAGAGCTGACTTATACTAAGGTTTCAGAGCAGTTAATACCTAAAGATGCTTTCCTCATCAATTGCTATTGCTTTCACATCAAAGAAACAAACTTGGGGCAAAAGGCAGATCGCTAGATAACTTTATACCCACAAATTGGGCCTAAACCTAGAAAACAAATAAAGGATAATGAATCATCAACAAAAGACGTCAACAACAAACCAATTACAAATTGTCCAGAAATTTAAGAACATAATATAACAGAAAGCAAAGAATTCTTTTGTATGTAACAATGTCAGCGCATGCATAACATACAGCAAGCAGTTACTTGGATTCGCTTGTGGTAGGGCTGGTCAGCGACGGCGAACGCGGTGGAGAATGGGTGTGCTGGAAGCGGCGCTATTACTTTAGGGCTCCGGCGAAACAAGAATATTAAAAAGATAATTTATTCTTTACCTAAAAACCCCTATTGTTTGTTGAAATAGCACATGAACACCACAATTTGGGATACATGGCACGTGGGGTACAACCACTTAATTACCATGTGGCAGTCGTAGTAAAATACTTCTAAGAAATATCAGATTTTTTATTTTTATTTATGAGTCTCTAACGTATGCACCTGCTCTTTTTCGTTTCGTCATGCCAAGGTGACAACTCCAGAACAATTCACAAATGTCCTGCTCCTTTTTACTTTTTTTATTATTATTATTTTTTTTTTTTCTTTTACACTCACCCTTTACCTAAACTTCCATGCACTCATCCCTTCAAAGATCAACAATAATACCTATCCTGCCATTGTGATGTCTCGAATTCTGGTTTAGTAATGATGTTTACTAGCAAGGTTGAACCTATTCCTTTTAACTTAAAAGAGTTAATGGTGATTATGTTCAAAATGATGCAAACCTGCATATGCAAAGTTACCTCAAGAGCCTGGCTCTCGTAAGACTGCTAATCCGTTATCCACATAAGCATTTGAGAAGAATGAGAAAAGAACCCATATCAACAAATTTACGACATATCAATTCTTTTTTTTTTTTTTTTAAGTTTGATCATTAAACTATAAAATCAGTTTATTTAACCATTATACTTTAAATTTTTAATAAATTTTTATGATTATTTAATATAATAACAGTAACAAATATAATTAACTTAATATGTTGTTAAAATTTTCTTTATCAGTTAAATTAAATGTAAAATTTTATTTTGAGTTAACAAATATTTTTTCAATCAATATAAATATTTTTGATGATATAGAAAGGCACGTGACGTTATTATTAAAAGTTGATTTCATTTATAACTATTATTTAATCAGATTATCACATAATAACATAATTTTCTGAAAATATAAATTATAATAACTAAATTATTAAAAAACGTAAAATATAATGATTGATTTTATAACTCACTAGCCGAACTAAAAAAATAAACAACTTTAAAGATCACAATATTAATTAAGCCACAAATTTACGGTCAAGGAATTTATGTCATTCATGCCATCGGAATATAGTGACATACAGAAAAGCATAAAAAATATATATCCAAAGAGAGCAAAGATCATAATAACCTTACTGCTGTGTCAAATTTCCCTTTCCAGATTGTATGTAGTCTAGTTTAGTACATGTAATTACAGTTGCCAGAAATAAAAAATAGTTCCAGGTGCTCCAGAATACTATCTAATGGAACAGTTTCTCAAATTACATCCTTGAATGGAACAAGTTCTTCACGGATAAATTCATGATGAATAGTTTTGTTCGTCTATTTCCGAGCCATTACCTTGGAGGCTGGAGTTTCAGATTTAAAAGCCAAGAACTATAGGCTGAAGGACCAGATTCTTCATCATCCTCCAGACAAAAGAAAAAAAAAGAAGAGTTGATGAGGCAATTTCACTAGTCTTCTCTGATGGCGAGCTTATAACCATCTCCACGAAAATAACAATTTGTTTCCATACAGATCTTCAGCTGTCTACATGTCAATTGAACTGGAAATTATACACTGATCACACCTGATACCCAAGGAACAACCACCGGTGCATTGGGGTGTGCATTTCTGTAAGATTCAGAGTATCTATCCTTGAAGTTCAACTTAGGTGTCTCTGCCTGCATTTGGTAAAACATTGGCATGCTTGTCGGTGGAATTTCCTTGACTGAAGGACAATAACAACTAAAAGAACAGAGCAATTATTGAACTTTGTTGTAAGAGCTCAAAACTTACATATTTCAGCCAGCATTCTTGATTTTTGTGTTCATATATATCAGGGGAAAAGCAACCAGTTTCAGATGGGCAATAAACCCATATGTTGCATTTCCTATCACCAGGCCTTGCTTTTTTTGCATGATCCATGCAAGCCATGCAACAGTCATATGCAGATTCTTTACGGTGGGTGAGACCCCATCTAACAGCAGCACCATCATAATCTGTATGAAGTTCAGCATGACATTCGGGAGGTAGCTGCCTGCCAGGTAAAATTTCATGATCTGGAAATTTAGGTTCCAAGTTAGAAAGGAAAATCAAAATCCAAGCAAGAAGCAATCAGGAATATTGGTAATCTATAACTAAATAAAATCTCCAAAGCAGAAAAGGACAAGTGACCTCAGGTTAATTGGTCAAATTCAATGTTCCTTATATTTCTACTGTTCATATTTGGGGCTTCTATATATAAGAACAGAAGGCAGGGGCAGAGATGTGAAGACTGCAACAGAGAGTCATGAACATTAAAGAAAATGAATTGTGAACTCCATACCAAGTTCTTCTGCACCCTCAGGTTTGTCATCATGCTCCTTATTAAATATTTCAACCGGTAACCAGAGACCAATCTCCTCTGACAGCTCTGCCCAGCCAGAACCCAAAGCTCTTACAAGCATCACTGCACCACATACATTGAGATATAAATACAAGTGCTACTATTCTATGACAGGAAAAACCTAGAGAATAAAATGGTACTGTTCTATGAACAAAAAGTTGGGGTAGCAAAATAATGTCAAGTGACAAGGATACTACAATAAAATTTTACCAGCTTCTTCAGGCATTATAGTTGAATTCATAATTTTTCCACGAAGAACTTTTTTAGCTTCTTTCCGTTTTGCCTCACGCCAACTTTCTACAGCCTCTGCTTAAAAACAGCACCAAAACGGTAAGTCATGAGAAGAAACATATAAAATAATGAGCTAATACAACATTAGATGATAGTAAGCTTATCACATAGCAGGATGTGAAATGGTAGATGTGGCTTTGTTTTCAGGAACTCCTACAGCTTTAAATAGAGAAAGGATATAGGGAAAGTGGAAGGGGAAAATGGAACAGTAAGGAGAACATTGACCAATTAAGCTACTTCCTTTGAGCGACACTACATTTAAGCTTTGGGCTTTAGGCTTTAGACCACTTCTCCGGAAGACCACAGTCAGAAAATGATTAAAAACTAATATCTTGCTAAATAAATGTGTCCTTGTCCCCATCCTATCTCCCAGACTTAAGGTCCAAGGCTGACAAAACCATTTTTCCTTTGTGGAGATAAGCCAACTAGAATAAGTATGAGTTTTGCAACGGACAAGGAAAGCTGCAGAACATTCCCATAGAAATGTAAGACAATTGGAATTGGCAGAAAATTAGGGGATCACGTAACATAAAAAACCAATCAGTTTAAAAGTTTCATCGCTCCAAAATAAAATACATTGATTGGCAGAAAATTAGAGGCATATATAGCAGACACACCAAACAGATTCAGAGACGTCATCATCAGAAAATAAAGACAAACACTGCATTGGAGCGACGGAAAACTACAAAATATCAAGTTGAGCATGTAGAAATAAAGAGATGGTCAATAATATCATCTAGAATTGAAAGCTATTCGGCCAAACCAGGTCCCTCAATACCATGAGAACTTGATGCATATCAAAGAGATTTTGAAATGAATGTGTTTTCAGTTGGAAATTCATGTGAACTGATGCAGCTCCATTTTCCTCTTCGTTTACTTTAATCTCCGGAACTGCTGCACATGCGTGATGGATTTGAATCACAAGACTAAAGGTGCATTTGGATATGAATTGAACTTCAAAAAAGTTGGTTTGTAACTTCTTTAAGGTTTAGAAAGTAAACATTACTTTTTCTTAAGTTGGAAATCCATTCGAACATTCCCATTTCTTTTCTTTTGGCAAACACATTATAGACTATGACTATGCCAACGAAGTTGCTATAGAATCAAAAGTTGACTATATTAATTTATAATGAAATCGAAATCAAATATAATTATAAAATCAATTATATGCAATGGCAGTCCAACAACTTTTTTTTAGTTTAATAAAAGCAGGTTGCTGATTCATACTGTTTTCAACTTCAGAAAGGGCACTCATACTTGCCAATTACAAACTAAAAATCAACCTCAAATAAGTAGGCACTTTTCTGAAGTGCAACTGATATCCAAATACACCATCAAGTTCAGCAGCAGCAAACAACACTTGGCGCACTTTGCAAGACAAGCGAAAACAATAACATAAACCTATTTGTTTTAACTTGCATACAGAGGATGAATCAGAGAAGAAGCATTCAAGTCGTTTGCATAGGTAACAGAAATCATGCCTCAAAGTTCAAAGGTAATCCTAGTGAGCTTACTCTCACATCCTTCATTCCTTTCTAAACATAGCAACTGGTATCCCTAGTCTTCTGGAGGATTCTTACCATAAACGACGGGGAAATAGAAGGAAAAGAAGCCAAAAAGATGTGAGATTCAAGTAATCTGGTTGATAATGAAGATCAATCAACATTCTCTTTATCTCAAGTTAATTTGACAGCCCACTCCAAGACCAAATATAGAGCAAGCTTACATGCAAAACAAAGGGAAGGGGCAACCTACCGAGTTTTATCTCTTCTATAAACAAGATAAATGTCTTGTCATCTTTACTTGAAATTCAGTTAGTAATTCATAAGGTAAATACAAGAACAGGACAGACTTGGCTGTGCACCTTAAGGGCACAATTACTTCATGTTGAGAATAGTCTGGAAGACGTACTCACAAGTCCAAAGGATTTTGATGCAGCAATCCATATGTAGCGTGTGTCATTAGATGAACAAAATCAAAAGAAGTCAAACAATGTCACATTAACAGACATTATATCAAATTATCCAAAACTGCAATTAATGTCCTTCTGAATCACTTTATGAGCTTATTTATTATTCTTAGCCACTGATTTAAGCCTTTATCTATTTTCACCTCCCATTTGATTTTCACTCATACCTGTGGACAAATGTTCTTTATATCCAAATTATTATGGTAGAAATAGCATCCGCTGACTGAAAGTTTAAAACCTAAGGAAGAGAAAGTTGCACATGCAGCAGATCTACCAGAACACGCCTTATTGTCCACATGTTGAATGGTAAAGCTATTATTGAGGTACATTCATAGGAGGTCCAAACAACAAACAAATGAAACGCTTTGTAGTTGAAGGAGCTAAAGATCACCTTATTTGAAGTTCAATACTATAAAAGACTACACTTAAATTTTTTCTCAACTACTTGTGCAGATTCCAGAACTTTAAATGGAAATTCTAACTAGTAAATCTCATCAGTAATAATAACCAAATACAAAAGTTATATTTGACACTAGTCAAAATACTCTATGGTTTTATTTCAATGAGATAGTTTCTAGCAACCTCTATGCAACAAAGTTCATTAAAATATTATTTTTCCAAATAAAACAGGACATGATAGGCAAAAGGAAAGTCGATTATAGTACAGAAAACCTCAGATATGAGAACATAAATTTTCTGTCTCAATTTTTATTTAAATTTCTCCAAGGCATTAAGGATTTCAAATCCACATGCAGGGTCCTGAAACCAGGCTGACAAGGGATCATGTTCTGACAGATGAGACCAAAGAGATTCTGAAAATCGATGGTTTAATACACAAGGGGTTTGGGGAGGGAAAACAATAACTGGTTTTGGCTGCTTACTTATTCTCAACAACTTTGATGCTGGATAAACAGGAGTACCATGGAACATAATCCTCAAAAGAAAGCAGCACAACACAGAAATAAGCTATGTAATGATTTTCTCAAACCTTCTAGGAGAATATCCAATGTACATAAGACAACACGTAATACTACTAACACTCCCTAACTTTGGAACTAGTTATACATACAGTTCAGAAAACACAAGATCCCTAGATAACATTGCAGAACTATTGCTTCAGGACTATCTTGTATCTGCCTAAACACAATTCAAGAATTATGGTTAACTAAATCAACAAATTAATGAATGAAAAAACTGAAGAAATATCAAGGTCAAGAATAACGTCAAGAGAGCATAAACCAAACTACAATCTAAAGGAAGGACAGAATGACAACAATAAGCATAAAAGAAGCAAAGTGCACCAACCTCGCCGAACAGTTGCATTGGCACTAGCATTGACAGCTCTTAATGCTAATAGTAGCTCATCTGTTAATTTCTGCTTCAACGGCTGTGGCACTTCAACCCTTTGTTCTCTTAAAAATTCCTTCTTTAACTTTTCTACCTTTAGGCACCAAAAGGGAAAAAAGGGAAAACTTTTCTTCACCAAGCAATAACATCCACAAATGGAACAATTTCACTCAGATAAATGTGATATGCACCAGTGCCGGTTCATAAATTCCAAGAACTCAAAATGGGCTTACCAATGTAATAAGTTCTGTCGGTTCTGATTCCCTTCTTATTCTAATTGATTCTTCCATCCTCCTAATCTGATCCGGTGTGTACCTAAAAGCTGTAAGAGGAAGACAAAAATCCCATTACAAACTAGAACTCTGAAATTCATAAAGAAGACAAGAAATCCAAGAAAACCCAGAAAATGGTCTTCAAGACAATGAAAGCTGAACAAATTAGAACAAGCAAAAATGGGTCGTTCATGAAAAGGAAAAACAGAAAAATCGAAAAAAAAAAAAAAAAAAAATCTCACCATTTACTGAATCATTATAAGGGTACATGTAAAGCGAAGTATAAAGAGATTGGAGCACATAGAGAGCAACAACAATGTTGATTGAACAAACAATCAGTGTGGTTCTCTTGTACGAACACCATTTCCCTCTCCCATTACTACTATTGCTATATGAATTTGACCACTCTAACCTCGCCATCTCCCTTCTTCTCTTTTTGTCAAAAACTTCTCCATCCCATCATCTCTCTCCTCACTCTTGCTCAGATTTTCTGTTTTCTCCAGATATCTGATTCTGATAAGCTCAATAATTTGAGAAATCTGGAGACAAGCTTCTCGAAGGCTTTTGTTCTTAGTGTGGTTTTCTCAGATCGTGTCCCAATTTGTGGTTTCAATCCTTCTTTCCGGTTAGTTGCTGATTAGGATTTAACCAACAACAATTACTTGTTGTAAGTACCACTAATGCCGATAATAGCACTCTATGTATGCTGTTTTTGACATACCTATGCTCGATCAATAATTTCAATCCAAAAAAAAAAAAAAAAAAAAAAAAGTCTTCCTAACAATAAAAAATATATATATTTAAATTAGATTAAAACAATTAAAATTCAGTAAAAAAAAAAGCAATAAACGAGTTATTTTCTCAATAATAATTTGTTGGGTTAAAAACTATTCTTCAGAAGAGGTAGTTTGGCATTTTAAAAAATGTATGTTAGTTATATTTTAAATTTATATCGCTCCTAAGCACTCATCTATTTTGATGATTAATTTTTTTTATAAATATTAAATAAATTAAAATTTTACCAATATATAACTAAAATACCTTTAATTGTTGTATTAATATTTGGTAAGATAAAATTACACCTAAAATCATTTAACACGTTTTTTTTATTTGAAGTTGAGTGGAGTAGTAAACTTAAGGCTATTCCTAATCGTGTTTTTCTATCATTACAGGTTAATTAAATACTAATGCATTCACACTTTACTTTAGAGAGAAGCAACAAAGATAATCCCCTACTCAAAGGTTAATGGAATCTTGGAATACGAAAATGGAAAGTTTGAACTAGCATAATAATCATATACTTCTTAAAATTGTACAAATAATTAAATCCCTATTTTCTTAGTGAATTTAACGTAATTAAAAAAATATATTATTTCACTTGGAATTAAATCTCATATAATAATCAAAATTTATATAAATTGTTTTTTTAAAAAATAAAATTTATCAAAAAATTTAAAATCAAATACATAATTTACGTTATATAAACCTTCTCATCATGTTGAGAAAGGATTACGGATCCTGAAGCGGAACTCGAGGGCACCAATAATGCAATTGTCCAGGCAACAACCAATCTTGATGGACCACGGCTGGTCTTTTGATAAGATCAGTGTCAAGAGAGAGGCAATTATGGGCAATGATTAGTAAACCATGGTTAAAATTAGGTAACAGCATTTATGCAGTGCCCCCCAAGGGTTTGTCTCTGTCTTCCGGGCCGATTTGAGGTACTACTATTAAGAATGATCATTTATTACCAAGTAGTATGTGGTTAAGGATTTTACATCATTTCCACCAACCACATTCCTAGATATGGGACATATAATAATGGTTTTCATTAAACATACAATTGCAAGTTTGCAACATTGTTTCATAAGTGAGTTATGAATTCATGACCATAGGAAAAATTTAAGATCCGGACATGTTAAGCATAAACATAAAATAAACAATATATATACATAACCTTAATTCTGATTCTTTTGTTTAAGTCTCCTACATTAACAAAAGAACCTAATTTGATATCGATTAATAAACAACAAATTGATAGTTTTAAATACATCAAAATGATTAGTAATGTTATGCAGTACAGACTTTAACGATCAAAATTAACAATAAATTGTTAATAAAAGATAAATTCCTCTATAAAAAACTATATTTATAAATACTTTTTATAAATTAAATTCTAAAATGACAAACTAAACCTTATGGACATTTGATTAAATTTTATTTATTATTTTTTAAAAAAAAATTGATGGTTAACTTTAATCATTACAGATTTAATTGAAACACTTCATAAGATGTATTTCGTAACATTTTGTAGCATTTTCGTTAAAACTATACATATAATAAAAAATTTAGGAGAGAATTAATCAGTGACATGTGAAAATTGACATCTCAAATATAGACAGAAGTTACACTACTTGAAATAAGATTATTAGAATATAATGAGAAAAAATGAATTTGTGCATACTAGAGATATAGTTGAGTGCGTTAATCTAATCCAAAAACCGCTTACAAAATATATATATATTTTTAATGGAGTTTGAAAGTTTGAAATGAAAAAGAAACATAAAATATGAAGGAAGAACTTGAGATTTATGCATTGTTATGAATAGAATGCAAAATTATATATAAGTTAATATATATATTTATATATAGAGAGAGAGAGAAAAAAAAAACAATTGTCAAATAAGAAAAAAGAAAATTTATTCCGATAAGAATCTGGATATTATAATTTTTAATTTGTTGAAATATTTTATATTATTATAAAATTATTATTTTATTGTTGAAATATACAATCGATAGAATTTTTTCTCCACAAAAAAGGAAAAGAGATATTCTTGAATTATCAATAAACTACAAAGGCGAAAAGACAGGAATATAGTCATTCAATTCCTACTAATTATAAGATATTTGTAATAATTTTATTAGTAATAAAGTAAGTTTTTTTTTCTCCAAATGTTCTTACAGAAAGAAAATTATGAAAAAGAAAGAAATATTTTATGAAAATAATGAATAATCTTAAAAAAAAGATTAAAATATAGATTAAACTACCAATAATAATAATTTATAATTAGGAGAAAATGAATTCAAATAATTTATAAATAAAGATGAGAAGGAAATATATATATATAGTAATATCATAAATTATAATACAAATGCTCTAATTAAATTTTTAAAAATTAAAATTAATAACAAATGATTTAAAAAAAGAAAATAAATCATTCTATAAAAAATCATATATATTTTCTGGTTTCAAAAGGATCCGTAAATAACAAGAAGAATAAGGTGAGCAAAAGTTTTCAAAAGAATCTCCATTGTCAAAAAGTAAACAGGACTTACGGGACGGAACGAAACAAACTGGAAAGTTTATTGAGCCCAAGTGCATTGGGGCCCAGTCCAAACAAAATGAAAAACCGCGGGAAAGTCACTAGGGCAAATAACGGTTTTCTACCGCCTCTGCTGAATCGGGGTGGTGTTACGCATTATACGCATTACACATAATGCGTTCGTTCAAAATGGGAAGGCAGTGCGAGCGCGTCCACATTGGATAAAGACCCTCCAAAAACAACTGCTACTGATTTCCCCCACTGTTCTCCACGGTGTGCGACGTCGCAACCTCCCCACCGGAAACGGTGGCCAAGGTAATCCTGGAGAAGTATCGTTTTAGAGAGAGGCCAGTTTTATATTATTCTACTGAATATCGACAAACCTAGTTTACTTTGGAAAAGGCTTTTTCTTTCGTTCATTTTATGAACCCTTATGCAAATTTTGGGAAATGTGGGCAAAGTAGCTAGGAATTTTCTTACAATTTTTTTTTTCTTCTGTTTTTGAAATTCTTCTTGTTCTTGCTTTTTAGGAGCTTAAAGCGGAAGGCTGAGGATTGAGAAAGTTTCTTGTTTTAATAAAATGTAAGTATGATCAGAGCTTAGTTTAGATGGAACTTGTTGCTAATGTTCTTGAATCCCACTCTTGGAATATGCTCTTTCTGATGACATGATAAGGATTACCTTGGTGAAACGAAGAAAGCTCAGTACTAGATAGTTTTCTTGAACAAAAATCACATATAAATTACAGGAAATTAACTAAAGAGCGTGGGACTTAGGACTCCAAAATATGTCAAGGGCAATCCTAAAACTCCTTGGATATATAGAAGCTGCACATTGCTTGAATTTGCTGGTTGGTACTATTAATGAATAACTTGGTTGGTTCATGCTATTTTCACATAACCACTTGGAAAACTAATTTATTTTTCTATTTTACCAAGTCTAGTGGATCTTATTATACCCCTACCAAAATTGAGCCTCTTCCAGTTTGTTCTTACTCTTTTTCCTAGTCATATGTGCAACTGACATAACGTTGCTCATGTGGATTAGATAAGACTTTATCCCTCTTTCATGCTCAAGTGGAATTCTTGCAATGTGTTTCTGTTTTCTCAGATTCATGGCTTGCTGTTAATTATATAGCCTTTTTGAAAACCTATAGAACTGCCTAAATTGTAAGCTATTGATAGCCTTGCCTACATGTCTATTAAATTGATAAGAGATGAGAAAGGGGTAGAATTCTTGGCATTTTCAATCTTTTGGCATTCAAACTAAGAACTGATACATAGGGCATACAACCCATTTCTTTGTTGAAGCTTACCCTATCATAGAAAGGAAACAAGTGGCTTTTTGAAATGTTACATAAGTCCGGTAGCTGCCTGTTGAACCTACAATGAAGGAGTGCAATTTTCTTCTTCTACTGCTCTCTTTCTTCCTCTCTTTGTGACTAAATAGTGTTGCCTTACTTGTTTGTTTTAATCAAAGCTGTTCTAATATAATAAAAGAAGTTGATGCAATCTCATATAACTAAAAAATCTGTTGGACCCTGATAAATAAAAAGGGAAAGAATTAAAAAATTGGTTGTTAGTCTATAACTGAAACTGAATACTTTAAAGTATACTAGAAAGCAATATAGTAAGATTCAAAGAACATTTGGGAAGGATTGCAGTATACAATACGAAGATTATTTACTGCTGATCTCCCCTTTTCTACCTGTGATTATGCTATTGCTATCTAATTCATTTGTACTGAATAGAAATGGAGCCAGAAGATGTTGAAGAGGATGAATTTGGTTTCTCCAGAAACTACTTCTTAGCTAAAGAATTGGGCACTTCTGCTAAAAAATCAGGCCGTAAAGTTAGTGACATTAATCTTGTCGAAGAACAGGTTAACTGAACTATTTCTCTCTCTTATGATTACTCTTTGGATTTATGTTTGGTTGAATATGTAAAATTGAACACTGCAATGGATGGAAAAATTTATAAGTTTTGGTTTTTTTGTTGCCCAATAATTTGATGTAGGAGCTAAGAACAGCAGTTTCAAGCATCGAGCCAAAACATGAGGAGGAAGTTGATGAACTCATCAAAAGTTACAAGAGTAAATATCAAGAATGGGTTATTGAATTAAGGTTCTTTCTTTTTGTATTTGCTTTCTGTAATGCAGATTTCATGAGCTTTTTATGTGTGGTTTGGCTTTGGTTTGATTATTGTTACTATGCTGTGACAGGTGTGGTTTTGGGCTTTTGATGTATGGTTTTGGATCGAAAAGGAATTTGCTTGAAGATTTTGCTTCTACTTCATTAACTGAATATTCTGTTCTTGTAATCAATGGATATCTTCATTCCATAAATCTCAAGCAGGTATAATCTTAAGATTTTTTCTGTTGTGCAATCAATACCTTTACTTTCTTTATTTTATGTTTGAGGTAATAGATCCTTTTGTTCAATGAAAAGGTCAGTGTTTCAGATTATTGCGGAATTTTAGCCCAGAAAATGATAAAAACAGTTGACAGTCAATAATTTTTTAAGCTTTGATGTTTCTTCAATCTTATTGTAATTAATTGATTCAAAGTGCACTGCTCTGTCTATGCAGTTTCTTTAAATTCATGTTTTGTATTAAAGTTCATTCGCCTTCTAATTGTAGAAAATTCATTACGAACATCCTAGATATTCTTGCTTACCTTATGACAAGCATGTCATCATATTGCAGGTTGTAGTTACCTTAGCTGAGCTCCTATGGGATCAATTGAAAATGCATCAAAAGACTACATCAGGGAGTTCTCATAAAAGCCAACAGCCATTTAATGTTAGATCCATGGATGATCTTCTGACATTTTTAGATGGGCCTCATTCCAAGGACAGCGAACTTTTTGTTTGTGTGCTTGTCCACAACATTGATGGACCTGGTTTACGGGATGCTGAAACCCAGCAGTCTCTTGCACGACTTGTAGCTTGTTCCCATGTTCGAATAGTTGCTTCGATTGACCATGTGAATACACTTCTTTGTAAGTACATTTCTGTTCTGACAATTTATTAGATCCATCTTTAGCATCCTCTTCCTTTTTCATCATTGCTTAACATTATGCTCAAAGAAGCTAAGATTCAAATTCTGGTTCACTAGTGTGGGACAAGAAGATGGTTCATACACAATTCAACTGGTATTGGCACCATGTGCCTACCTTTGCACCATACAAGGTCGAAGGAGTGTTTCTCCCACTGGTTCTTGCTCAAGGTGGCAGCTGTCAAAGTGTCAAAACAGCTACAATTGTCTTGCAAAGTTTGACACCCAATGCTCAGAGTGTTTTCAAAGTTCTTGCAGAACATCAGCTGGCAAATCCTGATGTCGAAGGCAAGTATATATCTTTACAATGAATCACCACCTCATGCAGCAAAAACTTCAGTATCTTACATTGCATTTTTAAAAATATTTGGCTTCAACAGGAATGCCCATCAACAATTTATACACAACCTGCCGGGAACGCTTCTTGGTGAGCAGTCAGGTCACCCTGAATTCTCATTTGACAGAATTTAAAGATCATGAGTTGGTGAAGACCAGAAGGGATGCTGATGGCCAGGATTGCTTGTACATTCCCATCTCAAATGAGGCACTTCAAAAGGTGCTGCAAGATATCAGCCAATAGAAGTTCTTAATGAAATAGATATTGCAATTTTGTTGGCAACTAAATCATGCCTTGTTGGCTTTTTCCTCATTTACAAAGTGCATCTGAGTATATGTTGTATTTATAATTGATCCCCTGGTGTACTTATTTGGTTATCTGACTAGATTTTCCTCACTCTGGCATCTAGTCTCTAATCACTTTCTCGTAGCTACAAATTTTTAATGTCCCATCTTAGCCCTCAAGTGTCAGATGCGTGGTATGAACCCTGATTCAGAACTTCAATACAACGAAATTAGAAAATGGTTCCTGCATCTTGTCATATCTTCTGGGATTTTATTACATAAGCACAGTTGAATTTATTGTTTACACTTTGTTACTGCACCCTTAACGAGGGGTATGACTTACTTGTAAAACCCTTCTATAAAAGTGATTTCACAAGGAATTAGGTCTTCAGTCTTCCTTTGTTAAAAAGATGCCTACTAGATATGCTTTCTAAAGACAACATTGCAGTTGGAATTTCTTGTTCCTATTTAAGTCCATGTGCCTACTAAGGGAGCCATGTGGAATACATACAGCAATGCAATTCATGAGAATGTCCTGAAAACAGAATGACCCAAAAGTAGCCTCTCTCTACCTAATCTGTTGCCAGAAATAGTTTTGATTCCGAATATGAGCAGTTAGGCTAGGCTCCAAGTATTTCCCAATGTGTAAACTTCTTCACCGGCTTTTCTGCTAATGAAATAAAGCTTATTGACAAGTTGGGGTGATCAAATTGAAAAATATCTCACATTTAAGTCTATCTTTATGGGGAGGTTTTGAGTTCGAGTCACCACGGGGGAGAGAATGAAGATATTTTTTTTTATGATCCTCTAATCCCCTGGAAAGCTCCTTGGTTGAGGCTATGTAAGAACTTTAGGGATTAAGAAATATTAGATTTACTTCCTCTAAGACTTTTTGGATGGGGCGGATCAATTAATATGAAATGTCATATTATGCGTAAAAGTGTATAGGTTACGTAGGAATTTAAGGGATTGAGAAATATCAAATTTACTTTCATTAGGATTTTGTGAATATGATTTTAATGATCTAAAATTAAGCAGAGAAATTAATATATCAATAAAATAAAATAAAGTCTCTTGCCGAGAAAAAACACCTTTCCTGAGAGTAAATGAAAGCCCTTTTTCGCCCCTTTTATGAATAGTATATGAAGGCTTTTTAACCACCATTTTTGTGGTCAGCAACAGACTTGGAACAGTATTAGAGATGGAGCTTTACGGCTACGGAAAGCAACCTAGCAACAATTTCATGGATACACATTGACCGACTGCATACTTTTCCGATATGGAATAAAAGTAGGAAATATTTAATCATTATTATAATTAATTATATGATCGTTTATATTATTATTGGTAATTGGAGACCTACCTTATCAATAAATTAAATCAAACTTAAATATATTTTTTTAATATATATATGAATATAAAAATTCTAAACAAATGAGCCTTACACCTCATGAAACAAAAATTGCATTTAAGAGTGGAAGAATACTAATTTTGTTTTTTTGGTAAATACTACTTATATATAATTAATTAATAAGTTTCACTTGATCTATTTTACTTGTTATAGATTTATCTTTTATTAAATTCCAAATTTAATAGGTTAATTCTCTTTTATTGAAAAATTAAGTCACTTATTAATCTAAACTCACAATAATATCATGAGATACACTTTTTATATGTGTAAGAAAAAGAGGAAAGAAAGAGTATAAGTATCAATATGATCATTGAAATTGTATGATTTTTTCAATCTGACCATTTAACTTATAAACATGTCAGTTTGACCACTTCATTTAAAAAATTTGTCAATTTAATTATTATAATATTAAATCCTTTAAAAATTTTTATAAAATTAAATGATAAAATTGATAAAAATAATAATGATAAATGATTAAATTAAAAAATTATTCAAAATTAAATAATTAAATTATAAATCTGATAAAATTAAATGGTTAAATTCATGTATTTAAAAATTAAATGATCAAATTAAAAAATATATATAAATTAAGTATGGGCATAAACTGAAAATGGGATGGGAATAGGAATATCCTAATTCCTACCATTCCATAATGCGGCTTCTCATCTATTTCGTCATCTGAAACACACTAAATCTTTTTTTTTTTTCTTTTTTCCTTCTTTGTCTTATTGTGGTAATCATTATCTATCAGCAACTCAATGTGCTTTAGAATTGATCTTCTAATTGAATCCTACAAAAACTGAACCAATTGAAACCGGACACGTCTATGCTTAAGGGTACCTGATGTCAACTATCTGAAATGTTAAGGGTAAATCCGACATTTTATTGAGATCTCTCTGTGATCCAGGTCCTCTTTAACTGTGAACAATGTTGCACACAATTCAAGAATTGCCACGTTTGGTTTTAATAACTTTTCCCTTACAATTTCTATCTGCAGATGAATTAAAAAGGTGAAAATGTTTATTTATGCTGAAAGGAAAATTTAAGTAAAGCATGTTTCCTGCCTCCCCATTTGTTTGGCTGTTTCTCTTTAATTCCCGTTTTGGACAAACACAACCCAAAAATACCAAATGCTTTTTCCTTGAAATAAAAGTCGGGTTTTTCTTTTCTTTGTTGGCTAAATTATAAAGTTTTGTGCTTTGCGTTGTTTTCTCTTGTGGGATTTGGGTTTTTTTTTTTGAGGAAAGGAAAAGAGAGGAGAAGGGAAAAGAGCACAAGTATGTGGGGATTGGGAGGGAGTTATTATTGGGGAAGGAATGGGAGAGGGGGCAAAGTGGAAGGAATTGTGGTAGTGTTCGCATGGATGTCAAGTCAAGAGAAGCACTTGAATAACTATGTTAATCTTTACTCTTCGCTTGGTTGGAATTCCCTTATTTGCCAATCTCAGTTCCTCAATTTGTAAGTATTACATTTTTTCTTTATGAGATTTTACTTATCGTTGTATTGGGGGTTCTGCTTACTGATTTAGAGATACTCTTGTGTGCACTTCCGTTTTCTTTGATTTTTATTAGTATTTTGGCACAATCAGGAAAAAGTTGAGATTTCTTTAAGGTCTTCTAACGTTGAGATATAACTTAGCTTGAGTTTATTGCTATGCACATGTCCGAAGTATGTTTTTTATGATATCTTTTATCTTTTTTGGGTTTCTACGTTACGTGAATTGTTCACAGAATTATCTTGATTGACCCCTATAATGTTGCAGAGATCTATTTACTCGAATCATTATTTACTTTAATAATTTCATAGTCTTCACAAAATCGTGGAGGGAAATGTGTGATATAATTTGTTAAGACTTCAACTTGAATAACTGTTAAAATTGAGGAGGGAAGCAGTTTTCTAGATGAAACTTTTTGGTGAAATGATATTATTATTGGAAGTTTGTACAATAACATCATAAGATTGTGGAACAATTTGATGAGACCTTGGTTTTTGTTAGCATTCGTAGATGTAGTTCTTGTAGCATTGACATGGAAAACTTCAAGTTCGTATACTTGGATGTCTGTGGCCGATCAGCTGCTATATGTTCTGACATCTCCATATAAGAATTCTTGCATTAAATCTTGTACATGCCGTCTGACAAACAATTATAACAGCCACAAATGGAGCAGGGCAGTCAACAATGGTTAATCTTTGCATTCCTGCATAACCACATTCCCTTTTGGAGACATAAATGAGTTAACAATCTAAATCACTGTGATATTCAGTTCTCACGGGGCAAAAAGATAAAAACTTGCAAATTTTTGGATGTGTGGCATTCTAGTGTTTCTCGATCTAAACTTTCTTTGTTTCTCATTGTCAATTGCTAGCACAATATTTTTTCCTCACATCCCTTGAAAGAACTTGATAAACGAAATAAATATGTGGGTCATCACACATAAACCTAACTCTAGATCTATCTTGTGGTGCTTAATGATGCAAAGTGGACCAAATTTAGCATGCTTGATCTTTGTTTGTGTCTCCCCTTGTTAATGAGAAACTTGTTTATGCATTTCTATGTTTTGACATTCAACATAAATTGTCATAAACTGTACAGATTTTTTCCTGATAAGGCTGCAGCATTGGCATCCCAAATTGTCACTGAGCTTGTTAAGGTACCCAGATTTACTAATTGCACATGTATCTGTTGAAGCTAGCAAATATTTGTCTTGCTTAAGTGTGTGTTGGGCTGTGAATCCTTCTCATAAATCACAGGAAGATATTATCACAGAACATGATTACTTCAACGAAACTGAATTTTTTGCATTTAATATATCTAGACTACTGCCCAATTTGTCCAAGCAATAACTAGTTAGATGATTATCTTCTAGAGTCTTATTATTGTAGTTTATTTTTCCAATTGCTGGGCTAGTCTGACCTCGGTATCATCTAAGACAAATATGGGCAATTCAGTATTTTCATGTAACTTCCAATTTGATATTTATTATAATAATGGGTTTTCTCCCCTCAATTGCAGGAGTTGAAAATGAGACCGTGCCCTGTTGTCTTTGCATCTTTTTCTGGTGGACCAAAGGCATGCATGTATAAGGTTCTTCAGGTAAATTTTCATTCTTCTAAATAATAGAAGTATCTACAAAGAATATAAGTAGATGAGATTAAGCAGTGGCAACAGAAGCACTCTTGCTTGAAACTATTTTGATTGAGCTATTATCATGTGATATTTTTGAAAAACTGCCATTCTTCTAAGACCATCAAGATGAAATTTATTCATAAAAGAATAACTAAAAGCAACAAAGATTACTTTCAATATTTAACTATTTTATTGAATTATTGCCATGTGCTAGTTTGGATTAGTATGGGTGTTTTGACATTGCTAACTCTGTTCTCCTTTTGGTCGTAGATAATTGAAAGCAAGTGTGAAGAGCAACTCCATACGGTATAATTTATTTTCCATATCTGCCTACATTAGTGCATTTTGTAAATGGCTTATGGAAAATTGTTTATTTCACTTGCATCATTTTGAATGCTGTCCAGCATGTACATTGAAATTGGTGACATGGTAATTATTCATAATGCTCTTGTTTGATGGACTTGTCCTGAAGGATGAATATCGATTGGTGAGAGACTGTGTTTCTGGGTTCATTTTTGATTCTTCACCTGTTGATTTCACAAGTGATTTGGGCACACGATTTGTTCTTCACCCAACGGTTCTCAAAATGTCACATCCACCACCTCTAGCGTCTTGGATTGCAAATGGTATCGCTTCCAGTCTGGATGGCCTCTTCCTTAGTAGATTTGAAGCACAAAGAGCTGAATATTGGCAAACACTGTACTCCACAGTAGTGAGTACCAATAACTTTTGATACTATCTGTGCTGTATTCTCATATTTTGTCTGTTCCTTCACAACTGTGTGGTTTTTTTGTTTATTAAATTTTGCAGAGCATAGGCGCTCCATATTTGGTCTTGTGCTCAGAAGATGATGATCTTGCTCCTTGTCATATCATATGCAATTTTTCTCAGCGGATAAAACAACTTGGTGGTGACATTAAGCTAGTCAAATGGAATACATCTTCACATGTAGGTATGCACCTAGTTCAGTATCATTTTTTCTTTGTACACGTTATTCCTAGTGAACTTTGATCATGCTTAGCTCTTCTTTGATATAAGTTCATCTGAGTCACCCACATTATAGCATTAATTCTTTGTTTTTGATAAGCAGTTGCTTATTGCTTTCTTCAGTTGTAGATTTCTCCATCTTGGATATCTTGATTTGCTGAGATGTAGTTTTAAAACAAAAGGAAAACTCAGATTTGGAAACAGAAACAAAGATAGATATCTCTTGATGGCATCTTTTCTGTAATGGCAATTGTGACATAAATTAAGCTCCCAGTTTTACCAATGGGAAGACAGTTTCATCTTTCCCAACCTTTTTTTTTTTTTTCCTTTCTTATCAAGTCCTTTTTAGCTTTCCTTCAAAATTTCCTTACTTTTTGTATGGTCATTTTGACCAGTTTTGCAAGTCTTGCTTTGCATTTGGTTGCATCGAAATTCAATCTGTGCCTGTTCCATGCACTTCCTTGAAATTGAAGTAGAATGTGAAGAGGTTTTTCTGTTTTCTGGATTCATGATGAATCGATCTGTTAATTTCTTTCACAAAATGAAAATAGGAACATGAGATACTCGTGTCTTAAGCATGTTTTATGTACAGGTCATTACAAAAATTATCCATCAGAATACAAGGCTGCTGTGACTGAACTACTTGTCAAAGCCGCTCTTAGTTATTCCAAACGAATTCGCCAACTTGAAGGAGAGAAAATGGGCTTAGAGGGGACAAATCACGAAATGTCTGAACCCTTCTGCAATTTGAGAAATGCAGCAACAAGTTCACAACAGAGTTTCCAGAGAATTGCCCTTGATTTGAATGATCACTTCTCCGTGCCTAGCTCTGTGGAGTTCCACGAGGATAGAGATGTTGGATCAGTACACGATGCACATAAGGAACGTTTTATTTCTCTATCAAACCCTCCAAGCATAAATGCACATGGCGTCCTTGGTCAGTTCCTCTTTGACGTTTGTGTCCCTAAGAATATCGAGAACTGGGATATAAAATCATATCCCTCCATGAATAGAGCACCGATTGGATCTGCCCGGAGGCATTCATCTTTCAACCCTATTAAATGCATTCGTCGTTCAAGATTATGATCTTTTCAGTTCGTTTTTGCTGGGAAGTCTGGATGAATATAGAGGTCATTCAAGAACTGGGATGAAAATGGAGGTGGGGTGTACATCAACCGGCTATATATTTCTGGCAGGAGTTTGTGGAATAGATTCCACATTTCCATGGCAGATTAGGTTTTACTTCCCTGTCGCTCTATGTGCAATATACAGGATTCTTCATTAGACTTTCTTCTAACATCAAATGTACAGCACAGGCTAAACTTCTACTTCCTTTTATCATCTGTGTGGAGCCTATATCATATAAGAAATGAAGTGAGTTCCTTCTTGCAAACTCTCCCAAAATCGTGGCGTTGGTAATTTGGCAGTTCTTTCAAGTCATTAATTCTGGTCTGGAATATTTTATTATATCTTTTACACAAATTTTTATATCATCAAATAAAATAATATATGTTATAGATTTGATATATTCTTTTATGATTTTATTAATAAAATATGTCAACAAAAACATGTGTATCTCCATCATTGATGATATAGAATATGATATAGAAAATGTCTTACAATCTAAGTGGCTGCTTTGTAATTATATGCATCATTTTAATGTTTTTTTTCATTTTTACTTTCTATTTATATATACATTCATTTATTATAAAAGTAATAATAATAAAGAAAAGCTAACATTTTAAAAAAGAAAAATAGATAAACAAGTAAATCAATGAAATCTTTAAGGTTTGTGAATAAATATCCTTTATAAAAAGGAGGATTTTCTTTCTTATTTTTAAAGGTCTATCTAATATATATTTAATTATATTCTTACTCGATGTCCCCATATACATACATTATTTATTATTATTATCTAAAATGATATTTAACTTTTTAAATGAAATCATATATTACCACAATTTGAATTAAATTGTCGACATATTTTAGTTTTAGTATATTTAAGTGTTGTATTTATTTATCTTTATTTAACTTAATTAAAGAAGATTAATGTAGTAATTTTTATTAAAGTAAAAATAAAAATTGTATTAAATAAAAAAGGGCCTTTCTGAAAGGCACGGAATAATAATAATAAAAGATGGAATGGACATTTTGAGTGAATCCTTAAAATCCGATGGGAACAGTTACCAAATAGTTGGGGTGCAGCCAGTCAATTGCCAATCTCGTGTCAACTCTATGATCTCTATCGGAGTATGAATCTAGGATTTGTTTATGTTAACTCGTGAATGAGAAAAGCCAGTTGAAGAATTTCTCAAATGACGAAGAAAGTATTGGTAACTGGTGCATCTGGTTACCTAGGCGGACGCCTATGTTACGCTCTGATCAATCAAGGGTACCACGTCAAAGCCTTCGTCCGGAGAACCAGCGATCTCTCCAGCCTCCCAAAGCCTACTCAGAACGGAGGAGATAACGGCGGAGGAGGTGTTTTAGAGCTCGCTTATGGAGATGTTATGGACTATCAGTCAGTCTTGGATGCTTGTTCTGATTGCCAAGTCATTTTTCATGCAGCCGCTCTGGTCGAGCCTTGGCTTCCGGACCCTTCTAAATTCTTCTGGGTGAGAAAGCCTCCTCAGACGTATGAATTCGTAATCACTATCTGAAATCCTTGATTTTAATGCTATTTATGTTTTCTTGATTTTGTTTTGGAAAGTAGGTTAATGTTCGTGGATTAAAGAATGTATTGCAAGCATATAAAGAGATCAAGAATGTAGAGAAGATCATATACACTTCATCATTTTTTGCTTTGGGGTCAACTGATGGATATATTGCAGATGAAGGCCAAGTATGAATCTTTTGCATAAAGATTCTTCTTTTTAAAAAAATGTCTTTTTTTATATGGTTAACCTCTATTGATATTTCTTTAAATTTTTTTATTAGATTCATGCGATGAAGTTCTTTTGTACGGAATATGAGAAATCAAAAGTAATAGCTGATAAAATTGCATTAGTGGCTGCAGCAGAGGGTGTACCGATAATCCCAGTTTATCCTGGAGTTATATATGGTCCAGGAAAGGTCACTGCTGGAAATGTAGTGGCACGCTTGGTGAGAATTCTTTTTCTGGTCCTGATATTTCAATCAGTTGCCAATTATTCTAAAAGTTGGGTGTAAGCTAATTTTAATAATACATGAAATAAGTATTGCTGCAGTCTATGTCAACTTTTTTTTGATGTGCTCTGTTTTATAGCTTAACCGCTTACGAAACCTTTTTTAGTTACACTCTACAATGCTAGTGTGCCAACTTCTAACTTAATTTTGTTTATTAGGGGACAGGAATTTTGTAGGGAATCAATACTTAGAATAAGGATGATGAACTTTAAAAACATCTGTAGTTGTTCATTTTTAGCCTAGCTTTAGTGCTAATCTTGCATGGTGTCTTGTTTGTCACCAATTAAAAATGCTGAGTCCCTGATGATAAGCATTTTCGTTAAGTTCTTGTTCTTTCTATCCTGTCCAATTGGACAAATATTTTTGAGAATTAAATGTTTATACATAATCCTTTCAGATTATAGAGCGCTTTAATTGGAGATTACCCGGTTACATAGGCCAAGGAAATGATAGATTCTCTTTCAGCCATGTTGATGATGTAGTAGAAGGGCATATTGCAGCAATGGACAAAGGTCAACCAGGTGAAAGGTACCTTCTTACAGGGGAAAATGCATCATTCAAGGATGTCTTTGATATAGCTGCTACTATGACAGGAACAAGCAAGCCTAAATTTAATATTCCTATAGCTCTGGTTGAGGTTTACGCCTGGGTTTTGATGATACTTTCTAGAGTGACAGGAAAGCTCCCCCTAATCAGCCCCCCGGTACGAACCCTGACTGCTTTTCTTTTCATTGTTTGATTGTTTAATTACATTTATAAATCGAAATCTGGACACATGAGACTTTACCTGGTATCAATCAAGTTGTTCATCCAAGTTAGTACATGTCATGTTTAGTGAAATTGAGACAGAAGGTGTTTTACTGTTATATAGCATCTGAGGGCTAAAACTGCAAACATGTCCTGTTTTGATGGCATATTGTTTCTATACCTGCATATTTCTTTTTCTTTTTTTTTTTCCTTTCTCTCTTTTACAAAGTACATTGCATGTGTTATCATTCTATAACTTGACTGTAGACCTTATGAAATGTCCTTCCTATAAGGTATTCTTCTAGGCAATCCAGATGTCGCAATAGTACTGTTCCTTCCTTGAGCTACCAGGGATCCCATCTGCCTCCAATTTCCTTGTCATGTGGTTAAGGAAGGGTAATAATGGAATGCGAATGGCAGTTACTGCATCTACAAGTACTTGACAAAATGAAAAATGCTGGTCCTAACCCCTTGAAGAAGACAAGATTTTCTCTTGTCAGTGGTGTAGACTGCCAAATGGACCAGACATAATTTTAGGAGAGCATATACTAAGCTTGTATTGCTTGAGGCATGTGCTGGTATATGGTTGAAAGTAGGTTCTGAGCCTTGATACATCTCCTTCATGCTTAGGATTACGTCAAAGTTTTATGCTGATTGTTGTCTTAAAGATAGTGTTTGCTGCAATACATAGAGTGAATTGTCCTAAGGTACTATGAAACTAGATGACTAGCATAAAATTGTCCCAGCTTTTAGTTGATCCTTCCCTGGATTATCCTTTTTCAGATATGACTGAGAATCTGCATTCCATACTCCTTATTGTAGATATTTTTGCATAGTACCTGCATAAACCTGGAAGAATCGTATGATGATGCAATGAACTTGAACATGTCTCACTATTCTGTTAAAGGGTTGTACTTTTTGGTGCTATTTTTGCATTCTCACCTGCACTATCTTTCATAGATCATTTTATGTAACTGTCCTGCCCGAAGCCATTTCTCCCTTTCTGCTTGACCTCTTTACTTTTTGATCTCTGATGATCTGTTTTTTGCACTGTAATTGACAGACTGTAAACGTTCTTAGACATCAATGGGCTTATTCTTGCGACAAGGCCAAGGCTGAGCTGAACTACAATCCTAGAAGCTTGGAAGAAGGTTTAGCCGAAGTTCTTCCTTGGTTGAAGCGTTCAAACTTGATCGAGTACTAGAGACATTATGAATGGAGACTTTGTTCATAAAGTTGCATCAACGCAGACCATTACTCCTTTTTATCTAGGTGCAATAGTCCACATCTTCAAAGCGGCATCTATATCTGCAATCCTTCTGTATCTCATGCTGGTGATTTGGAAATATGGCATGTGGTTTTCATCTTCTACAATCCTATGCGGAGATTTAAGGAAATTATGAATTTATTTATTTTGTAAAAAAGCTGCCAAACCCCCCAATTAAGCAAATAAAAAAGAATTTCTTTCTGTGAGAGTCGAGGTGATTCTGGATTTCTTTACACTTGTTCTTGATGTCCTGCTACTCTTTTCATGTTTAGCATTTCTTCGTTATGCAAGAAAGACAGAGGACATTGCAGAAGACTTGTTCTGTAGACTTGTTTTTCCCAAGGAATTTTCTAAAACGCTAATCAAATTATTTTTAAGCTATTCTCTCTCTCATTTGTGTTCCTCAAATAAGAAAAACAATGTTCAATGATGCCAATCCATAATGAAGATGTGGTAGGAGCATGAAGTTTTGTTCATGTTTTGCCATGCCCTACTTTAAAGCTTTAGTTAGGTGAAATTTTGTTCTTACTGCTGCTCGTGTAAGAAGAAAAGAATGCAATGAGCAAGTTAATGGGTTATAGGGAAAAACAGTCTGAAACAAAGAGTAAAAGAGCTAGTCCATTAAAATGAATGAGCAGAGAACATTGGTTTGAAATGGTAACGGACCTCGCCCCCGCCGGCATGTGCCTGCCAATCGAAATGAATTTGATTAGATTAAGGACAAGTTTTTGCTTTTTTAAGTTCATTTATTCAAAAATGGGATTCCAACGGTCAATCCCAACTCCTAGATGACTCCACTGTAGATTTACAAAGTTGTACGCCTATATAGACAGTACCAGCTTTATGGTCTGCATATCTTTTCTCTTTCCCTCCGTGTCTTTGCTGGAACCAGGGCTGCCATTCTTTAAAAGTTTAGTGGAAGAACAGAGAAAATGGTGATGTCTAAGGTGAAATATGAAGAATTACGCCAGCAGAGAATGGAACAAAACAAGAAGAAACTAGACGAACTGCATCTTCCTCTGCTCTCTGAAGCGCTACGAATGGCCTCTTCTTCGAAGCCTTCGCCGGTTATTCACATTCTCCCTTGCTATTTTATCTCTTCTCCATTTCTTCCTTCCTTTTCTGGGATTTTGTTGTTTATCTCTAAATTTTTTATAGACAGATATAAAGATGACATCTTTTTGCTTCTCGAAAGCTGACTTTTCTGTTTTTCCTTGTTTAAAATCAAAGATGAAGAAATCGAAACCTCGCACTATTCGAAAAGAGCTTGTCCCGGTAAGAAGATCAGGTCGTTTTGCAAACAAGCCTGCTCCTCACTATCAAGAAGTATGCTTTTTTCCTGCTCGAAACCGTTCAAGTTTTCTTCGTTGTCTTGCTTTATTTCGCTGAGACTGAAACAATAATGTATAAAAACCACTTCTTATGAACAGGTGGTCTTTTATGAGCGTGTTCAGTTGCCTAGAAGGTAAAAAGTTGTTGATCCCCTTTGCATAAAGAGTGGTAGCATTTTCTTTACATGCCTTTGTTTTTGAAAATTTTTTTTTTTCTGACAAGCACATTGCCAAATATACGCTGCCTGATTGTCTGTATATCATCTCTGGTTATGCAGAATATCATATCCTAAAAGGGATTTATCCAACAGAGTGTATGCCTCAGATGAAGCAAGAGAGGCTGCAATTGAGAAGGCTGAGAAAATTGAATCAACTCTTGAAGGCGATCGTCCATCCTTCATAAAGTCAATGCTCCAGTCCCATGTAACTGGTGGCTTCTGGCTGGTGAGTATGGCTTTCGCTCATTAGTCTTTTCTGCTGGCTTGTCCATTTTGTGATTGTTATGTTCAAGATTAGAAATATATGATCGCAATATTGGAGATGCTGTTGTCTCATCTCATGTATGTTTCTTGTGTTCCTTTTCCTCAGAATGAAAAAGAGAAATTCTGGGTGGAAGAAAAATACATCACTCTAGTCTAGGACTGGGAGAATGGTGGATAAAAATGATTATTATTATTATTATCTTTTGCACCAACTTTAGCATCCTAATTCATAATCTGAATCACTGTTTCCTTTCAATGGGGAGTTTCCAATAAACTTCTAAACTGAGCTCTTCAAAATTTTACCTAATATGCGAATAATTCCTTGCCTCAGCTTTCTAATGCAATTTAATAAATTTAGACCCTGAAGTTCCAGGATCAAAATAGCAGTTCCTCTTTGATTCATGTGAGGCTAAAAGTTCTAATCTACTCCATATTTTATTCATAATGACTTGCATACTAAAAGCATTTGATGCAGGGCCTTCCATCTCATTTTTGCAAGAGACATCTTTCAAGCCGAGATGAGACTGTTACATTAATAGATGAACAAGGAGATCAGTGGCCAACAATATACTTGGCCCGTAAAACAGGTCTTAGCGGTGGATGGAAAAAATTTGCAGTTGATCATGACTTGGTGGATGGGGATGCGGTGGTGTTCCATATAATCAAGCCTACAGTATTTAAGGTCACTATTCCAAACCCTTTTGTCTTGTGTCAATTGGTAAAATTACTTTACAAAGTTTTCTCTTATTATGTATACAATGCTTGGCCGATCAAATTTTGCACTCCAAAGTTTTAGTGATTGATTGCTTAACAAACTTATGCTTACCCAAGTGCTTCTTTTTCCAGGTTAATATCGTTAGGGTAAATTATTCTTCCAAAGAAAAAGTTGCTGAAGCCTCAGATGTTTCAAATTGATACTTCTTCTCTTATCAGGCGATTTATGTGTAGGGATGATCTTGAACTAGTAGAAAGGTAATCACATTTTGTTTACTTTAATTAATTCGGAGTTGGTTTATTAGAAGATTGTTGTTCTGGTGATTGAACTAGTCTAGTGGGCTTGTATATCTTTTTGTGGTTATAATTCAGGACTTAGGGTTCCTAAATGAAGACATAAGCAGCATAAATGCAGGTCATTAGTTTTGTTAAAAATGGTCACATTACCTCTTCAATCTGTTATCCTCAGAATCAAAATTTTCTTCTTCTCCAATCGACTCTTGTCTATAATAGAAATTCTTCTTGTGTCAGATGAAAAAAGATTAAGAAATCCCAAGCCATTCTGATGATGAGTTTTGAGGAGATTTAATCAGGGCAAAGAAAAGAATCAAGCACCACCAAGCCAGCTATTTATGGATCTCCTCAATTTTCTTTATAAGTTATTCTGTGCCATGTGGATGGATGGCAAGTTTAGGGAGACAAATATGTGGAAAAAAAAGAAGTAATAATTATGACAAATCTGAAAAGTTGTCTCATCTTATATAATTTCACCTAATTCTGGTACAACTTAATGAATTGCAGTGCATGTATCATGAATGTTTTTTCTCTGATGTAGTAGAAGTATTAGTGCATGCCAGAAATGCACATGGAATCCTTCTAGGCAATCTTTAGTTGAACATTTCTTTGGCAAACAATTATGTGAATGAATGTGCATTGTTATCATTCAAACCTGTGAATAGTCGTACCCAATAGTTTAGTCTCACATAAGGCTCAGCATCCCCCAAGCCCGCCGACTACATCAAAATTGGCAGTGATTTTGTAAATTTGTATATTCTTGATCGTGTCATTTTCATTCAGATTTTTACTCTTCTAGTATATATATATATATATATGTCTGCAGGTGGACAAATGTTGCTGTAGTTTTTGGGAGTCTGCTTTCTGTGTGCTGCCCGGTATTTTATCACGGATTCTTAAATGCAGAAACATTTTGTCTAGAAACAAAAACAAAAAAATGATTCTGCCGATGAGATGTAATTGTAATTGTGTTTGCCTTTGGTTATTATATGTCTGTGTACAGTAGAATGAAACTTCGAATCAAGATCTTCCTTTCTGGTTTCCAACAGACAAACATGTTATATTAGGTATATTGACCCTGCTTATTCTTCTTCACCTATGTTCTTGCTTCTGGGTGGGAGACCTGATAGATATTCAGACCATTTAGACAGGCTGTTTATTGAAACATTGGCCTTTGCTAGCTGGACCCAGCAACCACCCAAAATCTCTGAAAGATTTGGAAACCAACCCCCTAAGAATTTCCCTAGTCCCAAGCCAGCATGAAGACGAAGACATCTGTTTCCAAACAGCCCCAGTTCCTTCAGTAGATTGGTCTTATTTTTTACTACCTTTCAATTTTTTCAGCCTTTAACTAATGGTAATCAGTTTCCAAAAACAGAAATAAATCAAGATTTCAATTTGGAGAGTTCTTAGAAAGCTCAGAAAGACTTGTTCTGGTCCAATATAGACTGGCTTTTCTGGTCCAATAATTGAGAGCTGATTTGTTCGTTCACGCGGAATTTTGTCTGATCCATTAAGATGAAGATTAATGCTTCACCCACACGGCGGGTCTAGATGCGATATCTAATTTATATTATGGCTCCGAGGATATATTGAAAATAGTGTTGAGATTTTTTAAATGTGTGATTAGAGAATATATTAGGGGAAAAAAATTTACTTTTATTTTTGTAAAATAAAGGATGGTAACTTACATTCTGGTCGAATCTTTGATATATAATACTAATAAATATTATCTATATTTGCATTTTGAAATATTTAGACATTATAGAATTTTTTATATCAAAGAGTATAAATTGAATAATACTCCTTTGTCATTATTCATAAGTAATTAGTTATTATTTTATTAAAATTAAGTAATTTTCTTCTTCAAACCTTTCTCGTACTCCTTCCTTATTTATCACTAAATTAAAAAGATTTTACGATATAATAATTTATATTTAATGATAAGAAATTTTACTTTAAAAAAAGACTATTTAATATTAGTCTCATTCATTCTTAATAATATTTAATTTTTAAAAATTAAATCTTTATAATTGCTTTTCCAATTCATGGGTGACAGACAAACTAATCTCCTGGAATGGGCAAAATTGGAAATATAATTAGGCGTGTAATTGACGCCGAGGATTTCGGGAGCCAATGACATGTCCAAATGGAGGTCAAAGCTGAAAGCTGGAAGAAAGTGGAAAAACGGTGTCCCCACCACTGCATATAGGTCCCACCTTACCAGGATGATTCATTTATTCAATAAAAAATTCTGTCAATAAAAAGCGTAAATTAATTAATCACCGAAACGGGACACAACTCAACAACGTGAAACAAACATATAAACAAGGAGTGGGGATTGTATTACACTAATTAGTAATTAGTAATCACTGCACTAATTTAAGATTGACTCTGTCTAATCTCATCTCATTAAACGGCTTATTACTACGTTAATAAACCTATATTTCTTTGACCCTTTCATGCCCATCTTGTACTCTTGAAAATTTTGATGCTATTTTCCTAATAATAATTATTCCGTCCTAAATTATAGTGCATTTGAAGACATTCAATTAATATTGAATCAAAATTTGGAAAAAAGAAAAATGTTTTAGTGAAAAAGAATACGAACAATATTAAAAAAAAAAATGAATTAAGTAAAATGACTCATAATAACATAAAAAATAAAAAATGACTATAAAAAGATATAATTAATGTGAGAGTTTTATTTTAGTTCTCAAATTGAATTTTTTTTTAATATGGATGCCAATTTATTTAAAATATTCAAAACATTTTCTATTTTAAAGGATTTATGAAGATTATTTACTTAATTAAATTTAAATCAATGTCACTATTCTTTTCCTTTCTTTTTATATTTATATATAGTAATGATATAATGATATAAAGTGTTATAAAGCACATTTTATGAAATATTTCAATTAAATCAATTAAATATTTATAATATAATATATACATTTTATATTTGACACTAAATGTCCATTTTTTTAAAGTAAAATTATTTTTAATTTAAAAATTCGATAACAATATCTCAATGCTCCTTATTCCTTAATTTATGGAATATCATACTCATAAGGATTCGAATTGATCCATGGAGAACCGGGCCTGGGGCTGGCCGACTATGGTCGGCTTGTTTTATAAAAATGGATGAGCTGACCCCACCGATACATCCTATCCTACTTGGAAATTTTCCAAAGCAAATCTGATTCATCTAACTAACGTAACAACAACAATTACATTTAAAAAAAATATTAATTTAATTTTAATAAAATAACGATCAATAATTTATAAATAATAATAAATAAAGAAAAAAGAAGATAATAATTTGTTTTAGTAAAAGAAGCATAAATTTAGCAGCCTCACGGTAAAAAGTTAGGAAGGAACTGCCTTTTTACGATCCTTTTCGCGTGAAACCGAAAAAAAAAAAAAAAACGCGCCGAGAAGTGCAAGTTAGTTAGGGTGTGGACTGGGTGCACGTTAGCTTCGTTTCCTACTTTTCACAGCTCATAGTACAGCTTTTTTTCTTGACTCCCAACCCAACCTAAGCGAGGTTGGCACATGAAAATGAAGGAAACAACAACAATTGGGCAATAACCAACGCAATAAATTAATACTATAGGGAGTAGTAATATCAACTTATTGTTTTCTTTAATATAATAAGCAAATAAAAGTTAGATAAGGTTTGTCATGCAAAGATGGAATCCAATATATATTTTTTTCTTTGATTATATGTTTAGTTTTAATTTTGAATAACTAGATTAATCTTATTATAATAATAATTATTAAATAATTTATCACATTTAATTCATTTAAAAATTTTAATTGTATATATTCATATATTTATTTTGACTTGATTATATTTTGATATAATTTTAGGTATATATTTCATATATACATACATAAATTAATTAAAAATAGATATATCATTTAATGGAAAGTGATAAATATATAATAGTCTATTAATTAACTTCTATTAAAAATGTATGATGATTTGATATAGCTTCAAAAAGATAAGAATAAAATAGAAAAAATATTTAATATTTTTTGTTAATATATTGAGAGAAATATTTTTGTTCACGAGTAAAAAAAACCCAAAAAGAAAATAGTCCATAGAAAAAAAGGAGAGGAAAAAGAAAAAGAAAAAAGGCCGAACGGCTTCATTTACGCTCTCCTCCTACACACACTCCCACAGTATCTCTTTCTTTCTCTTTTACTACGAAATTTTCTCTCTCCGTTTCTTGTTTTCTCTCTCTCCTTCAAACAATTGAGTACTGAAACACATGAGAATGGAATTTTTGCAGCGTTGAAACGCCGGGATCCGAGTTTCTTGCTGACTCAACCCTTCTCCCCTTTACCCATTTCATTTTCCAAAGCCATATTCACCTCCACAACTTGTTGTACGTTATTCTTCTTGTTTTGCATATATGTATTTATTTTTCCCGTTTGATTTCTTGAAAGAACATTTTGGTTTGATTGAGATCATATTTTTTACAAATATCCACATTGTGTTGAAATTAGAATACCGATATTAATCTCAGGTCGATTTTGTCTTTAAATGTTTTCTTTCTGGTTTCTTGATTGGAGAAAGATCTCGATCGATTTTGTTTTAAACGATTTTTCTTTTTCTTTTAGTTTACCGTTTGAAAGTTTTCTTGTTGGTCTTTAGGTTTGCATATAATTGTTTATAGGAGGGTCTGATTTTGGATTCCAAGGAAAAAAACTGACATTTGCAAATCTTTTTTTCTTGTGGTTATGTATATAGGAATTTATCCGATTTGTGTCACCAGAAACTAAGAAGGGAGCAAACAATGGAGGTATAGATTTCGAAGGTGCCAATTTTGTGTGTAAAAGAAAGAAGAAAGGGTTGCATTTTTCTGGGTTTTGAAGGGGGCCGAAGAATGTTGTCTAAAGGTGAACATCAAACGGTCCCATTGTCTGTGTTGCTAAAGCGTGAATTGGCAAATGAGAAGATCGAAAAGCCCGAGTCATCGCACGGTCAGGCCAGCCAGAGCAAGAAAGGCGAAGACTTTACCCTGGTCAAGACCGAATGCGAGAGGGTTTTGGGTGATGGAATCACCACTTATTCTGTTTTCGGGGTATTATAATGTGGCCTTTTCTTGGTTCTTATACAGCATTTCTTTTTTTATTGTTCTAAAACTTTGCAATATTGGTCTATTGAAAGGAGTTAATAAGATGCCAAAAAATATGTTTAAGATTTTGGTTGAGATGAATTCAGATCCTCAAGAGCCGAATTTTGTGAATAGCGCCTTACACGATGAAGAGAGCAAAGTAGAAAAACAAGTTTACCAGTCTTCCTCCGCAACCAGCATGTAAATAGACTATGTTTCTTGAGATAGCCTTTATTTGAATGTTGTAAGAATAAGTTGTTCAGAAAGGTATAGTGTGTGGCTTTTCAGGCTGAAAGCATGGCTGATTTGCTATTAGAGAGAAAGTCTGGTTCTGTTGACTTCTGGTTTATAGCTGGAAATTTTGAATTCCTGCACTCTTCTTGATGTCCTTTTCTTGACCAGCAGTGTTTCTATTTAAAACCTGATTTGCGCATCTTCCTATAAGGCTTAGTGGATTCAGGAGAGACATACTTCCATCTTCTCTTCTAGAAGTGTTCAGACTGAAATTATCCCTGTCAAGTTTTAGAAGTAATGACATTTTTGTCTGTCTGATCCACTGTGGTGTTCATTGATGCTCCAATTCTTAATACTATGTTTGTACCTTATTTTTCTATAATTCTCTCACCTCTTACCTTCTTGAATTCGCATTTTTACAGTTGTTTGATGGACATAATGGATCTGCAGCTGCCATATATACCAAGGAGAATCTCTTAAACAATGTTCTGGGTTGTATTCCTCCAGATCTTAACAGGGACGAGTGGATTGCCGCATTACCGAGGGCTTTAGTTTCTGGATTTGTAAAAACAGATAAAGAGTTCCAAGATAGAGGTAAAGATAGTTTAGATTACTTTTTTCCCTTCTTGACCATTTTCACAAATATATATACCTGTTCTCTTGGAATTTGATAAGGTGGTGTTTGGTTAATTTGTTATCCTATTTGGATGAATGAAACCCGCAAAAATTCCTTTGCAATTTCTTTAACATATTTTTATTCCATTGTTATTGTATGTGGAGAGCTTATTCTGCGAGTTGGTTACAGCAAACTGAATTCCAGTGTATGATTTTAAGCAGTTTCATTTTGATTTCAGCTCAAACTTCAGGAACAACAGTCACATTTGTAATAATTGAAGGATGGGTTGTTACTGTTGCATCAGTTGGTGATTCTCGTTGTATTCTTGAATCTGCTGAAGGGGAAATTTATTATCTATCAGCAGATCATAGGCTTGAATGCAGTGAAGAAGAGTAGGTTATCTGTGGCTGTCTTCAAAGCACTGATATAGATTTACTCTACAGATTGTCTGAGTTATTTGATTCTTAATTGGCAGGAGAGATCGTATTACTGCCAGTGGTGGTGAAGTTGGCAGGTTAAATACTGGTGGGGGTACAGAGGTGATTTTCCTATCCTTAAAATTTTTACTTTTCTTTTGTCTCATTATAAGCTTCCCTTTTTCTGGATTGAACTTTTGTTATGGCTGACCTGCCAGTAGATTCAAATGAATTTTTGCTGCAATTTTTTTTTATCCAATAAATGACTGCAATATGTCTGATGTTATCATCCATGTGTCTCATTTAGATAATGCTTACCACAAGAAGTTTTATGTGCTTCTTTGATATATTTTCAACATGTCCTAGTTATCTAGGACATTTATTTTCTATCCCATGGTATAAAGGATGCTTCTTTCTACTTTCCGTAAAAGAAATTATGATATAAAATGCTACTGCTAACATAAAAACCCATATACGACATGGCAATGAAAGCAAGGACACAGAAGTTGTGGTCAGAGAACTAGTGATTGAAACAAATACCACCTGCATCCCAAGATATAAGTTATTTTTGTTCAATCTTTTATAAGAATATTAGTCATTTTGTAATTTTCATTTTATAATTATAATATTCTTTTCCATGAACTTTCCCTTTAATATTCTCTCTTAGCCTAATTGTGAAGTGAATATTTGTTATAAATGAGAAAGAGAAAATTAAGGATAAGGTTATTTTATGCATTAGATACTTCCATGTGAGTATTATTAATATGTTTGCAAAAGGCTAAAATAACCTATATTAAATTTCTTGCATGTGGGAGCATATTTTCTGCATTCTGTGCAAGTTTCTTCCTTTTAGTGAAGGAATTGAAGGTCTATTTAAGCTTATTGATGGTTGAGAAAACAGTTGACACGTTCTTCAATTATAGATTTGTTAGAGCTAGTTATGACAAGTTTAATAAAGATAGACACAAGGGTACTGTTCTTGTTGCTGCCTAAAGTTAAATCATGCAATGTACTTGTATGACTCAACTTGATTCTATGTGGGTCCAGCTTGGAGGATGCCTTGCTGAGTTGGGATTTCTTATGAGCATTCTTTTATTTCTTTTCTGGGCCTTTATGTTCTTTGGTCTTAATTCCATGCTAAATTCACTGTAGATTGGTCCTCTGAGATGTTGGCCAGGTGGTTTGTGCCTGTCACGATCCATTGGAGATATGGATGTGGGTGAGTTCATAGTTCCAGTCCCTTACGTGAAGCAAGTAAAGGTTTGTACCCTTAACATACTGTGTTCTGTCATTGTGTCATAATCTGATTCCTCAGTTTCTGTTTGATTGGACCCTTACTCTCATTGCATGAAAAGCTAGGCATACACCGAAAGAAATGCTTGTTTTGGTTTATGATTTTTCTCAGTTTCAAGTTCCAAAGTCCTACATCGTATTTGTGAGTACATTTTGGAGGATGTGGTAGAATATAATAGGCAGCACAAAAGATTCTGTGATGGTTGACTTTATGTCCTACAGTGGAACAAGACATTTGCTATAACGTACTAAAAATAAGAAAAGAGAATATAATATTCATAACGTGGTATAGATATTATTCATTTCTAGGTTAATGTTCCATGAAAGGTAAAACATCATTGTATTTTATTTGCTAAATCCCTCCTGTGTCCTTGTAAGACTTGCCTTGCCTCTGATACTATCTCCTATTAGTGTGTGTGATCGTAGCATGATTCCTACCAGTTTTAGAAAATTCTTCATTTGGCTAAATTATTGCAAATGTAAATCTGCAGCTGTCATGTGCCGGTGGCAGGCTTATTATTGCAAGTGATGGAGTTTGGGATGCCTTATCAGCAGAAGTGGCTTTTGATTGCTGTCGTGGAATGCTGGCAGATGCTTCAGCCTCTCAAATTGTTAAAGTATCCTCTTCCCTTGAAATTTACATTTTGTTCAAAATAATGCTTTGTAGTTCAGTTCTCTTAGTTTTTCACCTCTGACGCTGACCCTTTCTTCTGCTTCCAGGAGGCTTTGCAAGTGAAAGGTCTTCGAGATGATACGACCTGTATTGTGATTGACTTACAACCACCAGAAAAGCCAATTCCTCCCTTACCCCCACCCAAGAAGCACAGCAAAGGAGTTTTCAAGTCTATGTTTAAGAAAAAGTCTTCTGAGTCATCCTCTCATGCTGAGAAAGAGTATTGTGAGCCAGATGTGGTGGAAGAATTGTTTGAGGAGGGATCTGCTTTACTTTCGGAGAGGTTTGTACCTCACTGCTACAAATTTATACTTGTTTTTTTTAGTCTTCCATTTTTGTTTCTACTGTGAAAACCAAGTTATCAGTTGCTCCTTGATAATTCTGTTCCCTTTTCGGGAAGAGATGAAGAAACCTTTGGCAGCTCTCCCCCTTGTTGATGATGTGCTTCTAGTATATTGCTGATATGCTTACACTTGTGCTGGTGCAGGTTGGATTCAAAATATCCAGTCTGCAATATGTTTAAGTTGTTTATGTGTGCAGTTTGCCAAGTAGAAATAAAACCTGGTGAAGGTATTTCAATACATAGAGGGTCATCAAATGCAAGGAAATTGCGGCCATGGGATGGTCCTTTCCTTTGCTCGAGCTGCCAGGACAAAAAAGATGCCATGGAGGGGAGAAGACCCTCTGGGGGTAAGGCACTTCTCTTTCTTCATTATCATGAAAATTTCCAACATTTAAAGCGATCAATTCAATATTTTGTACTCTATATTTCTTCCAGATTCTAGATACGACAGTGGTGAGGAGTGACTAGTAAACCCCTTTCAATTACTTGTGTATGATGTCAGCACTAACAATTGTACTGAGGCTGCTGATCATTATTGGGAAGATCTAATGACATTGACTGGAAGTAATTTTCAGTCTTCCACGAAATGGTGTGAGCTTTTTGGGTCCTTGGTGAATAACTTGAAGGAAGAGGATCTTTTTCTTACACCTAATTGCATAGGTCAGAAGATGGAAGTTGATGATGTCTAGGATAGCTGCATCTTTCTAACAAGGGTTTATTATAGATGGAATTTGTCTCCCTCCATTCGAGGATGTGCATTTGCAACTATACTTCTTGGGCACATCGTGATACGTGAGAGGTAATTCATTTGTTTTATATAAAGATCATATTTATTTGTATACTGGTTCTTCCTCCCACAGAAGTAAATCGGGTGAAAGAATTCCTTTAGTGTAATATTTTTACATACAAAGTTTTAGTAGAATTGTTAGTTTCAGTTTTTTGTTTAATTTAAGTTCTTGGTTTGGGAGAAGCTCTGGGTTATATCTGCTATTAGAGTTCTTCATGTAACATTTATTTATTCATTCCCCTTTGGAAGGAAGAACATCAGAATAGTCAAATGAATTTATTTCTTTATTTGTATTTGTATTCTCCTTTCCTCGTTAAGACAAAATCCTTGCTGTTCAATTCTGATACCTTAAATCTGATATATTCCCATTTTCCTTGTTAATTGGCCTTGGCAAAGAGCTTTGGCTAATTCTAGCATGAAGAACTTTGACTAACATTTGACTGAGTGGCTCTTGGTACATCCTTCAATTCAAGTTGTTGTGTGTGGCCTCCTCTTATGGGGTCCATATCTGAAGCCTTTTTGACACATCTTAGTTCAGATCTGCAAGTTCAATACGCATTCTTTTGATTCATTCATTGAAAAAAAAATGTTTTTCAACAGTCTAGACATTGACATATTACAAGATCTAACCCTTATTATAGATATCTTTTTGACTTTCATGTTACCTTGTTTCCTTCCTGGGAAATAGTACCGAGTTATCTGGTATTTTTCATTGAGCAGTGTCTTGTTGAAGGATGACTTTGCAATAAATTTGGTCTTTTGTGTCAAAATCAGTCTAATCTTACATCCTCTTTTGCTCATTTTTGAGATTTCAGCCACCGTGTACTGTTTTTAAAGAGAATTGTCTATTTAAGAGCCTTACAGTGCAGGAGTCAATGAGTATTTTGGGATTTGAACTGGGTTTTTAGTTACCTGGAAAATCTTTCTTTCATTGGCTTTAAAAATGGTTGAATTTCTTTCTATCCAGATAAAGAATTGACTAGACAATCAAATCTGGAAAAACTGCTAAATTTTATGCATGCCGTAGAAAGATCATCATCATCGTCATTCACCTCCAAATTGGTTAATTTGCTTTGTGGGAAAGATTCTCATCGCACAACTTTTTCTAGTTTTCATCATCTCTCTCAACACATCATTTCTTGGAATCATTGGGTCCAAAAAGAGAAAAAGTTCAGTAAAATTTAGGAGACTTTGTCGAGTACCTGGATGCAAGTAGTAGCAGGAGAAGAACTCTAAAACAAATTGGCAATAAAGAGGAGCTGGACCTACACCTTATTATCATTATTATTAATCCATACAAAGAAAGAAAGACTGAGTACCCTGCGTGTGGGTGGGGGAGGGGTATATATGTATGTATGTGTTCGTGTGGAAAAAGAGCAAGAAGAAGCAAACGTTTTATAAAACAAAGACTTCACTGTCACCCCGCAAAGATCCTTGGTGGGAAAACTTTTTCTCCTTTAGCCATTAGCCACTCGAAATCTTTGTGCTTTTCCTAACGACAGAAGTGTCAAAGGAAGACATGCCAGCAAGCAAAGTGGGATGAGACAAAAACTTTGCAATCTCTCCTTTCCCTTCTTCTCTCCTTCCCTCCCTCTTATCTTTAGATAATATGATTTTTTTAGTGGAGAAGATGACTCTGTCCATCCAAATAATGCCTCCATGATTGAGATGCTGACCCTAACTATGCAAACAAAAAACTTCTCTATGCTAGATGGGACTAATGGACCAATGTGTACACGTGTGTGAGGTCCCGCATTCTCACCAAACTGTAATGTGCTTTCTTTGTGTTCTTTTCTAGTTTCTTTAGAGTACCAACCGTTTACTACTTTGCTGTTTATTAGACTCAATTAATTAAACATATTGGTAAGTATAAATCAGACAAAAGTTAGGCAGAGAAGAGGCAGTACATTTCCCTCACTGACCATCCCACAGACAATCCAATTTGTGGGTTGGTTTCCTCAATTATCTAAATCCCGAACTTTAAATACTAAGTATTATTCAAATCCCTTATTAGAATACTTGAACTAATTCACGGTAACAGCAGAAAAAGATTTTAATTTTAGACCTTTTGAGATTTCAAGAACAGTACCAGTCAGTGGTCTTCTTCTTGGGAGGGAGTTGGAGGAGGAGTCATTGAAGTCTTATTTTTGTTCTTGTCATTGTAATGGTGGGGACTATTGGCTCCTCCTTGACGGTGCATCATTTGCATTTATAAAAGACATTAACCACACAAAATATCCACCAGTATCTTCTCGTACAGGGACTTCATTCTTGTTTACTCTGATCTCTGACCTAACTCGTTTATCATATGAATCCTCCATGTCACGGGTCCAAGATTTCTGATAATTTTTGATTATTTATTGAAGATTGTGTTGTGATAGAAAAATCTTCTTCTTCTTCTTCTTTTTATTTATTTTTAACAAATTAGTTAGTGATTTAACGGTGAGATGTTAAGCCTGTAAAGTGTTCGACTTCTACAGTTGAGTCTTTCTTGATGCCGTATGTAAAGTCACTTCTGGGTAGTGACCCTCCAAGATTGGAGTTCTTTTCTGCATAGTCTGTATATGCAATATAAAAATACATTATCTTTGGTTATCTTATTGGTAGTGAGTTTGTACTTTGTACCATGTCTAAAACTCCGAATATAAAACGCCTTTCCTGAAGTGGTTTACTGCAGAAAGATAGAGCACTGAGGCATTTAATGTTAAATCTCTGGTACAAAATTTAATACAACCAAAGATTCTTTCTTGAAACATGGGAAGCTTACCCAAGGATAAAGAATTACTAAATCGTATGAATCTGAGCACGACCTCTCGTCGTACGTAGTACTGCTCTATCTATGTGTGGGAGAAAGAAATTTTCTTTTAATAAAAAAAGAAAAATCGGCATATGTGCTTTGCCATTTAATGTACTCATTTTTTACACAAAACTAGTTTTTTTTTTTTTTTCTTCTCAGATCAGTGTTACCCTTATCGGACCCACCATGACCACCTTTGCAAATTCTAGCACAAAATTCATCTCATCTCAATAGCCACCACATGCACCATTTAGAAATGTGTCCATGAAATATAATTGCCAAATAGTGAGCAGAGTTCAAGAAAGTTTTGAGCTTTTCCTCACAAGAACTCAAAAAGCTTCCCCAAACTTTTTACACGTCTTTGACAAGAAAGAGTTCCCAAAATCCCAATCCCATCCCATCCCTGCTTTCTCTGTCCCTCTCCACTTCTGGTTTCTGAGATCCTTATCCCTCTCTCTTTCTTTTTCCCCCCTCCCCGTCTGCACTCAAAGGAAAACTAACCTACCTAGCTAGAGGCTAGTGAAACGATCCCCTTATCAGGACTAATTTGTTGGTCCTGTAATATTGAGGAATTTATGGACAGTCCACAACCTAGACTAATGAGGCACAGAGATCACGAAGAGAATAAGCAACAGGGAGGAGGTGATTTTCAGCTGCAGCCCAGCAGAGAATTAGGCCAACAAAATCCACTTCCACCTCCGCCGGGCTCTCCTCCTTCGCCTTCTTCTTCATCTCCTTCTCATGAATTCTCCTTCACCATTTCTCTCCATCAATCAGCAGCCACCTGTACTAATACTACTAATACTACTGCTGTACCGGATAAATCAAAACCAGCCGCCCCTGCTTCATTTGCCCTGGATTTAACTCCGGCCGATGACATATTCTTTCATGGCCACTTACTCCCTCTCCATCTCCTTTCCCATCTCCCCGTCTCTCCCCGCTCTTCCACCAACTCGATGGACAGTTTTACCCTCCCCATTAAAGAATTGTTAGAAGACCACCAAAACTGCAACGATAATAACAAGACAGAAACTACTACTCCTACTACTAGAAGAACCCTTAAAGAAGAGAAAACTGGGGATTACAATCGCTATAGTTACCCTAATATCGATGACTACGAAGCCAAAGGCGGCGGGAGACCCAACAAGTCCAAATCTTTCTCCTGGCTGTCATCAAAATGGAGAAAAGAAAATGATGGCGCCAGAGAAAAGGAAGACAAAGAAAGACAAAAGAAGAAGCTAAAGTTCGACTTAAGTCAGTTATTGAAAAGGTATATGAGAATGGTTAGGCCCCTTTTGTCATTCAGAAACAGAAGGGAAAGCGTCCATTTCCAAAGGCAGGCTTATTCATTTTCTTCTGGGAATTTAAGCTTGAGGAGAAAACAGGATTATGGAAGAAGAAGAGGAGAATTCTCTGCACCAGCCTCAATGAGGACATCTCCAACAAATAGTGGGCTTCTTGTAGCCACAACTGGAGGAACTCTTTCCAATTCTACAAGTGATAGCACCATGGAAGAGTTGCAAGCTGCAATTCAAGCTGCAATTGCTCATTGCAAGAAATCTATTGCAGTTGAAGACAAAATCAAATGCCATGATTAAGGGTTTCTTCAAATTTCAACTCCTTATTTTTTTTTCTTCTCCATTTTCTTCCTTTAATTAGCCTTTTAGGTATATATACAACATATATATCTCAATATATTCTCCTATGTATAATAATTTGAAGCTATATAAATTTGTCATGTAAGTACCAAAACGAGTTACCATGGTTCAGAGGAGGTAAATTTGTGTACTCAAGAGTGAAAAACATGTAGTTATATATTATCTTCCAAGCATGCAAAATTCGATGACGAAAAAGAGAAAGAAATTGAAAAGGAAAATATTTATCTTACTCTTCTTCCCTTTTCTTTTCCATGATTCTCTTCTAGATAATTGAATACAGTGTATACTATCAAGAACATGAATTTCAATTAATTAATTAGGGTTTTGTTTGTACTTAGTAACTAATTACTAATTATAGAATTTGTCATATCTTCTAAAATAATGCTTGTGATTTTCAATGGCGTTTGAAGCCGTGTATTATTAGAATACAATACTACTCCACTTCAGTATTGTAGTATCAAATGATATTCAAATCATGGCTTTTTAGATTTTCAATGAGGTGACCGCAGCCCCATTTTGAGGAGAGGAGTTTCATATTCCCTCAAAATAATAGTACTGCATGAAGTAAAGCATACCACGGTACCTTTTGTAAAAGTTGGGTAAACGTGGCCTATAATGTTGAATTGAACCCAACCTAAGCATCTCTCAAGTTTCCTTCTCTACACGGAAGTAAATGGAGAGACATACATCTTAAGACTAAGACTTTTCTTTTAACCATTTGTATCCACTAGGTTGACTTTTATATTGAAGGAGAGTAAAATTTACACACTATAAATATATATATATATATATATATATATATAAAGAAAGACGCTATATTATCCTATTCTAACTATTATTACTGAATTATATATTTAATAAACCCATATATATGATGAAATATTTGAGGTGTATGCATTATTTTAACCTGAATAACATGCATAAAAAAAGTACAATTATATCAACTTTCAAAAATTAAGTTTATATTCATAAGTAACTTTTTAATTATTGATACATAAAATAAATGACATTATTAGTTATAGCATCTTATATTTTGATACGAAAGAAGTAAAAGAAAAACTAAAAATAGGAAGAAATACTTCAAGTAAATTCATTCTATACATAGACTCTTTGTTCTATCAGATAAGATTACGTATCATTTATTCAACTCAAAAATCAACTGTTTCTGATAGGAGAAAAGTCTACCGAACGTTGAGATATACAACTTAGTGACAATGATGTTGAAGAATTACGTTAAGGAACTCCACACTCGTGAACCTCATCATCTCAAAACGGGACCATTCCGGAAATGCCGTCAAGCATAATTATGCAAGCCCAGAAGAAGGGTTGCTGTCCAAGTGTTCATGCACGGCCAATAGTGCCCCATACATTCAAAATACTGTACCACAAATGTTTATCTTTTGCCTTGTACATCATCATCCAGTAAAAAGAAAACACACATGAACATGTAGTATTTAATTTTATATATAAAGTTGGCCGAACAAGAACACGAGACCCTTTTTATGGGAGTGGTTCATTTTGCATATCCAAATTGGTGTATTGTCATTACTGGGAAGAGGCAGGAATGACAATTTTCTTGGTCTGGAACTGAAAACAAACACTTTGTGCTGTGTGCATAGGATCGGAGCTTCGAAAAGTGAAGCAATAATGGGGATGGAAATGAGTCATGTGGGTCTATAACATACCAATTTACGAGAGTTACAATAATGGATGTGGAAATTTCTCTGTTGCAAAGTACCCCAAATCAATAATGATAATCATTGAGGGCAACTATGCTAGCTTTGTGGTGCTTCTCTCTTTCCCAATTGTTATGAACAGAGTCCCCCAAACTTGTAATTATTGATTATGATCTTCAAACTATGATGATCATGATCATCATCATAACTTGTAAGTAATCATATGAATTCATATGACAAGTCTTTTCAGATTTTTATTTCGAAACAATCCAACAGTGCAAGAAGTAAGTAAAGTATAATAATTTATCGATTCTTGTTCATTTGTAAGGCTTCAATACATTCATTTCTTGATGAAAGTCCCTTCAGGGGATTCTACGTGCTCCATGCTACTCGGGTCAGAGCCCGAGCTACTGATGCTTTCGCTACTGGACTTTGGCCACCTGGTGTGCGGCAAAGGATTTTATTTTTATTTTTTTAAATGCAAAAAAATAAAAAATAGAGCTGTGGGCTTTTTATTAAAGTTGACGGGCCTCATATCTGATACTACTAATTGGGTGGACCTTGTGCTCATGATCCTTAACTGGTTCTAGCAATCTTATTGGACTTTTCTTTAATATTTGTAGTCCAATTCTAATAAGTTCATGATTATATGCTAAATAAGAGAAGGCCCAAAGATCTCTGTGGAGGCTCTGAACTGCAGTTTTTTATTTTTATTTTTATTCTTTTATTGTTATAAGAGAATAATTATTAATTAGATAAATGATTTTTAAGAAATCTCTACTTAGATTAATAGGGAGTGAGAACAAAAAGAATGAAGATAATAGAAGAAAATTTGAATTTAATAGAAAATAATATCTTAAAATCTATGCAATTAGTTATTATAATAAATTATTTATGTTCAAATGTGCTTTCATACTGTTAAGTTTTTGAAATTCAATTAATGGTTAATCATATTTTTTTTAAAAAAAATTAAAATAAAATTTGATCAAACACCCTTATAATTTAGTTTATAACAAAAAACAATCTTTTATAAAAGAATTTTTTTCTTTTAAAAAAATTATGGTTAGCCGTCAGATACTTAATATGAGTGATTCATAATTTGAGTGATCAAATTATGGACTGCTTAAATTAAGTTTCTAACTGTTAAAATTAATGGTCATTTATCTTTTTTTTTAATAGAATAATTTCTTTTTCTTTAAAAAAATTTAATTGTCTGTTAACTTTAGTCTAATGACTTAAGTGGAGTGTGTATATATATATTCTTTAAATAAAAATATGAATAAGTCAGCTCAAAATTAAGAAATAACTTAAAGCAAAATTCTTAAGAGTTTTAATAACTTGCACTGCAAGTTAGCCTTAGGTGTCTATGACATATTATACCTAAATTAATACATATTTGATGCAATTTCAATGGAGTGCAAGAAAAGTATAAATATAGCACAAATGTGTATTATAGTGGTTGAGAAATAAATTTTGTAATGTGAAAATTGTGAATTTAAAAGTTTTTAAAAACTATTTTTTGAAATATATAAATTTAAAAAAGAATAAAACTCCAAAAAATAATGAGAAGACAGGTCCATATGCTGGTAGGACACTGGCTTCTTTTGGTTCGGATGATTATAGATTTCTCAGGCGCTGTACCAAGTTGTCTGTTACCTTTTATTCCTATTTGGTCCACCCGGGGGCCGTATAAAGGGATATATGGTCTAAAGTTTTTTCTTCTCTAGAATCTCTCAATGTCACGGTACAGTAAGAATTCTCCAAATTCCGAAACAATCCCTCCTATTTTTAGGTATTTGACCATCTATCCTTTAAAAAGAAATTAATTAATTTTATCTATTTAGGTAAGTAAACATGCCTAGTAACTTTAGTTGGTAAAGAGGCAAATCAGTTTAGTCAAATCTTAATTGATTGGTTAAAATTAAAAAGATATTATACGATTCCAATTTATAATCTTTGATCTTTAAATTTATCATTCAATCCACTAGATTATCTCTTAAAGAATATTATTATTCTTTTATTTAACTTACCTCTATCCTAACTTTCCTTATATCTGATCTTCAAGGATTAAAGGCAATTTTCCACAATTGCTAATTGTAGACTCTATCAATTTAGTTAGGCATTAAAATCACTCTTGTGATCCGGATCTAGAGTGACTGCTCCATCAATTTATTTTAAATCTCTTAACATTAGGTTCTTAGAGTGAAAGTTGAATGATATCTTAAATTCATAAATTAATTAATATTATAATAACTTTTTTTGTTAATTAATTGAACTGGTATTACGACTTTATTTATTTCAAACCTTTCATTCTACTGCCTCGTGATTTTTAGGAAAGAAAGGCGGTGTGATGTTTTCTTTAGACCACTTGATGAGAGAAATGGACAATGTAGCTAAGGTAGACCGACCTGCCTTCCGGAATATTTATGGGTGCCTTTTACCTTTTGGGGTTAAAAAAAAAAAAAACCAGAAGAAGAGTCCTTAGTAGACTGCGGCCTGAAACTGACACGAAAAGTAGCCGAATTTAAACTCAAGAACATCTGTCTCAATTCATCCTAAAAATCTGACGCGTCGTTACGATCACATCATGGGTGTAATCTGTCTCTCACTCATCAGCCTACCATTTGGGTTCATTAGAAAAGAAATTTTTAAATAAAACCATTTTTAGTTTCTGATATATGTATTTTTTGGGTTGAAATATTTTTATTTATTTATTTATTTTTAAAGTAATTTAATTGAATACTTCTGTCATGTGAAAAGTGATGGCTGAATCGGATTGAGTGTGTGAGAAATGTCAATGATTATTTATGAGTCGCACATTCGTATATTTTCCAAGAGAATATACTTTTTCAAGCGATCTCCAAAGGTTGTTGCTTTACAGGGTTGGCTCTGTCTTGGCGGTTTCTTACGGATGGGCTCATTATTGTAAGCCTTTGCTTTTTTAATTTGAAATCTTGCCAAGATTTATGAATTGGGTTGATCGCAATAGTGATTTTGTTTGTTGCTTTTACTTTAATTCAATTGGGTTTGAGCATTTTGAGGTAATTCGTTTCCTTTGCGTGGTTGCTTCAATTGATATTTTGTCATGATCCTGTAAGACATCTCCTTTCATCTATTCATTATTCTATTCGAGAATTGAACTGGGTTTCTCCAATCATTTGTTTTTTGGATATTCTTGGTTATTGATTCTTGCCCAATAAGAGAGAGAGAGAGAGAGAGAGAGGAGTTGAAGGTTCTGTTACTTTTGATAATGATCCAAAACCTTCAGTCTTATAGTTTTGATGCTTTGGGCGTTTGATGTGTTGCTGAGCTGACTCGATTGGGAGCTGGGAAGTTCAAGATTTCTAAGAATGCAAACTGTAGGAAGGCTAGGCAGCTATATAAGCAGAAGTGTATATACAGTGTCTGGTCCATTCCATCCATTTGGGGGTGCTGTGGATATAGTTGTGGTTGAGCAGCAAGATGGGACCTTTAAATCGTCACCTTGGTATGTCCGATTTGGTAAGTTTCAGGGGGTCTTGAAGGCAAAAGAGAAAGTTGTTAGCATTAATGTTAATGGGGTTGAAGCAGGTTTCCATATGTATTTGGATCACAAAGGGGAAGCTTACTTTCTCAGGGAGATAGATGTTGAAGAATGTGATGCTCTACTTTCTATTTCATCTTCAGGTGAGGATACTGATGAACAATCACGTAAGAGGATGCCAATAAAATCTAAAAGTTGCAACTATGCTTATGAATCTGATTCAGTTACTCAGATTGGTATAAACAATGGGAGAGTTATATCAAGGGCCAACTCACGTCGATCACAGATCATGGGCATTGTTTTTGAGGGGAAGTCAGTGAAGCATGGACTTCTGGAGCAAGAGGATGAGGCTGGTGTTATTAGGAGAGATTCCTTAGAGCGTGCTGAGATGGCGGCTGACCTCTTGGATGTGAAGTGGTCTACCAATCTGGTCTCCCATAGGCGCAGGAGAGATAGTGGCAAAAAGCTTTCCTCACAAGAGATGTCAGAGGGTAATGCCTGCAATGACATGCAGATAACTGATAAACCAGGCAACATGGTCTCTCTTATTAATGATACTGTGGTGGATAATTTGGATAACTGTGTGCCGGTGGAGAAAATTGGTTCCCCTAATTCTGAAAAGGATTATAGTTCTACGAGGTCCAAGAGGTCGTTTGAGGATACTGGCGTAGAAATGTCATGCATGATACCTGGATTTTTGCTTGGAAAATCTAGAGAAGAAGTTGATGGTGAGTCGAATTTGAAAATTCCAAGCAAGACTGAGAGCTTATTGATGGATGATGCAGAAAAAAGTGCAAACTCAATCAGTACAATTTCTGATGTTGACAGTGCAGGCTGTGGGATTCAGGATACAATAAAGCTTGAATCCTGTCCCGCAGATAAGGGCTCGGAAGATTCATTTCTCAATGAGAAGCATGAGGGCTCCCCTGATTCATGTTTCTCTGTGAATGAAAGTGAAGCCAAGAGTATTCCGTCTTTTCTTTCTTCTAAAACTTCTACAAGTTCAATGATTGATTTGGAGGCAGAGCAAGCTACAGGAGCTACTTCCATATCTAGTGGTAAATGTGAACAAAGTTTTGTTGCAACTGTGCAGAAAATTGATTTAGTTTGTGAAGTGAAGTCTGACTCAGAGACTTCTCTAGATGAGAAAGAACCTTCAATAATTGAAGAGTTTGTAGAGAAGAAAGATTACTTTATCTTCTCTGACAGTGGAAAGAGTGCTGAATGTCCTGAAATTTCCTCAGATTCAATGCAAAAAGATATTATCTCTGAAAACTGTTCAAAGATGGTCAGTCTCCACCCATCATATGATTCGGTCGAGGATGAACCTCCTAGCATTTGTACTGTCTCCACTGTCAGCAACTCGGCTTGTCAACCTCTGGTTGACAAAAGCATGAGTAAAGAAAATGAAACAGATGAGTTTGAACCCCCAGAAGATCATCATCAAACATCCAAGGTTGATTCTGTCCACCCAAACTTCTTCCTCACGGAGATTTCAGAAGAAGAACGATTGCTCTTTGGTGACCTTGATGATCTCAAGGGCACTGATCCCGGAGATACAGAGGACTCTATGGTTCATTCACGTAGTTCATCAACAGACAGGTCTGGTTGTGAGAATCTACCTGTTGATGCTGGAGACTTGAGAAGGACTTTGAAAACTATATCAAGTGAGGTCAACATTCCTGCAACTTGTGGATCACAATCTGAAGAAGTTTGTAGAGTAGCCAAATCCTTACCAAATATGTGGAGTCATGAGGATGGTTTACATATGCATTATATCGATCAATCTTTCGCTCATTCTCTACAGTCAGATCCAATCGACAAAGATGTTTATGGCATTAAAAATGCAGAAGCAAATAGTGGTGACCAATTGCCTAAGAATTTAGATGAAGATATAAAAAGTAGAGAACAGCTGAAGAATGGAGTTGACGCAGTAGTTGGTATGTACTTTTTAGCAACCATAAATCTATGTGTTCCAGATATCTGGGCAGCTTCAAGATATTCTCATTTTATATGCCATTTGCCGGAAAGTTATACAATTGTACTTACAGGGTATACAATTTAGGTTCTTGAACAGATCTTCTGTGTTTTCCTTCTTCAAACAACTCTAGGTTATATCATTAGTAACTTGGTGAATTGTAAAGATAGTTGCGATATGCTATTGATGAAATCTAGAGGAGCCTTGTGCATATGGAAAAGCAGTATACATCAGAAGCCGATGTTTCAATTTTCACTTCAAAACTTTTTGTTCATGTTGTGTTTTGTTATTACTTGATAATAACATGAAAAATAGATGTTCTGAAACAAAGAGCAATGGGGCTTTGGTGGTCCAATATTCTCACCTAACCATGTCTGCAAAAGTGTTAAACCCAATGGGAGTTGAATTTTGTTTGTAACTTATGTTGTAGTCACAATGTAATCTGTCTTTTATTAACACCCTATCCATTCTATGCATATGAAACAGACTTGAAAAGAGATGGCCATGAATCCTAGAGTCACCCCTTGCTTTGTTCATGGTCCTGATTCTTTCCCTTCTCTTTGAAAGTTGACTTTGAGACTATGGGAATTTGTCCTCATGGTTTTATGTGTACATGCTATGGGTGTATGGGGAAGCATTATATGCTTTTGACCATTAGAAAGTATCTCTGTTCATCCTCACTGAAACTGTAAAGAAAATGATAATAGAAGCTAATTTTTCTTTCAGGGGAAATTATGCTATAGTCTTTATCAGAGGAGGAGGCTTGTCACTAATGTCCCTCCTATTCGATTAGCAGCAATAGCTACATTGATATTTGTACCTGTGGAAATAACAACATGAATTTTGAATTCTGATCACACTGTATAATGATTCTGGTTGCGGTTTAAAATTTGTGCAGGGGACTCTTCAAGACCCTTTGATGCTTCTAATGGGAGCTGGAGGATTTGGTCTTTTCCTTTCAAGAAATCAGGAAGTATCCATGTTTCCCGGTCAGCTTCAAATTGTAACACAAGTTCTAACACTGAGAATATTGGGAATAGGAAGGATGCTATTGAAGATGGAAAGGACATACCTAAAATGAAGGCCACTAAGAAGAAATTAAGGGTGACCACCCCAACATCTGAACAAGTTGCATCTTTAAATCTGAAGGAAGGGAGGAATACTGTAGTATTCACATTTTCTACTTCAATGCTGGGGAAGCAGCAGGTCATCAATTCTCACATTCTTTGAGAAATATGGGCTACAAATTCTTGTGTTATTGCTTGTGTATGTTTTAGCATATAAATGTTTCCACACAGACAATTTCCTTTACAATTTATACTTCCATATGCATATTGACCCACACACTTTTTTATCTAGGTTGATAATAGCCTTTTTATTAGTGTTGATGTGCCTCATTATTTACTTCTTGTGGCATCCAGGTTGATGCCAGAATTTTTTTGTGGAAGTGGGACACCCGCATCGTGATATCTGATGTGGATGGGACAATTACAAGGTATCATATCTTGTTTGGAGGTCATCAAGATCTTGAGCATACATCAAAGAATATTATTATTATTGTAAATATTCTGTAAAAGCATGTCGAAGATTTGACAAAAACAAGTAAAAGAAAAGTTCTCTTTTACCTTTTCTGTTCCTGGTCTTCTTTTTCTTTCTTTTCTTTTTCATGGCCCTTCCATTCTGATATGGTTAAATAGTTCTAGCAAGAATGTCTTTAACATTCATGTATGAATTTGATGATGATTTTCTGAAAGACTTGAGACCTGTTTCCAAATAATTATATACAAGTTATGCCTGAAAACTGTGGGTGAAAAGCAGCTCTGTTTACGCCTAATCTGTGTTATTCTACTAAAATTTATCATATTCTGCTAGTAGAGAATGATGAATAAAGAGATAACACAAGGAGGGAGGAGCAAAATTAAACATCGAAGCCAAATTCAAAGATCCAAGTATTTACCATATCAATTTGGACTTTAATCATCCACAATATCCCAGATACTCAAAAAATCACCTATTCCACATAAAGACAAATGATGAGAATATGAGAAATGTAGAACAAAACATTTAACATTTGGCATAAAATCTGCTTCCCAACAAGTCTGGTGAAATGATTTCTTTTTTATTCTAACCATTCTGTCTTTATATATATATATAAATATATATATATATATTTATCTCTGCGTCTTGTGCTTGTTGTCTAATCAGACATTTTCTGTGTTATTACACAAATAATTTTTCTTACAAGAACAAAAGAATATTGAAGACCTAATCATTCTCGTCTAGTTACTATTAGCTTCTAGACTTTACATTTACAGACCATTCCTAATAATGAATGTTGTCGAATGGCTCTCTGTGTTATCTTGTCTTAGTTTCTTTGCATTCCTAATTAAAATTTTGAGATTCAAGTCTGATGAGTTACATATGTTAACCATAGGAATTGGAAAATTGTGCTCACTAGGGCAGAGCAGTAAAAGATGATGGATGAATTAATTTCTTCATTCCTTTTTCCGAACATAAAGGGATTTTATCTTGGGAAAATCTTTTGCATCGATTTTTGCCCTTGGGAACTTGGTTTTGATAGTAAAAACTTTTTATGTTGGTGAACATAGTGTTATTCAACAAAAAGATTTCCAAATGCTGGCAAACAATTTCTATTACAGCCAAATCATTACAATTCCCATTTAAAGTTAGCTTCACTTAGATGAAGTAATGGCGGAAAACAAATGCTCTGTTGAATATGAGAGAATTTTGTAGGTTAGTTCCTGGAGGAGAAAAAAGTGAAAGCATAGTTTGTAACTGTAAAAGAAATAAAATTGTTTCTATTTACTTTTCTTGCATTGCTAAGAGGATCTTAAGTGTGAGTCTCCCTTGCCCAACCCTTCTCCAATCAGAAAATAAATATCAAAATTGCTCATTTAGCTGTACTTTTGGATGTGTAACCTAAATTTACATAGAATTTAATGGATTGATGCTCAGTTACTTTGTAGCTTATATTATCCTTCTGTTCTTTCATCTGTTTATTTTCTGTGTTTTCTCATCTGAAATGCACAGTTCAATTGAGGCTTTAATTTTGGATTGGCTTGACTGAATCCCATGTTTTGTTCAAGTACAGATCTGACCTTCTGGGACAGGTCATGCCTTGGATGGGAGTAGATTGGTCACAAACTGGTGTTGCACATCTGTTTTCAGCCATCAAGGTTTGTCAGACTGCCTCTTGGGTAATTTTGATATGCATCAGCATGAAAAGTACATAGAGAGATGAGAACCAAGAAAAGGAAGCTTTTTTACCATGTTCATTTCTAATGTCCTTTTCTGTGTTTCTTAATATCTCTCAATGGAATCAAAGCCGTAGCATAGTTATCTCATTAATTTTTTGTTGTATGCTACAGGAGAATGGATATCAGTTGCTTTTCCTGAGTGCACGTGCGATTTCTCAAGCTTACCACACCAGACAATTTCTATTTAATCTTAAGCAGGTCATTGGCAGATGATTAAAATTAGTGTTGCCTGATGGAAACATAAGAAATTTTCTAAGTATTTGATTTGAGATGATTTCTTCAATCACATTTTTATGTCTATTAATTTGTAGGATGGAAAAGCCTTACCTGATGGACCAGTTGTTATTTCCCCAGACGGTCTTTTTCCTTCTCTCTACCGTGAAGGTCTCTGGTTATTCTTTAATCTGACTGCTTTTTTTTTTTTTGAATTTTTTTTTAAAGGTTTATCCGGTATACAACTAGTTGGATTCGACCCCCCGACGACCTCCTCTGGGGGATAATAACCGGGTACCCAACTGGACTACTAGCCAGCGGGTTTTAATCTGACTGCTTGTTTGTCATTAGAAATATTTAACGTGGAACTTCTTTATTGAAGTTTTGTACATTGTTTGGTCATTACCTTCTCATTTCTAGAAATTTTACAGAGGATTTCACTTCTTGGTGAAGTCTTTTTCCCATGCCTGCCATAAGAAATTAGACTTCGCATTATTATCTTGTTTTAGGAAAAGAAGAACAGACATCTTTACTCTCTGGATTATTTTTAGCCATGTCATTTAACTGTTTTCTTATATTCATGTTTGCAGTTGTAAGAAGAGCACCACATGAATTTAAAATTTCTTGTTTGGAGGTGAGTTGGTTATATTCATTACTTTTTCCGAATCCTTGTAGTCAAAATTTTAGCTATTTACTATGTCAAATATTGGATTTAACACCTGTTGAGGATGTTATCAATCTGTCTAGTAACCAACTACTTCTAAAAGTATGTTTCCACATTTTGTTTGCATCCTGGAGTCTGATACGACTATAAATGTTGAAAAATCTTCGATTTGTATTTTTTCTGACTGTGCTGAAACGGATCTCAAACTCTAAATGCGAGCACCAAGCATGACACTTGATTGAACTTCTGCAAGAACTTTCTCTGACCAAAACTCTTTTCACTAACCTTAGCATTTGCTACCATTATTCCATACCACTTAAGATTTATAGAAATTTGAGATTCGATGAGAAAGTGGGGGTTCAAATATAAGTGACAGTGACCTGATTCAACATATTTATCCACAAAAGAAAATTTTTATGTTTTATATAGAATAAGGACTGTAATTATCTATTTTCAGTTATTTGTTCTGTTGAGTGGCCACTAGCAAAAGAAATGCATGTCCTTTTTTTGTTTTTGTTTTCGTTCTTGTAATGCAATTAAGTGCAAAGGAACAAAGCATTTTACATGTGTTATTTTACTTTGGTCAGGATATCAAAGCTTTGTTTCCTTCCGATAGAAATCCATTCTATGCTGGTTTTGGAAACCGAGACACTGACGAGCTTAGCTATCTTAAAGTTGGTATACCTAAAGGGAAAATTTTCATCGTTAATCCTAAGGTAAAGATTAAAATCTGGCTAAAAAAATGTACAAATTCTCCAAATATTTATATAATGCTTCTCTGCTGTGCTTTTCTTTGTCCTTGCAGGGTCAGATTGTTGTGAACCGTCGTGTTGACACAAAATCATATACCTCCTTTCATGCTCTTGTGAATGATATGTTTCCCTCCAGGACTTCATTTGAGCAGGTCTATTTTCTGTTAAGATCTTAGTACTACTAGCTGTATATAATATAACAATTGAAATTGGATAAACCACTAAAAAGTGCTAGTGCATGGATTCATTGTGTTTTCAGTCAAGGCTGGTCAGAAAAAAAAGAAGGTTTAGGCAATAAAGTTGCCATTTCTTCCTTCTCTACTTCGCAATCTATTTGATAGGTATCTGGATTCTACATGATTGGATGGTATACTTTTCATTGTGGATCTTGAAATAATGTGATTTTCACTGAAAGGTCTTTTAAGCCCTTACAACTGCCTCAGGCTGCTGCTTCTAAATGTCCTGAATTATGTCTTGGCCACAACATCTACATGTTTTTATGGAATGTTGAACATTACATGTTCTTGGATTTCGGGTGCATAGTCTTCTTTGCATTGGATTAATTCCAATTCATCTTTTTCTCAATTTCAGGAGGACTTCAATTCATGGAACTTCTGGAAACTTCCTCCTCCTGATATTGGCATTTGAAGATCAAAGCAGCACACATTCTGTTATTGTGGAATTGGAGAAAACCGTTAAGGTTCTACCTTACATAAATTATGAAGGTTAGCTCTTCTTGAAGATCCCATAATCATTTCTTGCATCTATTCCTTAACAAGGAAACAATGGATTTAGATGATGCTTATAAAATTGTTTATCCATGTGTACAGATAAAGCAAAAAAAATTTGTTGATCCTGGTGTACAAGTGACAAGGATCACTGTGGAAACCGATTCTTGGTTACCATCCATTTTATTCATTTTGCCTCCCAATAATGGAAGGTAATATGCTATTTCCAAGGAAACAGCAGTCGCTTAGCTCGTATACTGGACTGATTACCATACTCATGAATGGCAGCCGAATGAATCTCAAAAGATGGGAATGGTCAATAGCTTTGCTGAAATTCTGATTCTAGGCGGGCTGAAAAATGGCCAATAAATAGTGTATATATAGTTCTGAATGAAAGTAGGATATAATTCAATGCAAGAATTCTGCTTTAGAACTCTGCTAAAACTATTTGGGAATCACATTATCCTCAATGGAAAGGGAAAAAAAAAAAAAAACAGCTTGTTTGGTGGTTTTCATAGGTTAGTTTCAGAGGTATTTTATTTCTCATAGAAAATGGGATACTATTGATTACTGTTTATATGAATTGATTTATGTTCTTGCCACAAGTAAATACTGAAATTTTGTAAGTTCATGCCATGGAACTCCATTTTTTATTTAATTTTTTTTAAACGGTGTTCAGGCCTATACCGTTAGGTATCATGCCATGAACTCCATTTTAGGTACGAATGAGAGCAATTATTGTGTAGAGAATATCACAGTGGAATAATGCAGATTTGTGTAAAAGTAGAAACTCCAGTGGTCCTTTAGAATTTACTCTTTATGCCTGAAAGAGGAAAAAGGAAAAAAAGACTTAGCCTCGAAAGTCAATTATTTATGGAAGTTAAATTGTAACTTTACATGATTTATCCCTTTTTATTTTCTCTAATAAATTAATTACCGGAATAATATCTCAAAGGGATAGAATAGAACCGCCTTTTCCTTTTATCTACCTGTCATTTAAAGGTTTTAGCGATAAATGAAAAGGTAAGAACTATAGATTGTGTTAATCTCTTAGGAAAAAAATTTTTTATTTTTAATATGAAATATAAGTGTCAAATGTAATTTTGGGGGCGGGGGGCGGATCGCATGATCCCACTGGTGTCTAGAAAACAAGGAATCTTTGTTTCTTCCTTCTTTAATTTTCTCTTTAGAGGTTAAAAGATATATATATATATATATATATATATGATTAGATAGAATATTTGAGGGAAGCTCTATAGACTTTAGGGATTAAAAGAATAAGGCATACTAGATGGGATATTTTTAGCGAGAACTAAATTCTGAATCATCCCAAAAGGCTCAAAATTCTTATCACAAAAGATGTATATGTACATGTTTGGAATTTAACGTTAATTATTGATTTTAAATAAAAATTTAGGAATAGTTTGACCTTAATTTAAATTAGTAAATTTTCTTCATAGCTACTGTAGTAATTGCCAAGATTATACACATTACTGATTCATAAATTTAAAAAAGTTTAATTTTAAATTAAAAATATATTTATTACAATAGAGTGCTATTCAATGTGAAACCTTTTGTCCCTTTGTAGACACTCAAGTGAGTAGAGTAATTAGCGTATAGATTATAAGTTTCGAATTCGATATAATGCACGTAAGTTTTTCATATATATATATATATATATTAAAATATTTTTAACTCCTTGATTATAAAAGAAGAAAAATTGCAATGACTTTTTTTCCCCTAAAAATATGATATTAAGAAAATATAGTTTTGAATTTTTGCAATTATAAGATTGGAAAACATAACTGATATATGTTATTATTCAAAGTTTTTTATGTAACTATTAATTAGTCATAAGATATTAAAAATAAGAATTCGCAATACCTTTATCAAAAGGTTATCAATAGTTTTGTTTTAATTTAATAATTATGAAAGATTATATTTATTGAAAAAGAAATATTATAATTATTAAACATAATAAATATTCTATTAATAAAAGTCTTTTATTAGTACATATTATTAAAAATACTTGTAAATTTCAAGGAATTAAAATTTTGTTTGAGTAATATAACATAAATAAAATTATATTTTTCTAAAGAATATTAAAATGATATTTTTTTTCATGAAATATAGAAAGATCAAGAAAAAAGTTATGTAGGTGTTTGCTTTTTTGTTTCGAATCTATGTGATTTTGAGTTAGTTATCCAACTCTATTTACAAAATTATATACTATTGGCAATGATTAATTAATCATAAGTTACAAATGGTAACTATGTTTAATTAACAAGTCTTTATTGAAAAGTTAGCAATACTAAAAAAAAAAAATGAAAGATTAAGTTTTCTTAAATATAAAAGTTATAGTTATTTAATCCAAGAGAGGGTTGGTGAGATTTAAACTCAAAACCTATGATTTAGGTCCTCGCCACTCCACTCACTGGGATGTCCCCGAAGAGACAAGATTTAATTTAGTTACATTCACAATAAACAATACATTAGTGTAAGAAAAAAGAAAAAGAAAATAAAAGACAAATTATAGATGAACCACAACAAAATTTATTTAATCTGTCAAAATTGAATATCAATATTTTGACTTTATATAAAAATTAAAAAATGTATTGAATTTTAATTTGAATTACTAAATTATCTATAATATTGTAATTAATAAGTGATTATAAGACCGGTAAGATATAGTGAATTAATGTACTAAATGTTATTTAGTGGGCTTTTAACCTAAATTCCAAATCTGGAGGTTTTTAATTTGCAAAAAAAAAAAAAGGTCAAATCAATTTGTCATGCTCGTGTAAACTAAACAATAATTTTGTCAAGTCTTAAATTTTAAAATTTTTTTTTCCTTTTTCCTAATTTTTGTCAAGTCTTAATTAATTTGATGGTTAGCAATAACCTTAAAACAAAGAGGTTTCGTTATAAGGAAGATAAATGAGGGACCATTATTAACTCTCGAATAGTGAAGATATGCGTTAGGAGAGGAGGATGGGTGTTAGAAAATAATAATAAAAAAACAATAATTTACATTTAACATCATAAGATTTATTCACAGTATACATCATTGACGGATCAAAGAGTTAGAAACAACAGATCCAAAAAGCAGGTACAAGATTTGGCCCATTTTTCTACATAGAACCAAAACCATGCATACAGAACTGAAAAACTACGTTCAGGCCTTCAAGAGTGGAAAAAAAAAAACAAAAAACTGCTCAGACCGATCGATCTCGAATATAATTATTAATATGTCATGATTCTCACCCCGAGATATTTTAGAGCAAAAGCTTTAAGGTTGTTGATTTCGTTATCGTCAATGAATCCATTATGGTTCTTGTCTGCTGCATTCATTCCTTTCCTGCTTCTGAATCCGGAAAACCAAACACCTCCAGCCCGGATAGCTTCCCGGAGCTCTTCTTTGCTTATCCGACCATCTCTATCAGCATCAAACCTTTTCAACCATTTCTTGAACTCATCCAAACTCATTTCACATTTCCCATCGTGAGAGAAGCTGCGAGAATAGCTGTTCATGATCACCATTTTTTTCTCCTCTAAAAGGGTTGGAATTGATAATGGTTACTTACTGGATTTGTTACAGGACCCGGCCGGAATAAAGCCCTTTGCCACAGCTCTCATATTTATAGCTAGCATGGCTTAGTTTGCGTCTCTGGAGTTCGTTGAAAAATAGGTTAAATCCCAGACTAAATTTCTTCAGGAATAAGAATCTGCGATAAAGTGGTGATCTTAAATATCTAAAACGTTCGTAGCCACCGAAGCGATGCAATTATTGTGTTAGCAAAGCATATTGATCAAAGACTTATTCAAGAAAGGCTGAAAATTTATAAATATATATATATATATATATATATATAAAACGCCCGGAAAGAGGAAAGGATATAGTCGTTTAATTTTTCGAATTAATTAATAGTTATAAGTAGTAATCAAATTATATATATATATATATATATATATATATATATATATAACGCCCGGAAAGAGGAAAGGATATAGGTGTTTAATTTTTCGAATTAATTAATAGTTATAAGTAGTAATCAAATCTTGTAAAGAGGGTCTTTGTGCTAATTCCTTTAAGAAACTCTATACTTGCTGGTACAAGGTTAGGTGTATTGTTGCCCACCTTTGACTTTACCAATATATTTTTGATTCCTTCTCTTTTCTTGTTAACTTGTACGGTGTTCTTTGTTATAATCAAATTTTGTAAATGAATGGTGACACTCAGTTATGAAAAATTTTCTAATAGATCAATATTCGATTTTGAGCGTTTAATTTGATAGGTTATTATCTAATAAATTTTTTTTCCTTTTTTTTTTTCAATTTATTGTATAATGTATTTATATTTATTATATATTAGTGGTTTAGTTAGATAAATTTTTTTTACTTATATTTGAACAATTTAATTCTATTATAACTGATTGATTTTTTTAATAGGTAATCAAATTAATTTGCTCAAAATATTGATTTTAATTTGAAACCCATCATAGTCGTCGATTTTGACCCATTCAAGTTGATTTGATTATGACTAATCAGAACACCCCTACTTTTTTGGTCCTCTCCCATTGTATTCATCTTCTTTTGTAATGGTAAATAAATATAAAGCATGAAAAAGAAGGGTACTTCGATTTCTTTAATGATTGAAGAACACATTTTCCTAATTTGATAGTATAGTACTCCATTTGTCATTAAATATAAGTCATTAATTATCATTTTATAAAAATTAAAGTAAATTTTTTTCTCAAAAAAGTCCTATAATCAAGTTTTTAAAAAATCTGAACACCATTTCAATATATCATTAGATGGGTAATATAGAAAAAATACTTTTAAATATCTAATTAACTAACAACAATGATTTATAATTAGTGACAAAAAAAGTTGGTTAGAATAATTTATATTTAGTGACGGAGAAAGTATTTAAGAATGAAATGTGAATGCGATTTGCATTCATGTGCTAAAAAGAGGAGCGCTATGTAGGCTCCAAATTCTATTACTCATTTTTGCTTCACTCTTTATTATATTGACAAAAAATTAACATATATCCTTAAAATATTAAGTATTCTTAAGGTTTATTTTATCTTTTTATGATTCAATATATAAAAAAATTAGTAGTTAAAAGTTATACAAAAATTTTTATTAATTTTTTATTAATATAACATCAAAGGACATATAAATATGTGATAGAAAATTTGAAATTGCCCTCCATATGGTGACTTTCTTAACTCTTCACAATATATATATATATATATATATATATATATATATATTTATATGCATGTATGAAGATAAGAGTCGCACGATTATTTTATTTGTAAATAGAATTTGATATTTTTACCCTCCTTTTCAAGATGATAGGTTATGGTGAGCTTCTTTCACAAAAAACTAATAAACAGGTAGGGGTTCAGCCAAACCCCCGTTTAGATGACGATTTCAAAAAAAAAAAAAAATTGTTATGGTGAGCTTTATAGGTGGTTTTTTTTTTAAGCTAGTGTTTGGATGAGGTTTGTATACTCAACTCAATTATATCTTTAATAGCTGTAAATTCATAAAGATTAGAATTTATAACAAGATCGAGTTGAACCCACGAATTAAACTATATTTATAGGTAGTGTTCTAAAGTGTACTAAAATGCAATGTTAAGTCTCTAATCGTCAAACATTTAAGTCAATTATATTTTTTTTATTAAAAAAATCCTAAATAGAAAAATTATTTTTTATAGATATATTTATAAATTAAATTCTAAAAAGACAAATTAAACATTAAGGATACTAGATCGAATTTTATTTTAATTTTTCTAAAAAAAATTTATTAACTTAAACCTTATTTTTATTTTAACTGTTAAAAACTTAATGCAGTAATATGCACTAAATAGGGAAATGCTTTTGCATCTTCCGAAACTTCAAATATCTACAACCTTTTCTTTTGCTTAAAAAATATTACTCCTTTCATTTAAACTGCTTCTATCTTTTAGTACAATATATATGTACAATCTTTTACTCACACTAATAAAAGATTAATAAAAACATATATTTTTTTATATATAACCAAGAATGAATGATACACAAATATATAATAGAAGATTCAGAACCATATCGATCTTCCATTTCAATTTTCTAGAATTGAATGTCTTATTCCTTAAAATAATTAAGCTTTTATAAAACTCCATAAACAACTTTGTAAATTTAAAAATTTACATTTATTTACTTAAAATTATTATTAATAAATAATTAATAAAAAGAATATTTTATCAAATTAAGACAAGACATTCAATTTGGAAGTAAGAGGTGTAATATGCATAAAGATAAGTGTATATAAAATTCAATCTCAAATACCGTCCAAATCACCTGTACAGATCTCATGTATATATATTTTAGACAAATGTAATGAGAATCTTTACCTTTTCCGTCCAAAAAAAGTGGGCAAGGGAAGACAAAAAAAGAAAGGAAACGCTTGATTTCAAGAACTAGAAAAAATTATAGGTTTCCTTTGTTTCATAGGCACGTTTAGCTGTCACCGTCTTCATACAATTAACCTTTCTTTTCTTCAACCATATGGTCACAACTGAGGCAGAGATTTTCTTTCTTCTAGGGCTGCGGCCGGCGGAATCAATCAATAGATTAATCGCATAACATCCATATTCTAGATAGAACCTTTTCTTGGTTAATGGTAGTATTATTCTTGTTCGCGTTAATAAATACTAGGGTAAAAAATTGCACGAGAAGTTAATTGTTTTATAAAATATAAAATAATAAAAATAAAAAAGAAATTTAATTTAATGTGTCATCACTATCCTTTCAAATTAGCATCTTTCCTAAAATTAAAAAATAAAAATATTTATGCATAAATTTCAATTATTTTTTAGAAAATTCAATTAATTATATTCATATTAGTTAATTCATTTCAAGCCAGGGAGGGGTGTTGAACCAAAAATCATTTTGTCTTTAAGAACTTTGTCACCATAGGATTAGGATAAATTGAACTAATTAATTACCTTTCTTATAACATGATATTTTCCCCCCACGCTCCAGAAGGATCTCTAACTGTACACCTCTTTAATATTCCAATTTATCTGAAAATCGATAACGAATATTTCAAAGTGATGACTGCGACTATATATATGGAGACATTTTATGTTTACCTTATCATATATTGCAGAATCAATATGTGAAAGGGACACTTGATTTTGCTAAATGCCTTGCTCTCAGATTCTACTAATTGCTTGACGGGGTACCTACCGATATAAATATAGCAAACTAGTGATCAAGGTATAACCTCCTTTAATAGTGAGGAAGTCATTTTCAAATCATTTAACCACTAATTTCAAAAGTAATTCTATATTTTATGAATTGATTGCTTGGACCTATAGAATGATTCCAAATCTTTTAGTATTCTTTTATGTGACAATTTCTAATATACGTTGATAAAAATATTACATGTATCTTTTAATTATTTTTTAAGATATATTTTACCAATTAAATTTTAAAAGATAAACTAAACGTTAGTGATACTTGTTCATCTACAACACATGTAAGTTTTTCATTAATTTACTACGTTACAACAAAAATAATTTATTGCAACATTTTTCACAAAAGTGGTTTCATATGAGATGGAATAAATAGTAGTGACATTTGCAATAAATATTATTGTATTTGAATTTTTTTCGACATTTATAATAAATGTGAGAAAGATTTTATTATTATTATTATTAGAAAGATTTTATTATTATTATTATTATTATTATTATTATTATTATTATTATTATCATCTGCTTCTTCTTTTTTTCCTGAATTTTTCATGAGAATAATTCAACAATAAATGTGAGTGTGTGATGCATGGTCCTTGTCTGAAATCGTACCTTTACGTACCTTTTGAATAGTGAAATAACTTTGGAGATGCTATATACACACATATTGATTCTTATAATTAGAATATTAATTTTTCAGTTAGAATTGGAAAATACATAATGAATCGTTATCTTGACCTCTAACCCTCACATTACTATGAGGTGATGCTTTCAATCATTTCCCAGAAATATTGGTGCAGTCAAAAATTTGGATTAGGTGTTTAAAGTTCTTGCTATTCTATATACAAGTAATTAGATAACCTTGAATTTTTGAACTAGCTAGATTAATTCCCTTGAATTTTTGAGCTCGAACCCCCCTGTTTTAGCCACCTTGTCAAGTTCGTTATCATGGAATTCAATGTAAGCTTGGGTTGTGCCATGCATGCTTATTTTCGTCAGTTGCCTGACGTTGGCAGACATGCTAGAAATTAATAATTGTGAAATTCTGAGTTCATGGCGAACAGATTAAATTATCCACTGCCCACTTAAGATCTTCAGATCCCATTCTTGTGTCGCCGGCAACAAAAAGGAGAATATATATATATATATATATATATATATATATATTTATATATAAATGATATGATGGATATCGGTTAAAAATGGAATCGATCAATTATCTGAAAAATAAATTATAAAAATTTTTTCTTAATATATTTTATCAACTAAAACACTAAAGGATAGAGTACAAGTACTTGATTCAATTTTAAAATGTTTTTATAGAATATTTTGTTTTTTATTTTTTTAAAAAGAAGGAATTAAGTCTCATAAAACTTGGTCATGTGTCCATTATATCATTTATATATATTTATTTAATCTGGGATTTTCTAATTATCCCTTAATTAACGATATATGATATCTTATGGAATAAATCAGCGTCACAGTATCATTTTTACCTTACGCATGTGCAACATGGATGATGCTCTTCCATGGAGGAAAAGCAAACTTTTGATCAGTAACACGTTAGTTTGTTGCAAAGGGTCATATGGAATATTAATGTGACAAACAACGGTCTTGTTGAATACGCAATGAATCTGCTTTGTTGATTTAAAGTAAAGGAAATATTGATCATATGATTTATATATATTCCATGAAGAAGATCGGTCCTAAGGCCACCAGGTATCAATCCAAATGGATATATGCTGCAGAGACTTGTTGACTGTAGAGTCTAAAATTAAGCATCCTTCACAGTTGCTGGTGATTGCTTTTGCTCTTTGGTTTCTGTAAGGTTTCAGTTTTAATCTGATTCTATTCATTCAATTTTATAGAAGAGAAAACCCAACCTAAGTGGACTATAAAACCGTAGCAGTAATTACATCCAGCCCTAATTCAATTCACCAAATCTGCTAAACATAACATAACTAAATCTGCTTATCTGTTACGAATATAAATATATATATATATATATATATATATGAACATATCTTAGGCAAATTACAAAGAGTGTAATTTTTAGAAATGACGAGGGTGGGTGAGGTCACTGTAGATCTTCGACGGCAGGGGAACAAAGGATAAAAAAAAAAAAAAAAAAAAAGATAGAAAGAAACAAAGACCGAGGATAATCCAGCAGGAAAATGTCAATCTTCTTCTTCCTTGAATTGAGGCAATCATTTGAGGAATATTGTTATATTTTCTTTTTCTTTTTTTTTTCTGGATTGATTGAAAGTATTCATAATTAAAAGTAAAGAAGCAAAAGAAAATGAAAAGATTAAGCAAAATTGACAGATAAATCTACTAAAGAAAAACAGAAAATATATACTTACGTACTCAGCAAATTACATTTATTAGCTGAACATGAAGCCATGAATAGCTATATTTACTTGTATGGCTGGTTTCTTGTAACGATTACAACAATACATTATCTTTTTATTTTTCATTGCATAAACGGTTCTATGCTAGTTGCACTGTAGCCACTTTTTGGTCATATTTATTGATTTTGTTAATCCCATATAAATAAATAAATATATAAAGTAATCTCTCCAAAATCACCTCACTCTATATTCATTTTGAAATATATGCATTGTATTAAGAATTTTTCTATTATTTTCTTAAAATCTGCACATAATTCCTATGGTAGGAGTACTTTCCTTCATTTGTTATTAATTATTTTATTTTTGTGATGCCTTTATATTTGGAAATCAGACATCCTTGCATATCCTCCCCATTTAATTGTTATCCTTTCTATTTAAATGACAGTTATCTCTGAAGCATTTCATTTTTTTTAGCCTGTGCTAGAAGCTCTCCGCTCAACCCAAATAGTATTATTGAGATTCAAATTCGAAACCTGAAATCTCCGCATTCTACACTCCACCCATGAAACATACATATGAATACGTAATTGAATTAAAGAAATGTGTATGGCATATTTATTTTGCCATTCCTTTTTTAAGCTGTTCTGTACATATGAAGTATAATGTTGCCAAAACCTTTTCTGCCCAAGGTTTTGATAGATAAGATAGGTCCCATGTCCTGGATCGATATGATTAATAACTTCTTTAGTTTTTGTGAATATAATATATATAACCTTTTGAGGCAATTGACTATAAAATAATATATAATTTTAAATGTCAGAGTAAGATCATATGTTCCTCTTTGTGGCATTGGTGAAAGACAGAGCTAACCATTTTCCTTAAGGTGAGATTTGGAGGAGAAGAAGAAAACGAACCGAGAACAAAAAAAAGGAGGAAATCATCATATAAATGTAATATATATATATATATATATATATTTATATATGCTAACCTGCTTACGACAGAAATTATTTATTGCATTAGCTTGGAAAGGGTGAGAAATACAACATATATATATATATATATATATATATATATATATACGAGAACTTCTCTTCAGTCTTGTAATATACTTTGCACATGCTATATGACTATCTTATATATGCATGCTCGTCTCTAACTTGGGGAATTGAAAATCCTCAAAAGCTGAAGGCAACCTTAATTAACCTCAAAAGCTTTATTAATTAATTTTTCTCTTTACTTGTGTACGAAAATTGGGAGGCATACTGGATGAGGGCATTCATCTCGCTTTTTGTGATCGTACCATCCCCATCCGCATCTGCACTCTTCAGGCCACGCCAAGCTCTCCAGATCGGTATCGCTGCACCAAGTTCCTCGAAGGCTTTCTTCAATTCCTCCATCTCCAAACGGCCATCGCCGTTTTTGTCATGTTTCTTGAAAATTTGATTCAGCTCCTCAGCGCTGATGGGCTCTTTTCCGGCCGTTCCCCTGGTTTCCAAATAGGGCATGTTGGTGTTATCTCGTGGGCAGCCCGCGAAACAATAACCTAATTAATTATAATGCTTTGAAGATGTTTAGGGAAATATTGTTTGGCTTAGTGAGTAGGAGGTGCAATGAACTCCCTCCTATTTATAGGTACGGCATCGCTGTCAAATTTCTATTTTTACTATATACTCCAACTATTCTTTCATCCGAAAAATTTACTTGAAAAGGCAAATAATTAACTCCTGTGGTTAACGAAGAATCTCCGAAGCTCAATTTCGTCTCCAGAATTCTCCAACATATGGCAATTGGCCCCGGGAATCTTAACCATTATGTAAAAGTACTCACAAATCTAGGGTTGGAGGAGCCCACATCTTAGAGTGGCATCATCTTTAGGGGTCTTTGTGTCATCGATTTTAATTATTTTTTTATATATTTTACCAACTAAATATTAAATATTAGAAATACTTAATCATTAAAATTTTTTTATTAATTTATTACACTATAACAAAAATCATGTATTGCAATATTTTTCACATATATACTTTCAAATGAGGCAGAATAAATTGTTATGACATTTACAATAAATGTCATTATATTTGAATTTTTTTGAGGTATTATTGACATTTATAATAAATGTGAGAAAGATTTAATAACTTTGTAGATGCCATATGCATACATATATGCATTGATTCTTAATGAGAATTTTAATTTTTGAGTTAGAAGGGGAAAATAATCGTTATCTTGACCACTAACCCTCATATTACTAAGCCGTGATGCTTCAATCATTTCCCAGAAATATTGGTGCAGTTCAAAATTTGGATTGGGTAATTAAAATTCTTGCTATTCTATAAACAATTAATTAGATGTGCTCCAGGTGTGATCGAGAGGGGTTTGAAGGTGAAGCGTGCGTTACAGATTTAAGCCTTGTTGAGTTTGTAACTACTAGCCGTATAGTCAAGATGCGTGCGGGATCCTAACCAAAAACAGCTTAAAAAAAAAGTAATTAGATAACCTAACTCATGAACTAGCTAGATTAATTCCACCGAATTTTTGAGCTCGAATCCATTATTTTAGCCACCTTGTTAAGTTCATTATTATGGAATTCAATGTAAGCTTGGGTTGTCTCTTTAGGAACACCTTAGCGGGTGGAGTGGCGAGCGTGCGACCATAGGTCTCGACTTCGAATTCCATCAACATTTTTCAGCGTAGGGTCATGTGCACATCTACAGAAGCTGTTGCTAACTTTTATGGAGTACTACGAAGCATACCTTAATGGAGTGCTATAGTTAAGTCTCTAACAGTCAATTATCTTTTTTAAGAATAAAATAAAATAAATTTTAATCAAGTACCCAACTATTTAATTTGTCCTTTTAGGGTTTAGTTTATAAAAATATTTAAAAAATATTTGCAAAAATGATTTTTTAAGAAGAATTTATCTTTTTCTTAATCGTTTACCATTAAAAACTTAATTGAAACACTCTAAAATGTGTGCTCCGTAACACTCTGTAACATTAATATATATATATATATATATATATATACATACACAAAAATGATATAATAGATGACTGCTAAAAATCGGATGAAATACTTAACTCATCTAAAAAATACTTTATCATAATTTTTTTAATATATTTTATAAACTAAAATCCTAAAAGATTAAAGTATATATGTACTTGATCAAATTTTAAAACTTAAAAATTATTTTTTATAGAAGATTTTTTTTTAAAAAAAAATATCTTCATCCAAATTTTAATAGTTATTCACTTTAACTTAGACAAGTAAGTCCACTAAACATTTATATAAATATATATTTACTTAATCTGGTATTTTCTAATTATCGCTTAATTAAGGATAATATCTTATGGAATCAATCAACGTCAGCATCCTTTTTACTTTACGCTGAATCAAGTCACATATGGATGTGCAACACGGATGATGCTCTTCCATGGAGGAAAAGTAAACTTTTGATCAGTAACACGTTAATTGGTTGCAAAGGGTCATATGGAATATTAATGCGTCAAACAACCGTCTTGTTGAATAAGCAACGAATCTGCTTATGATTTGAAGTAAAGGAAATTATTGATCATATGTGATGCAGTCGAAATACGAGGTGTATGAGGACTAAATTCCAACTAGATCACCATATATAAATTTTCAAGAACATATAAGGAAAAGAAACTTAAAGGAAAGGATAACTCCCAATTATCCGCAATCTCTAGAGGCCTGCAAGGAAAAAAAACTCAAGGGAGGGATAACTTTCAATTACCCGCTCTGATGTTAAAGTTAGATAGAAATTAAGAGAATCAAATATGAATGTCAAAATGTAAAAGAAACTCAAGAAAGAGATTAACTCCTAATTACCCGCAATTTCCAAGGACCTACAAGGAAAAGAAACTCAAGGGAGGGGGTAACTTCCAATTACCCACTCTAATGTTAAAGTCAGATAGAAACTAAAAGAATTAAATCTAAATGTCAAAATGTAGAAAGATAGAGAAAGAGAAAAGATGATACATGTTTAAGTTGATTATGATCTATTTATAATCAATAGAGTTATGAGTTTATTTTACTTGAATCCGACTTGGGATTCATGTATTTGACTGGAATCAAATGTGAAATTCTTGTGATGTCCCATATTCTATAAGGAATAAAACTCTTATTATTATAATACTTTAACTTTATATTATTTAGGAAATAAGAATATTTAGTGTATTTGTATATTATAAGTGTTTCCTAAAAAGTAAAAATATAATTGTGTATTTATACACCATAAGCGTTTCAATAAAAATAATAAAATAAGTGAAATGAATTATTGTATTTATACATTATAATTATTCCCTAAAAAAAAAAGAAAAAATAACTAATATCTGAACACTTAACCCGAATAGTATGACATTGGAATTGTATATAATTGTGTATAAGGAAATATTTGTGTGTAAATGGGAGTGGGAATTGAGTGAGTGTATTGCGGGAGAGTGCGATATGGGAGAGCGTGATGTAATGATTATCAATTTTTCGAAAAGGTAAAAAAATTTCTGGCTAATAAGCTCTTGAACCTTAGTGAGTGCATGTGAGAGAGCATAAAGAAGGGTCTAAGTGATAAGACTTGGACTTTGTGGCTATATATGTGGTTTGTGTCATCTAGGCTTTTGCCTTGTGTTCTTTCTGACCTTTATGCTTATGTTGCAGCCTCATGTGAGCGTAAACATTAAACTCATATAGCGACTTTGTGTTCTGACCATGTGTTGTAGTCATATTGTGGCCTTCTATTTTGGTCATGTGTTGTAACCTATGTTGTGGCCATGTGTCGCAACCTATGTTGTGGCCACGTTGACACCTTGTGTTTTTGCCATGTGTCGAGGCCTGTGATATGTTGCGGTCATGTGTTACGGTCTAATGTTTTGCAGCCTATGATTCGACCATGTCAGCCTTTGTGTTTCTGTCATGTTGTGGCCTTATGTATCAGACTTTGTGTTTTGGTCATGTATTGTGGTCTTGTGTTTTGACCTATGTGTTTTGGCCATGTTTTTTCCTTTGTGTTTAGGTCATGTGTGTGGCCTATGTGTTTTGACCATGTATTGTGGCTTTATATTTCGGCCTATGTTGTGACTATGTATTGTGGCCTTTTATTTCGGTCATGTTATGCCTGTGTGTTTTTGCCATGACTTATGGCCTTTGTTGTGGAGATATGTTTAGACCATGTGTTTCAACTTTCAATGTTCATGCTTTGGCCATATGTTTCTTCCATGTGTTAGATGCACTCTTTGTTTGTGCCTGAAGGTCCATGGGTTGTTTTTAATGTGAGGGTTGTTGTATTTGAGATTTGTATGAGTGGAGAGATAAGGGTATGAAAACTTGGGTGCCAAATGATGTAGTCAAAATTTATGACTTGTATGAGGATCATATTTCGACTAGATTATATTATACAAATCTCTAGGGATCTACAAAGATAAGAAACTCAATGAAGAGGGTAACTCCCAATTCTGATGTTAAAGGCAGATAGAATCTAAGAGAATAACTGAATGCCAAAATATACTAAGAGAGAAGATGATACCTATTTAGGTTGATTATGAGTTTATTTATAATTAACAGAGTTATATCGTGTATTTGAACTAATTTATTTTTATTATTTAAAAAAAAAGAAGATAGTTAACTGTTAATTTTGACCATTATAGACTTTACAGGAGCTCAAAAATAATTTGAGTTCATAATAACACTTCCATGGAATATATATATATGTATGTATATGTATATATTCCATGAAGAAGATCGGTCCTAAGGCCACCAGGTATCAATCCAAGGGATATATGCCGGAGAGACTTGTTGACTGTAGAATCTAAAATTAAGCATCCTTCCCTGTTGCAGACTTGATTGACGATTGCTTTTGCTCTTTGGTTTCTGGAGGGTTTCAGTTTTAATCTGATTCCATTCGTTCAATTTTATAGAAGAGAAAACCCAACCTAAGTGGACTATGAAACCGTAGCCTAATTACATCCGGCCCTAATTCAATTCCCCAAATCTGCTAAACATATCATAATTAATTCCGTTATCTGCTACTAATATAGATGGAACAGAACTGGTATTTGGACCATCATTATTGTTAGATCAAGACCTGCAAAATAATATGGGGAGTTCACATAGGGAGAATTTTACCTAAGTCAGTATAGTATAGAGATTGTAGAAGATGTTGCAAAATTGATAGGTATAATTTAAAACCTCGACCCTTTTTATAAGAAAAAGAAAGAAATTTGTTACTCGCTTCTATCTCTTTCGTAATTTTCTTTAATTGAAAATCTATTAGGATAGTTTCAACCATAATTAGAAATTACCTTCTCTTTTATTTGGTTTTGGACCAATATGGATTAGCCTTTTGGATTCTTGGGTTACATGTTATTCTGAGTTGTTTAATTAAGTTAAATTGGACTCTATCAATAGCATATATATATATACATATATATATATATATATGAACATATCTTAGGCAAATTACAAAAGGTATAATTTTTAGAAACGATGAGGGTGGGTGGAACCATAATGTAGATCTTTGAGGGGAGGAGTATTGAGAATGATGAGTGTAAAAATCAAAAAAAAAAAAGATAGAAAGAAAGAAAGACTGAGGATAATACAGCAGACAAATGTCAATCTTCTTCTTCCTTGAATTGACTTTTTTTTCTGGATTGATTGAAAGTATTCATAATTAAAAGTAAAGAAGCAAAAGCAAATGAAAAGATCAAACAAAATTAATAGATAAATCTACTAAGTATAAACAGAAAAGATATACTTACGTACTCTGCAAATTATATTTATTAGCTGAACATGAAGCTATGAACAGTTATATTTACTGGTATGACTGCTTTGTTTTAACGATTATATCAACATACTTATCTTTTTATTCTTTATCGCATAAACAGTTTTATGCTAGGTGTACTGTACGGTTCAAATATGCATTGCATTAAAAATTATTCTATTCTTTACTTCAAATCTGCACATAATTCCTGTGGGAGGAGTACTTTCCTTCATTTGTTATTAATTATTTTATTTTTGTGATGCCATTTTGTTTGGAAATTAGACATCCTTGCATATCCTCCCCATTTAATTGTTATCCTTTCTATTTAAATGGCAGTTAACTCTAAAGCTTTTCATTAAGCTTGGGCAATAAGATTCAAACTCGAGACAGGTAATCTCCAATCCCTCACTCCACCTATGAGATTACATAAGAATATGTAGTTGAACTAAAGAAACGTGCATGGCATATTTATTTTGCCCTTTCTTTTTTAAGCTGTTCTGTATATATGAAGTATAATGTTGCCAAAACCATTTGTGCTCAGTGTTTTGATAGATAACATAGGTCCCATGTCCCTGATCGATCTGATTAATAACTTCTTTAGTTTTTGTGAATCTATATAACCTTTTGAGGCAATTGATTATAAAAGGATATAATTTTAAATGTCAGTGTAAGATCATATGTTTCTGGCATGGGTGAACGACCTCTGCTCAAGAGCTAACAATTTTTCTTCAGGTGAGATCTGGAGGGGAAGAAGAAAACGAACATAGAAAAAAAGAAGGAAATCATCATAAATATATAGTTATATATATATATTCCAACTTGCGTACAACAGAAATTATTTATTGCATTGGCTTGGAAAGGGTGAGAAATACAACATACAAGAACTTCTCTTCAGTCTTGTAATATAGTTTGCACAAGCTATATGACTATCTTATATATGCATATTCGTCTTTAACTTGTGGAAATGGAAATCCTCAAAAGCTGAAGGCAACCTTAATTAACGCTAAAACAAACATGCATGAGTTAGCTAATAATTAGTTAACTTGATTTATTTCACTTTACTAGTGTATGAAAATTGGCAGGCGTACTGGATGAGGGCATTCATCTCGCTTTTTGTGATCGTACCATCCCCATCGGCATCTGCACTCTTCAGGCCACGCCAAGCTCTCCAGATCGGTATCGCCGCACCAAGTTCCTCGAAGGCTTTCTTCAATTCCTCCATCTCCAAACGGCCATCGCCGTTTTTGTCATGTTTCTTGAAAATTTGCTTCAGCTCCTCAGCGCTGATGGGCTCTTTTCCGGCCGTTTCCCTGTTTTCCAAATAGGGCATGTTGGTGATATCTTGTGGGCAGCCCGCAAAGCAATAACCAATTAATTATAATGCTTTGAAGATGTTTTAGAAAATATTGTTTGGCTTAGTGAACTCCCTACTATTTATAGGTACAGCATCACTGTCAACTTTCTATTTTTACCATGTACTCCAACTATTCTTCCATCTGAAAAATTAACCCCAACTTTCTTGAAAAGGCACATAACTTAACTCACGCGGTTAACGAAGAATCTCCAAAGCTCAATTTTGTCTCAAGAATTCTCCAATATATGGCAATCGGCCCGGGGAATCTTAACCCTTTTGTAAAATTACTCACACATCTTGGGTTGGAGGAGCCCACATCATCTTTATTTTGAAACCTAGAATATTTTCTATATGGGTCTGGGCTAGAAATTTTACATCAGCTTCATCTTCAGGGGTCATTGCGTCCCATCCAAGATTGATTCTTTTGGCTGTATTCATCCATCCTAATTTTTGTAATCTAATGGATGAGATTGAACTTGTATAGTAATTTTTAAAATAAATTTCATCTGATTCATATCTTTGTAAGATTATAACAAATTTAAAAAATAAAACATTAAATTTTGAAGGAAGAAACTCTATAATAATAATCCAATTTCATCAGTTTAATTATAGTGTTTGACTTTATTTTTAACTGCCTTGTTTATTGCAATATAATGGGAGTCAGGCATGCTAACAACATCAAGCATGGCAAGCAGAATGCATAAGTATATACTTTCATTTCTATGGTCTGAAATTTCTGTGGTGTATCACAATTAAGCTGGAGCAGTTCAGTTGTATTTTTATAATTTGGTTTAATTAATTTCTCGTATCTGCCTTTCGATGATTGATCGGCATAGGCCAGCCTTGGAGGACCACGGAACATGGGAGATGCTATTCCCTGGTGGAAAAGCAAACCCTTTTGAGAGAGGCGTTATCCATGCACTTGATAAAGTAGAATAATCCGTCACCTCAAGTCACATATGCGGGTTTGCGAACACCGGTAAGAAAGCACAGGAATTGACATCCACCGTGGTAGAAAGAGAAGAAAATTCTGATATATAAATACAAATATATTATATAATATTAATGTCTCTAATGTTTAGTTGTTCATTTTTTTTCTAAATAAATAAATAAAATTTAATTAAGTATTTCTAGAGTTTATATTATTTTTTAAGATTTAATTTATAAAAAAATATATTTATAAAAAATAATTTTTGTCGAAAAATTTATTTTTTTAATAGTTGACTGTTAGAAACTTAACTGGAGCAATTCATAAGGTATGTTACGTAGCACTTTATAACATTACTGTAATAATAGATAACAAAATTCAAATTATGACGAGCTCTTATGTATAATTACATAGAGTTAATTATATAAATTACACAAAAGAGCTAGTTAACCATAATTTGAGTTTGATTGCATAGTATAACATTCTCGTATATAGATGGATAAAGACTAAGTATTTTACATATATATTAGGATGTATTACTTAAGCCACTAATATTATACCTTTTAATTTATTCATATTGCACTTTTTGATTTTTTTTTCTTAAATAAATAGGTAAGAGCCCAAGCCAAACCTCCCCTCTCCCCCAGGTCACTTTGATGACTTAAAAAAAAAAAATTTACATATTGGGATAAGCCTCGTTAAATCTGAACAAAGAATCATGATATGTAACTTCTCATCATTTGTCAGTTAATTTATATATGAGATTGGATATCTTATATATTACCTAGGCATAAAGTAGTAAAGGTTGAAAAAAATAAGTGTCCAAACCGAAGATCAAATCTTGTTAATAAATTAGTTTATAAGCATCCTAGCACAGATATCGACCTTTTAAAAATCGGTTCAAAGGTTGGAAATGACGGGGACGGATGGAGATTTCGAATATATCATTCGGATTCCTTGAGATAAGAGAGTGAATGATTTCCAATGTATCAAAGATTTTTATGCCTTTCGTTAGGAATGTAATGGAATTAATATCTACGAGGACATATAAGTAATTTTATGTAATTTCAAAAATTATTAATTGAACTTCTGGTCTTGCTACGAAAATACTAATTTTCAATAAAGGTTCACCCAAACATGTGTTCACTAATGAATTTGACATGTAGAACCAAAAATCATATGTTGCTGCTAAATTCAATAATCACAAAAGCCTCCATTCTCTCCTTTCCTTCTTACAAGTCATTATCTAAAAACTTTTCTTAAAAATTTTTCAACATATCTCATCCCTCAAAAGAGAGTTGAACTAATTACCTTATTTACCGCTTGTCCCAATTCACAGGTTTAAATATATAATTGTTGTTGTTACCGAAATATAGAAACAAATTTAAACAAAAATTTAAAATATAAAAGTTTATATCATAAATTTTTTTAATTTTTATTTGCAAAATAAAATAAAATATTTCCGTTAAGATCCAATGCATATCCACTAAGTCAAGACCAGTCCATAGGTTGACCACTAATTCAAGTCCCCAAGAAAGTTACAACCTGATTATCTATTTCCCTCTTTGGCCCAATGTAACTGTAAACCCAATCCTCCTAAGTTTAAAATATACAGCTCAAACTTCGTCGTCTCTTTCTCGTCTCTCTCACAGCAATGGAGGCCCCAAAGCCAGTAGGCCCTGCTGCCACTCCTCTGTTGTCCTTCTCCTCTTTCATACACCAAAACGTCCTCCGCCTTGGTACCGAACTTGCCGGTCGACTTCACGATACGAAACGGTTCACATCAAAATTTGTTGCCAATTTTCCTAATTTTCCGCTACCGCCTTTACAGTCGCATTCTTCTTCTTCTTCTTCTTCTTCTTCTTCAGCATCTTCTCGTCTAGTTTTACCTTTTGCTTCAGTGTCACAGGCGCAGTCGGCTCCTCGCCAGGGGAAGCAAGGTTCCAATTCTGCTGCGACTCTGAGCTCTGACCATGTTGCAAAAACCCTCGCGGGCACTTCGGTCTTCACCGTTAGCAATTCGAATAATGAGTTTGTGCTAATATCTGATCCTAATAGCACCAAATCTATTGGCTTGCTTTGCTTTCGTCATGAAGATGCTGAAGCATTTCTTGCCCAGGTAATCTCATTTTCATTACTCGTTTACGTAAATTGTAGTATTATGACATGTAGCAGCGGGGGCTTAGGATTTTCTTTTTTAATTATTATTGATTCTCATTTTTTCAGGTGAGGTTAAGGAAGGGAGAATTGAGAGGTGGAGCAAAGGTTGTTCCAATTACGCTTGAACAGGTCAGAATCTTTAGTGTCTTTCCTTTATCCGTTTTGTTTTGTTGTCAAAATTTGATCCTTTTATGTAAACCTTCGAGTTTGGAGGAAAATCAACCCCTTCCCCTGTTGAAGATAGTTGCAGCAAAATGGCAAAGCTAAGCTTATATACAGACAACCAAGCTTAATGAATAAGCTCTCTTACAACTAAAAAATAATGAGTTACACTTTAACTGACTAATTATTTACAGCTGTACAAAATATCTAATCTAGTCATCAAATCGTTGACTTCCTTTCCTTCTTCCTGTTTGCCACTTTGCTGCAACTATCTTAAACACCCCCCTCAGACTGGAGCTAAAGATGTTGTTCAAAGGCAATTCCTTCAATATATTCTGTGTAGATCATCTTTGAAGTGCCTTTGTGAAGATATCTGCCAACTGTAAGCTTGATCTAACTTGCAACGGTTTGATGACTCCTTTCTGAAAATTTTCTGTAATAAAATGGCAATCAAGTTCAATGTGTTTAGTCCTCTCATGTAAAACTGGATTTTCCACTATGTGGATGGCTGCCTCATTGTCAGAATAGAGAGGAATTGGCTGCTTATACTCAAAACTCCAAGTCAGATAATAGGTATCACATCCATTGCACTTCACAAGCTGCCATTGCCATTGACCTGTACTCTACCTCTGCAGAGCTCCTTGAAACTGTAGTATGTTTCTTAGCTTTCCAAGTAACTAATGAGCCTCCAAGTAGAATGCAATAACCCATTAATCGACTTCTTGTGAGACTACAACCTGCCCAATCAGAATCTGAATATGCCTACAGATTCAATGTGTATTCTGCTGTAAAATGTAACCAACTCCAGGAGTTCCCTTTAAGTATCTTAGCAAGTGAAAACCAGTGTTCAAGTGCATTTCAGTCGGTTTGTCCAGGAATTGGCTTATTTGCTGCACAGAAAATGTTATGTCAGGCCTTGCATTGGTTAGATATAGCAATTTTACCTACCAATTTCCTGTAACCAGTGATGTCTTGGAGGATAGGAAAACCTTCCTTGTTTAAGTCTACATTCGGTTCCTTAGGGGTATTCACTGGTCTGCTTTCAAGAAAGCCAAATTCTTCCAGTAAATCCAATGTATATTTCCTTTGACGGATATTCAATCCCTCTGCACTGATCATATTAATATGTTCCAAATTATTACCTGCAACAATCACATCATCAACATTCACTAGTAAAGCGAAAAAACTCTCAGAAGTTTTCTGGACAAAAAGGCTGTGATCACTGTTGGTTCAAGGAATGCTTCTGTTAGCTTCATATTCCACTGCCTACTGGCTTGTTTCAACCCATATAATGATCTTCTCAACCTGCAAACCTTCCTTGAACCGTCAGTATTAACCTCATCTCATAATCAAACAACTTCAAATTAATCTTAGGAATATTATATCCAAGGGGTCATTCCATATTAACCTCCTCATAAAGATCCCCATGCAAGAATGCATTATTGATATCCAATTGATGCAAATACCATCTGGATAATACAACAACACAAATGAAAGTCTTGACAGTAGCCATCTTGGCTACAAGAGAGAAAGTCTCCATATAATCAACCCCCCCTGTTGTGTATACCCCTTAGCAACAAGTCTAGCCTTGAATGTCTCCAAAGAAAACCATTAGCATGAAGCTTCACCTTATACACCCATTTACAACCAATAGCATCCTTACTATGAGGTAAAGACAACATCCTATGTCTGATTAAGTTCCAAAGCATCAAGTTCCTTTGCACGGCAGTACACCAATCCGGATTCATGACAGCCTCAGCAAACGAGTTAGGTTCATGATAAGAGTGAAGATTTAAAATAAAAGATTGATGTAGGGGAGCTATCGTCTCATAAGATAAAACATGACGAATAGGATGAGGAGCTCGATCATCAGCAAAATGGAACAAACATAATCAGAAAGGTAAGCTGGAGTTTTATGTGTTCTGTTAGATTTTCTAAGGGGAACAGAAGACTGAACAAGATGGGGATCATGTGAGGAAGAAGAAACATCAATAGCATCAGAAGGTAGAGGAGATAAAACAGGAGAAGGAGGTATGTCTGCTGAAGGATCACTAGGTAAAGAATTAGTAGAAGAAACATATTCATAAAGAAAAGGATCAGGAAAAATTTTTCGTAAAGAAACAGAAGGCAAAGATGGATTAAAGGTGAAAGGAAAAACGTTTTCATAAAGGATACAATCATGAGAAACCAGAATTTGTCTAGATTTAAGATCAAAAAGAAGAAATCCTTTAGTGTGAGCAGGCTGTCGTAAGTAGACACATGGTAGACTTCTAGCACTATACTTATGCCTATGATCAGAAATGGTACAACCATACACCAAGCAACCAAACATTTTTAATGTATTATAGGATGGAGAAGATTTATGCAAGACAAGAAAAGGATTTCTGTGTTGCAAGAGTGGAGTAGGAAGAGAGTTGATGATTCTGACAACATGAAGCACTGAATATCCCCAATAACCAGGGGGTAGATTTAGAGGTGGATTCAAGCCGAGCTAAGCATAAGCTTACCCTTAGCTCGGCTCGGCTCGGCTCGGCTCAATAAGAAAACGAGGTCATTTTCTTGGCTTGAGGTCAGCTCACTATAAGCTTTCAAGCTACACGAGCTCAATAAGCTGGCTCATTTAATTTTCTAAAAAGAGGGTATATTAAATTCAGCTCCATTCTCTATCCTAAAACATTTAATTTGAGCAGAAAATTGAGTTGTAACATATGAATAGAAATTCTTAAGGAAAGAACTAGTTTCAGATTTATATCTCGTAAGGAAAAGCCATGTATATTTGCTACAAAAAACCTACTAAGGTAAGAAAGTACTTTTGGCAATTAACAGTAGGGGTTTGAAAAGGCCCCCACATGTCAGCATGATCAAGATCAAAACATTGTTTTGAATGTGTTACACTAGGAGAAAAGGATAACTTTCTTTGATTTGCTAGAGGCCAAATGGATGAATGATGATCATGTTTGGGAAGTACAATATCCTTATGGTATACATGGCTAGAGGCACATAAAGATTGCAAAGTTTGTAAAGACAATTGGCCTCACCTATAGTGTCAAAGAAATTGAGAAGTGAAAGCTGTAGTGTGATGTATAAGAGCAGGTGTGGATTAACATTGCAGAACAGAAGGAAGTATGGCTGCAGAACCTGTGCAATTCTGAGTTGAAGGATGAAGAATGTAAAGGCCATTGACACATCCGGCTGATCCAGTCATCATGGTATTGGATGTGTTCTGAATAGTACAAGAATTATTAGTAAGAACCACACATCAATTCAAAGTGGACAAGAGTTTACTGACAGATAAAAGATTAAAAGAAAATATATACAATACCTCCTGCAATATCAAAGAAGAGTTTGAAGGAATGTGACGTTTCTTAGTCACAGAAACAGTAGCTCCATTAGGTAGTTTAACACAAACATTTGAAATAGGTGCAAGATAAGAAAAACAAGATATATCATTGCAAACATGATCAGTAGCTTCTGAATCTACAACCCAAAAAATTTTGAATCAAACCTTAAACACTTACCTCCTGCAGTGGCATTGCTAGAATAAGACTGAATGGTTAAAGCAGTAGATCGGGTGGTCTGCCCTGTAGTACCATCATTCAGAGAGCCTCCTTGATGTCCAGAAGACATAGAACCATGGCCATGTTGATTAAGAATCTCCAAGAGACTTTTATATTGATCACTGCTCAACACACAATGCCTGAACCACAATTCTCTGCAGTCAATGCTCCAGCCTTTGAATGGTCATTATTAACATATTCAGAATTATCCGAATCCCTTAGTCTCACCATATTTGCTCCAGATACACTCTGTCTAGACTTAAAAAATGTTTTTTGTAACATCTATTGATTCAATGACCATCCATCCCACAATAAGTGCAATGCCACTACTTTTTATTAGCCTTATTACTCCTTCGTTGTCCAATGGAGAAGTTAATTGTCCAGACTGTGCAGAAACTAAAGGTAATCTAATGTGAGAATCAACCACAACATGAGAACATTGTTTCTCCATGTTTACAGCCGTGCTAAACAGTGTTCAAATTAGTGAAGGGACTCATGCAGAGGACTTGGTCTCAGAAAATTTTCCCTTCAAAAACCTTATAATATCATCAAATTCAAACTGCGCTGTCATTCGTTTAAGCGGACCACAAGAGCATTGAGGTTCACAGCTATAAGTTCCAATAGGTCTCATCATTTCCTCTCACAGAATTCCAAGGTTAGTAAAATAGTCTTGTGTACTGAGATTACCTTGTTTGAGATTGTGAATTTCCTCCGTCAAATCAGTGAACCTAAAAGCATCTCTTGTAGCATACCTCTCATTCTCATTCAAATCCTTCCTAATATCTCTTGAAGTCTTCTGGGACATAACACACTGTGCAATTGAGGTGTTCACAGAATTCAAGATCCATCCAATTATCATAGTATCCACCTTTATCCATGAATCTCTTTTATCATCTCCAATTTGCGGCTTCGGAATAGAACCATCAATGAACCCTATGTTATTCTTAGCTATCAAACAAATCATCGTTGATCTAGACCAGGTATGGTAGTCCACACCATTCAAGTTCGGTTCAACTAAGACTTGTGTGGAAGTCTGACTTGGATGCAGATAAAAAGGATTAGTGAACACTTCAGACAACGCCATTGAAGGCCAAGTAAAGAGGAAGCAAAAGAAATTCAGGGCAACAAATAATTTCTGAACAATCGGTTGAAATTCCAAAGAATCAAAACATTGATTCCAGACAAAGGAATCAGAAATCGATTCACAAGATGTGCTTTGATAATGTGTACCAGTGGTACAGATGCGGTAAAATACATGCAAGTAGGATATAGTATGTATCACTAAAAAGTTGAATCTTTTGAACTGAATCATTTTCTGCCTTTGAAATTTGAATGCCATATGGACTTTGATAAATTATTCTGGCCTGGGACCTCCCTTTTCTGTTGTCAAAAAAGAATACTAAAAAACATGTGAAGTTTTTTATCCATAACAAGTGCCAGGTTGGGTTCTGGGCCCAAAAGATTTCCTTTTCTTACCATCCATTTCCATCCTCTAGTGATGAGCCTATCATTTGTAAGATGGTTCAGATGTGGTCCATTTTAAGGCGAACATATCAAGTGGCGAACTGACAATTTCAAAATCCCAACTTGCATCTTTCTGTAACATGAAAATTTTCAGACAGCTCTCAGGGATCACCAGTCAGATAGGTGCATGCAATAAGCTAGCAGGATTTTAATATTTCCTGAAATTTGTTTGTAGAGAGGTCAATTATATTTCTTATGGTTAGAACAGTATTTTATTCAGCTGATTTTAATTAGTTCTGGTGCTTCTTTCATCAGGTTTACATGTTGAAGGTTGAAGGCATTGCATTTAGGTTTTTGCCTGACCCTGTCCAAATTAAGAATGCACTAGAGGTCAGCAGTTATTTTCATTAACCTACTTTTGAGGTTTTGACAGTGAAGTGGTTGGTTACCTAGATATAGATGACATTGCCTCTCCTGCCCTCATTGCTTGTCGCTTAAAGTAGCTCACTTTGCTATTGAAAGTATATATCTCTCATGCTACCAGTGGACTTTATAATCTATCTTGATAAAGTGGCATCTCTCTCTCTTTCTCTCTCTGATTTAGAGACATACACTGATGCTATACATTTTCATTGTTCATCTCTAGCATTTTACTTATTGATTTTCTTGTTTTCTCTTGCTAGCTAAAAGCTTCAGATGTCAAGGTTGGATTTGATGGAGTACCGGTTTTTCAGGTGTGCAATTCTCCTCAGGAGCATTTCTTAGCATCTTTCAGTGGTTGTTTGTGATACATTTTTGGTATCTCAACTATATCAACTTTACATGCTAATCAGGTGGATTTTTGTTCACTTGTATTTAAATGAAGAAATATTGAAGAACCTCATACATTTAAGAAACCAATCAAAGCCAAACAACTATTTATTCTGTCCAGAAACATCTAACTGCACCCTTCCCTTTACAAATTCAGATAGGATGAAGAGAGAAAAGGGTTTCAATTCATTTTGAGTGTCGTAGATCAACCTCCGTTAATCAGTGCCAATGTGCCAAAGTCTTGATACACTTAGCCGACCTATTGAGTTGCATTTTTAAGAGTAGTTTTTGTTGAGGGCAAATGAAAACCACTAACTGTATCTGCTGAATGATGAAAATCAGTAGTCTGGTTCTCCTTGCTTGAATGATTTTCAACTTCAACTGCAAGGTGCTTATAACTTCTTTCACTTTTCACATCTCCTAGCAATGTGTCCTGGGTTTATATATATTTCTCTGAATCTGTATACTTTAGTAGTATACGGTCTTATTTTGGTAAAATATAACTTTGTATTCTGACTTTTAAATTGGGTACTTTTGGGAGTAATATTATTGTTTCATCCAACTTTTCCATATTTCTTTGGGGCAACTGCCATTAAATCTCATTAAGAAAGAAGAAAGAAATGAAGGCTGATAAGCAATGTGGGAATTTATAGATGTAATAGATATGATGCTCTTTAACTCTCGCAAAACTCAACTTTAGGGATTAGTGAAGTGTACATTCATTTGGCTTGTCAAGTTTCTAATGATTCCATTTTATTGCAATATTCTTTCATTTTATTTATGCATGCCTGTTCTTTGCAGTCAGACCTTCTAGTGGTGAAGAGGAAAAATAAACGTTATTTGCCCATATACTTTAGAAAGGTGCATATCGAAATTCTATTCTTGTGACATCAGAGAATTTGAGTTCTGAATATGATTGTAAGAAGTTTGAGTTTGATGACTGAAACAACAGGAAGATATAGAAAAAGAATTGTCAACAGTCTCAAAAGCTTCAAGAGGACCTGGTGTTTCTCAGCACATTATGGTATGAATATCAGTCAACTTTTGGTTCCTATAGTGGTCAATGGATTATTTATAGAAGATTTCAGTGTACTTTCGTCAGACAGTTTTAGACTTGCATCGAATCTCACCTAACATCATCAGGACCAAATTCATTTAATTAATCGTCTCTTTTGTTTTTCCTTTGTCCCTCATTTCCTAATATCTTGTTCATGGATTTGGGTTTCAGTTAGTTTTGTATTGTGCTGCTTTTTGTTTTTTTTTTATTTTTTATCCTGAATTCCAAGGTGTGGACTATACATGAAGCAAAATGTGATCTTGGAAATGGAATATAAATAAGTTAGTTTCTAATGTTGATCTTACATCTCCTGGGGTTGGTTTAAATGAGTCTAGAAGCAAACCATGTTTCAAAGGACTAAAATGCACCATATTGCGCTTCCATGTTTACTAAGAAAGCAAACCAAGTGTTGTTGCTGTGCATACCGGAACCTTGAATCTATCTCATATTTACAGGTGGGAAGTTTGGAAGATGTTTTGAAGAAAATGGAGGTATGTAGCTCAGAGCATATGAAATTCCCCCAGCAAAGCTGATTTTTGTCCAAATACTCTTTTCTTCTTTTTGTGCAAATTTAATTTCACAATTTTTCTTTTTGTTTGACATTAATTGATTGGCATTTTGATTTATCCTTCCAATGGGAACTAGACAAGTGGGAGGAATTCCGGCTGGGAAGATCTAATATTTGTTCCACCTGGTAAAAGTCATTCACAACATATTCAGGAAGTGGCAAAGGCATGAAATCTTTGAGATAACGATTTAGCAGGATGTCGATGAAGCAAACACCCGTGATGGTTTACCTTGCCATTTGTTGAAGGTAATTTACCCCAAAGATCAATCATTTGCATATCTATACGTAATCTTTCCACTCATAGTGATCAGTTTCTTAGTGTGCTTAGGTAATGTTGCTGAGTAACTTGAAGATATAGGTCAGAGATCTGCATCTTTAGACAAAGTTTATGAGATAAGACAAATTGAGAGAGGCAGAAAATTTTGGCAGAACTGACTGCCAAAATTGTGATCACGGGTTAATGGAGATTAGGTCTTTACCTTTAACTATTCAACTTTCTGTGGTTCTGTGGAGTTTCTTTAAACGTTTATAAAAAGAATTCATCAGTCTTTTGCATTGCATATTCCATTAAATTCTTTTTCTTAGTTTCTTAAACTAGAAAAAATGTTCTTTTTGGGACATAATCTTAGAGATATTATTCTATACTACCATTCAACTTTTTTTTTTTTTGGCAAAATGAAACGTTGACAGTAAAATGTACTGGTCGTGCTATGCTTGGTGATGTTTACTAATGGGTTTAAAATCAGGTGTTGTCATATTGCAAAATCGACTGATATGGTGAACATTCCTAATTCTGCATAAGTGTATCATTCTTTCTTACGCATATGTTAGCCCTTGAAAGGAAAAGAATCACCACAAATTACCAGAAAACTTGACCTTTGGTAGACAAATTACTCTGTTTTATAGAATCTCTAATCTAATGGAAAAAGAACTTCAAATGCATATATATGAATAAAGGGAAACACGTAATTTCCTGATAAATAGGGTTACGTAAATATGGGTGAAGCTGAAAGCATTTTAGTAACTTTTATTTTTTTGCAAAGAAATAAAAATGGTGAATCCCTATGACCTCCGTTTCTTTACGCATAGCACAGGATTCCACAGAATTTTGAAAAATGACAAAATTGAACATAGAATTTCCTAACTCCTACTGTTCAAAGGGGATAAAAATGGCATGAAAATGACTACTGAGTTGTTATTGTTAATTGATCCTATTTATTATATATACTACAAAGTGTGTATATTTTTAAATATATACACATTTAACATCAGAGACTAATTCTAAAAATTAATTAGTTGCAGATTTATGGGTATGTTCTATTTTTCTTTGTGTGCATAAATGTAAGTTAGGGGAACCTTTGCTTTCAATCAATAAGTGCAAAGAAATTTTGTTTAAAAAAAAAAATGGAAGAAAAAAAAAGCCTTCATTGCGTGTTTTCATTAGTACGAAAGTATGAAAAAATAAAATAAAAGTTTGAATGACCATTTGAACTACTCCGACTCACTCACTCCGTTGGGGTTGGGTGTTTTCTGCCCGATTCTGGAACGGACCGGCATGAGTTATTGTCTTTGAGATTCGTCCACGAGTCAACATAGGTTTGAATCTGTCCAAAAATCCTATCTAACCTGACCTAGCCTAATCTACCCTATCATCCCCTGCCTTCAAACTTGGCCTGTCTTTGTCAGTCAGATTGTAAGTGTTATCACATATATACACACACATGATTTTTTAAAACACCGGTGATATATTATAATTTGTAAAGAAAAGAATAATATCCTTTTCAAAATATTAATGATATATGCTTTGGCTTATACATCTATTTTAATAAAATAATTATTGTAAATAATACCCAACTAAATTACTAATTACAAGTCATAAGTTTTTTCACCAAAAAAACAAATATATTATGTATATTATAAATAAAAGATAAATAGCATACAAATGATTTATTTGAATTACTTATATTTACGTTTTAAAAATAATTCTTAAAAATATTGTTTAAAGAAATTTCTTGAACCCCACCCACACAACTTGAAGGAACTTTGCCAAGGCATAAAGCCATTATATCAATTTATATTTTATTTATATGTTTTTATTCTTATAAATATATTCACATGTTCTAAAGTTTTACATATTATATCTTATTTATTTTAAAAAAAAAATATAAAAAATCAAAGATCCGTTTAAATCTGATCTAATCTTAATTCGTCTATCAATCTTGTTTGACTTTTAGTGCAGTTGTAAAAATATTGATAAATATTATATATATATAGTAATGTTATTATGGATAACGAAACTTAAATTATTTTAAACTCCAGTTAAGTTTTTAAGGAGTTAAAGTTAACAGTCAATTTTTTTAAGAAAAAATAAATTATTCTATAAAAAATATTTTTTGTAGGTATATTTTATAAATTAAATCTTAAAAAAAACAAATTAAACTCTATGGGTATTTAATCAATTATTATTATTATTATTATTATTTAAAAAAAACAGTTGATTTTAACTTTGACGGTTAGAAATTTAATTAGAGCTCTAAATTATTTAGAATTCAATTACCCATAATAGCAATTCTTATGTATATAAATATATATATATATATTTGTCTTAAAGACTACATTCTCTCACAAAAATGTATTAAGATATGTTTTTCAATGTCAGTGGATGTATATTAGAAAAGCTTAAAAGGAATTTAAAACCTAAAATGGCTGAACATATAATTAAGAAGTTCTCCCAATATTCTTTGATTAAAGAACTAAAAAGGAAAAAAGGGAGTGAAGACCATAGGTCCCCCACACCCTAGTCTCGATTGGCATGGTGTTGGTTGGACACGGGTACACCGTAGTAAGTGTAGGGACTATATCCATTGTATTCTAATTTGTTCACCATTTCCACCTTTGCCTCCTCTTTGGCTTTTCCTTTCTCGCCTCCGTCACCACCACCGCCTGCTTTCTTCTTGTCATCACCGCTTCCTTCTTTCTTGTCACCACCGCCTCCTTCCTTGGCCTTCTTGTCACCTCCTCCGTCTTCTTTCTTTGGGGGGTCAACCGCCACTGTCCTCTTCAATTTTTCTTTTAAGTAGGGTAAGAGGCAACACGAAATTCCCAAAAAGAGAGAAAAATAGCTAAAAACATCAATTTATTCTATAACTTTTACCGTTTGGAATTGATCATTTTGACCTGTAGGAAGTTTATGAAAATTAAATGATTAACTTAGTTCATTTAAATTTATCAATATCAATTTTTAATATAAATTTCAACTAATTTAGAAAATGTAATATTTATTTTCGGTCAACTTAAAGTATAAATAGTGATATTCAATTTCGATTGTAAATAAATTAAAATAGAAACAATATGCTCAAGTTTATGTCATTTCTTTGGCTTTGCAAGTAACTCCTCAACTCATTTTCAATTTTAAATTTATCTCGAACATACTAAAGGAACCAAAATAAACAACAATTTATTCTATGATATTTTGAATAGGAATTTCTTGAATTTGGTCACTTTTGATTAGTTTTTTTTTGTGAAAATACTAATACAATCTTCATTTTGATTGTGTTTGACATTTAGTGCGAACCCATTTAATTCTTGTAACAATGACGGAAATCAAAGAGGAGAGAAAGAATGATTTTTCTTCGAATTCTAGAAGGAATTAAAAGAATAGAAGAATAACTGGCAACTTAGAAAATGGGTAACAATCTTTTTTTATTATTTTTCTTTTATAATTTAATATAATAAGGAAAAAAATATATTAAATCCAAATCAATTTTTAAAATTTAATTGAATAATAATTAATAATTTAAAAAAAATTAAGAAGGGTCTAATAAATCTTTTGATGACAAAATAATATATAATATATACTAATAAAAAAAATTCAAAACCATTTAATCAATTTTCTTTCAAAATAACATAATTATATATATATATATATTTATACTAAATTTTATTTTATTTTTTTAAAATTAAGAGGGGTTAGTTGCCCCGTCATCAAGGTAGATCCGCCCCGGGGTTAAGGCGCAGTGGACCGCCAAGTTGGAGGGACAATAATTTTGGGTAATGGCGTATACAGAGGAATGGAGATCAGAACAGTTTCCACTACTCTTCAGCAAGCCGAGTGACAGTGGAAGAGCTTGTCAAAAATTAATTGTTATTTTTATCCTTTCCAAATTAAAACTTATTTAATTAATTACCAAAAGATAAAAAAAAATCAAAGAATAAGAGATTTTTTGGAGTCTACATAAATAATCTCCAAACAAAAAAAAAATTCAAAATAACATAAATAATTAAGTGGTGTTTGTAACATAATTTTTTTTTTTTTTCCCTTTCCAACGTCAAAGTCAATTTAGATTCTGCTACCTCTGCTTCTGATTTTTCCAAGAATTTAATTGTGTTAATTAGGAATAAAAATTTTTTTAAAAAATCAAGACACTTTAATTGGAACAATTTGTAAACTTAGTAGTTATTGACTTTATAATAAAGAAGGAAAATGGGTGGATTTTTGGTAAAAAAAATTCTGCTTCTGATTTTTTCAGGAATTTAATTATGTTAATTTGGAATAATATCTTTAAAAAAAATCAAGACACTTTTATTGGAACAATTTGTATCTTAGAAGTTATCGGCTTATAAGAAAGAAGGGAAAATAGGTGAATTTTTTGGTAAAAAAAATAATTACAAGTTATTGGCTTATAAGAAAGAAGGGAAAATAGGTAAATTTTTTTTTTGCAAAATAAATCAAGACACTTTAATTGGAAGAATTCATATCTTAGAAGTTATTGGCTTATAAGAAATAAGGGAAAATAGATGAATTTTTGGTTAAAAAAAAAATTAGAAGTTATTGGTTTATAAGAAAGATGGGAAAATAGGCTAATTTTTTTGCAAAAAAAAAAATAAAATAATAGGACACTTTAATTGGAATAATTTGTAACTTAGAAGTTATTGGCTTATAAGAAAGAAGGGAAAATAGGTAAATATTTTTGCCAAAAAAAAAAAAATCAAGACACTTTTTAATTGGAATAATTCTTAACTTAGACGTCATTGGCTTATAAGAAAGAAGGGAAAATAGGTGAATTTTTGGTTTTTTTTTTTATAAAAGTTATTGGTTTTTACGAAAGAAGAGAAAATAGGCTATTTTTTTTTGCAAAAAAATAAAATAAAATAACAAGACACTTTCATTGGAAATTTGATACCTAGAAGTTATTCACTTATAAGAAAGAATTGAAACAGGTGAATTTTTGGTAAATAATAATAATAATAATAATTAGAAGTTATAGGGTTATAAGAAAGAAGGGAAAATAGGAAAAAAAATTTTTGGCAAAAAATAAAAAATAAGACACTTTAATTGGATTATTTTGTAGAATAGGCAAATTTTTTTTTTTTGGAAAAAGAATCAGGACAATTTAATTGGAAAATTTGTAACTTAGAGAAGTTATTGGCTCTAAATAAAGAAGGGAAAATAGGTAATAATTTTTTTTGCAAAAAAGGTAAATATCGCGTCAAGTAGATCGAACCACCACCACCTTGCTTAGCCAGGAAGCAAGGGTTCTACTTCTATTTCTATCCCCTGACTTTCTATTCCAAACCATATTAAGTCGAATTATATTTGCCTATATATCAAGATATTTCCTATATAAAGGGTGGGTTGTGTTCTCACGTCAATTCACTTATTCCAAGCATTCCCCTTCTCTCTCTAGTTTTCAAACTAGGCTCTCTTCCGTTTCAAACATGAGAAAAACTCTATATCAGGGAGAACCTCATGTACAATTTCACCACCGCAATAAATGTATTTGCTGCATTGCCATCTTCATCGGAACTAAAAGTCCTACAGAAGTCTCCTGATTTTCTGTCTTTCGTCGGGGATGAGCCGGCCAAACTGTACACCACCCGTTCAGCTCATTTCCTTGGACTTGCATACAGTCACGGAATATAATCAGTTTCGAACCAAGGGGAAGACGTTATCATCGGAATCGTGGACTCCGGGATTTGGCCGGAGTCCCCCGGCTTAATTTGATGATTATGGTTTGCATGGTATTCCATCGAGATGGAGAAGACAATGCTAGAGTGGAACAGAGTTCAACTCCTCAATGTGCAACAAGAAGCTAATTGGCGCTAGGTATTTCAGCAAGGCTCTTCAAGCATCAGATCCAAAGTTGACAACCACGCTGAATTCTCCTCTTGATAATGTGGGACATTTCACTTCCTCTATAGCAGCAGGAAGTCCAGTAGATGGAGCTCATTATCTTGGCTATGCTTCAGGCACGGCAAGAGGAATGGCTCCTCGTTCTAGATTGGCAATGTGTAAGAGTTTCTTTGAACAGAATCTGGGCATTCTTAACACTGCATCTGATGTTATAGCAGCCATAGATCAGGCTATTTTTGTAGGAGTGGATGTATTATCTTTGTCCTTTGGTATGGATTCTACTACCTTCTTCCAAAACCCTCTCGCAACAGCAACATTTGCAGTAATGGAGAGGTGTGTTTGTGGCCATGGCTGCCGGAAATGATCCCATCCCTTGGAGAGTAGACAACTCATTTCCCTGGGTTCTTAAAGTGGTTTCAGGAAAAGTGGTCCGCCAATCAGGATCGAAAATAATTTTATGTAATGGCTTGTCTATCTCTGGCCAATCCTTGTATACAGGGGAATTGAGATCAGAACAGCTACCACTACTCTTCAGCAAGCCGAGTGACAGTGGAATCAGCTCATAACCGAAGATTATTGTCCTCCAGATCCAGGATTATGGATACCCGGAAGGAAACAAATCGGTCTGGAAAAGTCTATATAACTAAACCTACTGTTGAGTTATTGGCTTTCCCTTTCGAAGAAAGTCCGACCCTGTATGTAACACTTGAGAATGGGAACAAAATTCTGGATTACATGAACACCACCTCTCATCCAACAGCAAAATTGGTGTTTCAAGAGACCTGTATAGGAATAAAGCCAGCACCG
>JAWZTD010000004.1:7987001-8244479 GCA_035221335.1 Echites panduratus
CCATGAATTTGACCTTGGAACAGATAAATTCATCGTGAGGGCATCTTCTTACAAATGCACAGCGACCGATCTCCAAGGTCAAATTCATGGCACACAGCAGATCAAATGGCGCGAGACTCATTTACGACCTGGGAACAGACAGCTACATTCATCCGCTCTTTGTCATGAATTTGACCTCGGAAAAGACGAGATTCATCACGAGGTCATCTTCTTACAAATGCACTCCGAGCTCCAAGTATCATATCCCCTGGTGCCATGAGATCTGGCTTCAACAAAGGATGCCTTTTGCAGGCCCTCGGGAGCTGTCGGGAGAGACTTTCGGTGCTGGCTTTATTCCTATACAGGTCTCTTGAAACACCAATTTTGCTGTTGGATGAGAGGTGGTGTTCATGTAATTCAGAATTATGTTTCCATTCTCAGGTGTTACATAGGGGGTCGGACTTTCTTCGAAAGGGAAAGTTCAATCCAAATCGAGCTCTAAACCCGAGACTCATTTACGACCTGGGAACAGAAATCTACAATAATCTGACCTCGGAACATTAAATTCATCACGAGGTCATCTTCTTTCAAAAGAACAGCCCCTTCGCTCGACTTAATTATCCCTCCTTCATTGCCTACTTTGGGTTTTCCCATTGCCATTTTTATATCTCTCTGTCCAGTTCTTTCTCTATCTTCATTTTGGCAAATCAGTTAATGCTGAAGCTTTAGGACGATGGAAAAGTATTTCAAAGTTGTTCAGATGCAAAAGCTTAGTATGAGAGGAATTTGGAGAACAGATTATCTCTATCTGTTATTACTTTCCTCGCATATGTATAAGAGCATTAAATCTATATTTAATCAAAATAGAAATAAAGTTTTTATTTGATTATAAACTCTATCCAACTTTACCCAATTGAAAATCAAATAAGATATTAGATTGTGACCCAAGAAAAAACACGATTCAATGGTTAAGTGGTAAAACCTTTATAATTATTTTGTAGGTTCAACTTCTTTCCTCAGTGATTAAGTTTTAACTCTTTACATTAAGTTGTAATCATTATTATGTTCATTTTTTTTATTTTAGATTATTTGAATTTAAATATCTTATTTTCTTAAAATTCATGGATAGATAAAGGGATAACTATACATAAATCAAACACGCTCCTTAACTTTTAATTAAAAAAAAATAAAAGATACCAACAAAACATGTATTGAGAGAGATTATTAGGATATCTGTAGAAATTTGAATTTATAAATATTAAATCGATTTGGTCACGGAGAACATGGAAATTTTACTTTTTATTTTTATTTCTTCAAAATTAAAATTATTTTTGATTGTTTATCAAATAAGAAGGAAAGGCATGACAAAACATGTTAAATGAGAATTCATTTGGACATGTGTAAAATTTTTTAATATTTTAAATAAAATTGGAGTTGGAGGGCACAAAAGTTACTTCTTATTTTTATCCTTTCCAAATTATAACTAATTTAAATCATTAGCAAAATATATAAAAAATCAAAGAACAAGAGATTTTTTAGAGTTTACTTAAATAATCTTTTTTAGAGATTCTAGACCCCAAAAAAAAAAGTTCAAAATAAAATAATTAATTAAGTGAAGTTTGTAGAAAAATTAACAGTCATTTTAATGCAAATTGGTTCAACGTTATTTGGTTTCCACAAGAAAAATGTTCTTCTCGTGCCACTGATTATGCTCACCCTTTATCTTGGATTAATAGAAATTTATAATAGAAAAAAGGGAAGAAAATTTTGATATGGGCCTCTTGTCAATGAAATTACATGAATTTTTTAGTTATTGTCAAGCCACGTCTCTAAAAAATCAAATAAAAAACATGTACTTTTTTTTTCAACCTCATTTTTTTTTATTTTTATAACTTGATATGAATCCTAAGATTCATTCTAGTTATATATATATATATATATATATATATATAAATAGGGAGATGCTATTATGAGTTACGGAGGTCAAATTAATTTGAACTTCTGTTAAGTTTTTAACGGTCAAAGTTAAATGTCAACTGTCTTTTTTTTTAAGAAAAAAATAAATTGTTCTATAAAAAATTTTTTTTTTAATATTTTATAAACTAAATCCTAAAAAGATAAACTAAACCCTAAGGATACTTGATTAATTTTTATTATTATTTAAAAAAAAATTATAATTAACCGTTAACTTTGACGGTTAGAAACTTAACTGAAGCTCAAAACTAATTTGAGCTCCGTTGTCCATAATAGCATTTCTGTATATATATATATATATATATATATATATATATATGAATATGTTAGACTTTATTATTAAGATTGAACTAAAATAAAATATGAATATGATTTTATTTAATTGATATAATTCCTTTAAAGACGCTATAGACTTCGGATTTAAAGACAAAACATGGGATCGCAACTAGAAAGACAAGAATCGAAACTGATATACAATTTGCCTGAACTACAGCAACACCACCTTTCTTGACCTTGAATGATCTTGTATCGGCATGCTTGAGATTCTCGCCCATTGCTTGATACATATTCAGGCGGAGAAGGAATCCTATCGCAGGCCTTGGATGGTTTAAGTTTTGGCTCTTCAACACCTATAAAAAAAAAAAAAAAAAAATTACAAAGCGAAAGACTCAATGTATCATCAGAAAAAAAGGACGACTTACAGAAGTGTTGTGCAAAGAGAGACAGAAAAACAAGACAGAAAAGTGCTACGTAAGCGATGGTGGTTTTGGATATGGCCATTGATGAATAGTGACGAGAAATGCAACTGATAAATTCTTTTGATTTTTTTTCTTATCAAACAGAATGATATTAACATGCTTTTATAGATGTTGTCTCCTGTAGGGGAATTGACTCTCGTGATTGGTCAATCTGTCATTAAAAAAAATACGTTACAAAGTATCCTATTGAATGTATATAATTAAAAATTTTGTTTTTATTCGTATTACTTTAATAGAAAATTATATTGTGTACCTTGTGGTCCTATTGTATATATTTATAAATATATACAAAATAAAAAAAAAAGAAGATGAATAAATCAAAAAAAGACATAGTAACTCTTCAACATTGCCGAACAACATTGATAAATATATACAACACGTGTCTACTCTTTTAATTTAATTTTTTTTTTCAAAACAAAATTTATTTATAATGTTGGATATTTATTTAATTAATTAAAAATTGGACATTTACTTATGAAGGCTCATGCTCACTCTTAAAACAAAAAGGTTACAGTTTTTTTTTAAAAAAATGAAATTTTAGATTATTTTACCTTATTTAAATAAATAACTAGAAAGATAATAACCAAAAATGTGATGAGAGAGATTGTTGGGTGAAATCAAGTCTGAGGTGGAAGACATGAAGACATGAAGAAGTTACTCTTTATGTTCATTTTTCCAAATTAAAAGTATTTTGATTAATTAAAAAATAGAATCAAAAGATATGAACAAAACGGGTGATTGAGAGAAATTATAGGGATATGTGTAACTTTTAAAATATTTTAAATCAATTTGGAGGTGGAGAACACAAAAATTTACTAAATATTTTTATTTAAGAAAATTATATGTTTAATCCCTAATCTTTTTTATTTGATCCATCTAATCCTAATTTATTTTTTAATTTTTGAGGTCCATATCATTTTTTACTTGGTAGAAATAGATGGTGAATCTTCATATTGAATTTTTAAAGTCAGTTATAATTTATTTTAGATACATGTTAACCCTTATCTTTTTTTATTTAACTGAAAAAGTCTTTTTGTCTCGTAAATCTCTATCTCAAGAAAGTCAACTGCAAAATAAAAAAATTGATCAAAAGATAAAATGATATTTCTATCCCTGCATAAGTTCCGGATCATTTTTCACAATTAAAAATAATCTTCAGGTCATTTTTGCACTACCCACCTTCCTCATCCGCTCTTCCATTAAAGCAACGAAGTTTGACGGAGAAAAGAGAGCATACTTGTCAAGAATGGCTCCTAACTTTTTTTGATAGTACAGGGTATAATAGTGTTTATGTAATGGAGGTTCGAGCTTGGTTGATTGGCTACTGAAAATAGGATGCACAATTCAAGTTCATGCTACTTGATAGGGTCTGATTAGTGAAGATTATATAATTATAAATACTTAATTAATTTTGTTTTATTTTCTTTATCTTTTCACTTCATGTAAATTTTAATTTATAAGTTCTTGATTATGATCAGGTGATCACTTGGTAGCCTCCAATGGAGTGGCATTTAAGGACAAGAAATTGAAGATTTTTAAATCAAACCCTTTTGACTATGATAGCAAAATTGATGCTTTAAAGGGATGTTTTGCTTTGTTTTACTCATTTGAGCCTCCTTAGGATCACTCTACATATGATGTATGTCTTCTGTTCTTCTTCTATTCTTTCACTAGCTGAATATGCCTTAATATTACTCTTTGCATCCGCAAAATTTTACTTGAAGAAGCATTCATAATAGAGTATTAGTTTTTTATATCCTTTTTGACTTGGATGCACTCCGTAGAATTGAACTTGATGGGTTTTTAAACGAAGTTCTTAGGTCAAACTTCATTTGTCGGTGGAAGATGAGATGAAGAAGGAGGGAAGTGCAAAAATGATCCAGTGACTATTTTTTGTTATGAAAAATGACCAAGAACAGTGAAGGACGAAATACCCTTCTATATTTTGAGAACTATTCTTTTTTCGCTGTTGACCATTACCTGAGATGGAAGTTTTCCGGGTAAATGGACCTTTCTGGGCAAATACAAAAAGATAATGAACCAACATATGTCCAAAATAAATTATAATCGAGTCTAAAATCTCAATATAAAGATTTGGAATCTATTTAGACCAAGTAAATAAGGATAAAAATCTTAAAAGTTAAAAATAAAATTATTTAGAATCCACATGAACCAAGTAAAAAAGCTTAGGGCATTTTCTCTTTTCATTTTATTAAAATTAAAATATTTTTATTAATCATCAAACATAAAAACAAAAGAGACGACAAAAGATATAAAAGGGGTCAAAGAATAAGAGACTTTTATGAATTTACTTAGATAATTTTTTGAAGATTCTAGACAAAAAAAAAATTCAAAATATCATGTTTAATTCAAGATGAAGAGAGTATAATATATTTATAAAAAAGTCACTAGTCAACCTCAAGGACATAATATTCCTCACACAAAATTTAGAAAAATTTGCAATCTATTTATGTTCTACATGTGTCACTAATTATATTTACCCTTTATTTTGGATCAAGTAGGGCTAGAAAAAAATTTACAAAGTAAAAGATTTATACATTAGGGTGTGATAGGTTTCTCCATTTTTTCCTCCATTTTCCATTCTTCATCCATCAGCAAGTAAAATGTATATGTTAATTGTATTTTGATTGGTTTCCTCTATTCTCCATTCTCTATTTTACAGAATTGGATGATATCAACTAAACAGATAGTGTATCCAATCATACCCTTAATGTATCATCATGAGGAAGGACGACTTATAAAAGTGATGTGGAGAGAGAGAGAGAGAATGAAGAGTGCCATGTAGGCAATGGAGTTTTTGAGGTGGCCATTGATGAATAATGAGAACTGATAAATTCTTTGGATTTTTTTTTTCTTGTCATACATAATGATGTTAATGGGCTTGTACAATGTTTTCTCTTATAGGGGAGAAGTAAATGACGCACCGGATTGGTCAATCCATCATTAAATTTTTACTATGCATCTTTTAAAAAAAAATAATAAAATAAATCTGTTATAACGATATCTTATTAAGTATATACAATTAATAATTTTGTTTTTATTCATATTAATTTAAAAGAAGCTTATATTCCGGACCTTCTTCTTCGAATCTTGAGGTCTTATTTTATACATATATATATATATAATAACAATAGGTGACAGGTAAATAAAAAAAAAAAACATAATAACTCTTTAATATGAGCCACAATTTGAGGAGGGTGGACATAGAGAATCTAAAAAAGGTAAAAAATAATGAAGAAGGATATTTATGGCCTAAACAAAATTATTTAGAGATTAAAAAGATCATTTTACCTCTCTTAATGCATTAAAAAAAGAATTATAGATTCATCCCGACGAACCCATAGCTGACCAGCGATTGAGGTTTAGGAATTAAGAAAATGAATTTACAAATGGTAACTGCCACAATAAAATTCAATTGATCCCACCAGTTGGCATCTTTATATCCTGTCATTCCTTGTTTAATTATTATCCTTTTACCATCACACAGTCAAGAGAACCAATTATATATAGATCCAAAAAGTATTTGAGCCTCCTTCCTTTCATCATTATACTTTTTTCCTCCAGGTCAAATATAAGAACCCATACATCCAAATTTCATAACACTTCCCAATCTAACAATGTAACTCAATTTAGAAAGTTTTCACAGGAGGTATTCGGATTCTACATCTAGCAAACTCTCATCCATTAATCTTCTATCCTTTGTCTAAATCACCCATCAAACTAAGACACGTATTACACTTTTTTAAACTGTTTTTTAAATTAATTTGACCGATTTCTTTTAAAAAGTAGCTTAGATTTATAGAGTTTGTCTAGAATTGATTTTATTAAGTTTAGAATTTATAGAGTTTGTTTTTAATTTCTTTATTTGGTTTATTATTAGGAGGTGACTATTAATTTGTAGGATCACAATTACTTTTGTTAGAGGCTGTTTGGTTTGAACTTTGAAGGCAAGTAATAATTTTTTACCTTTTCTCACATTATTTTAAAATCACTTGTCCTTATTCTTTCTTGTGCAAATTCATGATGGGCATTTGTGTGGATATTTTTTCTTTCTGTTGTGGCTTTTGAGTATAAATAGTTATATACATAAAATTGTGTGTGGGATATGAGTGATATTAGTAGGCTGTTATATATCTTTGCACACACTAGAGAAGAAGGATTCTCGAATACACATTACAGGACATAGGACATGCACGCAAGTTTGTTTGTTCGTGGCCCTCCTTACTTTCAAAAAGTTGGATCTAAAGATGTATGTAAGTGGTTTGAAAGTACATCTTATATAGTATAAATTATTGTTTCGGAAAATATATTTTATTTTATGGATTTTAAGCTTGAAATCATTCTTCTTCTTTTTTTAAAAAAAAAATTTAGTTGTTTTGTTTTTTTATTTACAACTAAATTGATTTGTCTCGGAGACTTTATAGATTAATATTTCTTGTTTAGGGAGTTATAATTTTGAGTAAAGATTTTCTTCTATTATTATATTTATTTAACTAATATATATGATACGTATATTACACCCGGTCACCGGGTGTGACAACCGTACTAATGAGTTTGGTCGTGAGGGAAGAAAGAAACTTCTGGTATGCTGTGGTTATCGAACCTATTGGCCCTAAAATGTGCTTTATAATTTAAATTACAACTGATCAATACGAAAAGAATAATAATGAAAAATTATAATGTTGATTTGAAAATTCAAGTATTGGTGGCCTCGTTATTTCTTTAACGGCAAAAAGCGACGTTTCTCTGGCATGTTGAAAGTTGACAGGGCAACCATAGAGTTGTTGGGGTTCCTCAGCTCAGCCGCAGCCTCGCTCTCTCTCTCTCTCAGGATGGAATACTTAAATAAATATAATTCATTTTATCTAATTTTTCTTGTCATTAATCATAAGTCATTATTTTTAATTATTAGTTTACCAGTCTAATGATATGTTGAAATGATATTCATATCTTTTAAAAGAGTGATTAGATGGTATTTTAGAAAAAAAAATTATCTTAATTTTTGTAAAATGATAAATTTTAACTTATATTTAATGACAGAAAGAGTGTAAAGATGTCTATAGCCATAATTGGACAACAAATTTGACCTTTGCATACCCTCCAATCACCCCCTTTTGTGGGGTAAAAGTAAACCAATGAACTCACTAGCGGATAAAATAAAAATCTAATTAAATGGATTTGATTTGACTTAATTTTAAGTTCAGGGTTGATTTTTTACTAAATGGTTTTTAATTACAAAAACCATAAATTGTTATAAAATTGAAATTTATCTAACTTTTCAATCAGATTAGTTAGATTTAAATTGATCCTTAGGGGTGGGTAAAGATAATAGTGGACCTATTTATCCCGAGACTTAGGCCCTCTAATCCAAAAACTTGGGTTTTCTTGAAGCTATGCATTTCCACAAATCCGATAGTTATATCTAATTTGATATTAAAAAAAAATTGGTGTAAAGTTGCGTGGATATATATAGTAGTCATGTGGTAATTTTCAATTGTAAAAAGAACTGAAGTGTAGGTATAAGTTTTCTTAAAATATTAAATTTCATGACATAATAAACTTGGAATCTTTGAGACTAAGGGAAGGCATTGTAGATAGAAAACCAGAAAATCTTTCTGTCGAGGAATTAGCAAGTAAATAAAAATCCTCATTTGTTCCGACCTTATTGTCTTGAAGAAGGGAGGAGAAAAGAAAAAACCAAAGCAAGGAAAAGACAAAAGACACTTGGAGGTTATCAAATGGTTTTTAGTTACTTCTCTTTGAATTTTGCTATAATGTACCCCTTCTTTTTCCCTCTAACAACTACATCCAAATCCATTTTTAAGCATCATTAACAAGCTACTAATGAATTCCTACCACTCAGGTATATTAATATAGTAGCCATAAAAGGTTTAGAGATATATATATATATTTCTCAGTGCAATAGCACCCATAAAGTTTAGCTAGGCCTCCCTAGATAGAGAAGATGATGATCAAATCCACTCCTTCAAAAGCCATCGTCATCAAAATCAACCTCTGTTTATTGTCAATCTTCTTGATTGTCTATGCATTTCTCTTCCTCTGGCCTCCCTCTGCTTCCTTCTACAATGAAAGCCCAACATCCTTTGTTAAGTGTTCATTGCGAGAATGCCATCATAAGGTAAGGTGAGCTAGCCATTTATTTCGGATATTCTGCAATAGTTTTAGTATAATTTTGCCTTTTGATCCGAATTAATTAATGGGACTGGATTATTTAATGCTTTTGTCAGGTGGAAAATGGGATTAAGATGAAAGCAGTCTTGGAAGAGGCACAAATTTCCAACGAAACAAAGCCCGAAAGAATAATGATCAAGAGAGAAAAACCAAGTTTCTTGAATGAGATTATGGGGATAGGAATGAAGATTGGGATGGTGAACATGGAAGGTGAAGATGTAAGTGACTGGAGAAAGCATGGACAAATCGTGCCGATTTATTTCGAGCAAGTTTCCAAGTATTTTGAATGGAAGGATTTGTTTCCAGAATGGATTGATGAGGAGGAAGAGATCGATGGCCCGTCGTGTCCGGAGATTCCGATGCCGGATTTTGATAGATACGGTTTCTTGGACATGATAGTGGCCAAATTGCCCTGTAAATATCCAGAGGAAGGGTGGGGGAGGGATGTGTTTAGGCTGCAAGTGCATCTCATTGCTGCAAATTTAGCCGTCAAGAGAGGAAAAGGGCTTTGGAATAGGAGAACGAAGGTGGTGTTCCTAAGCCAGTGTAGGCCTATGCCTGAACTGTTTAGGTGCTCTGACTTGTTGAAACAAGAAGGGGAGTGGTGGTACTTCGAGGCAAACTTAGCCAGATTAGAACAGAAGATTTCCATGCCTGTTGGTTCTTGCAATTTGGCTTTGCCTCTTTGGGGAAAAGGTGCACTTTTTTTGGTCCTTTCTAACTTCAAAGTCTATTCAGAATCTGCTACTTCTGCCTCAGACTTTTTCAAGAATTTTTTTGTTTTAATTTGGAATAATATTTTTAAAAAATAATAATCACACACTTTAATTGGAATAATTTTTTGCAAAAAAAAAATTATTTTAACGCGCCAGGTAGGGGTCGAACCTACGACCTTCTGCTTAGGAAACAGACGCTCTATCCACTGAGCTACAAGCGCTAACATGTATGTTTTTAGCAATTTATAAATATTATACAATAAACAATAAAAATTTACATTTTGTTATAAGTTTGACTTCCTTTCCTTTATATATAAAAAAAAAAATTAAATAGTTTGATAATTCATGGAAACCAAAAAATCTTTCAAAATGAAAACTTAATTAACTTTACCTACTTCGTTGACACTCTTTTAAGTGTTTTGGAAAAACTTTTTGGCTCATTATTATTGCTTCAAACTCAAGATATGGATTTGTATTTCCTCTATTACCAAAAAAGAAATTTCAAAATCACTACCAATAAATTGAAAATGACCCAATTGGCAATCCTTCTTCCTTTGTTTCTATTTAATTCACATTTGCAAGCAAACAAGAGGTTGGACCATAAGACTACCTAGGAAGTAATTGAGAACGTGCATATTACATTTACATTTAAATAGCTAGTAGAAAGAATAAAAATGATTAATGAACGTGAACTATCTTGATGAAGAATGTTATAAAAAAATATACGATTAAGATTTATACCACGTAAAATCTTATATCTATATATTGAACAATAGTTATCCATTCATTCAGATAACTTGTTTTATTATTTTTTTTCTTTTTTAATCACTAGTTTTTAATTTATTATTTCTCACAGAAATTAACGAGGTCTATGATATTTCCAAGATGGAAAGAAATATGAGAACCGTTAAGCGCGAAGCCTACGCCACGGTTCTTCATTCCTCGGAAGCCTACGTTTGTGGTGCAATAACACTAGCCCAAAGTCTTCTCCAGTCCGGAACTAAACGTGACCTAATCCTCCTCATCGACAAGAGCATCTCCATTCCCAAAAGGGAAGCTCTGGCCAAAGCAGGATGGACGATCCGAATCATCAAGAGGATCCGGAACCCAAAAGCCGAAAAATACTCCTACAATGAATACAATTACAGCAAATTCCGGCTCTGGCAGCTCACCGATTACGACAAGATCATCTTCATCGATGCAGACATCATCGTTTTACGTAATTTAGACATTCTTTTCCATTTCCCCCAAATGTCGGCGACCGGTAACGATAATTCGATATTCAATTCCGGCGTCATGGTTATAGAGCCGTCGAATTGTACATTCAACATGTTCATGAAGCATCGGAAAAAGATAGTATCATACAACGGAGGTGACCAGGGATTTCTCAATGAAGTTTTCGTCACGTGGCATAGGCTGCCGAGGAGAGTCAACTTCTTGAAGAATTTCTGGTCAAACTCAACGGTTGAGTCTGGAGTCAAGAACCAGTTATTCGGATCAGACCCGCCAAAGCTTTACTCCATTCATTATTTAGGGTTGAAGCCGTGGTTGTGTTACAGAGACTATGACTGTAACTGGGATATCCCCGAACAGCATGTGTACGCTAGTGACGTGGCACATCACAGGTGGTGGAAAGTTCATGATGCCATGGATGAGAGTTTGCAGAGATTTTGTGATTTACCGAAGCAAAGGAAGATTGAATTGGAATGGGATAGGAAGAAAGCTAGGCAAGAAGGATTCAAAGATCGACATTGTTGGATGAATGTTACTGATCCAAGAAGATTTACTAATTGATTTAGATTTCGTAATTCTTCTTGTGGGTTTTTTGTTTAATTTTCTTGTGATTTTTTTTTTGTAATCAATTTATTATTTTTTTCTTAGTTTTTTTTTTACACACACAGAATTACATGGACTTTTACATAATTTATGTGTGTATAGCAGATAGAATATGTACACCTGGGATGGGATTATACCAGACCAGTTTATATAAAATCAGGAGTTTTTTTTTTCATTTTCTTTTTGGTATTTTTTTTATTCTTTTGTTAAAAATTAGATTTCTTAATTTTATGCTCAAAACAAGAAAATAATTCATCCATCTAATTTCTAATTAGTGTACAAAAGAAACCACAAAGCATCATTGTGTTTTAGGATAAACTAAACCCAGATGTTTTTATCAAATTTTATTTTATTTTTTTTCTAGAAAAGAAAAGATAGTTAACTTAATAATTGATCGTTAAAAACTAAAAAAATGTGAGGTTTGCTGCTCTCCATAGAATTTTCGATTTTATAAATGCATCAAAAAGACATCTTATTATGTAATTAAGAATCATTCTTCTAGACACAAGTGGAGTGACAAGTTGGCATACAAACCACACTTAAGATAAGTCTCTCCCCAAGGGAGGATCTTGAGTTCGAGTCACCATGAAGCAGAGAAGGGGAAAGCTCCTTGGTCCTCAGTAGGGATTAGGAAAAGTACCAGATATACCTCCTATAGGAATCTGTAGAAATTTAAGATTAGTTCAGTATAAGCCGGATACCTAATGTGTAAAAAAAAATTTTAAAAAATCATTCTTCTAGAAATTATAACTTCCCAATTATACATGGGAGCTGTTGAGAGAGCATGTTAATTTCATTAGCCACCTTGATTTTCTAATGTTGGTTAGAGATTAGAGGAAAAGGTAACTTTTGGTGAAGTGATCGGGTGAAGAGCAAGAATTATACTTGACAATGAAAGAATGTGGGGAAAACAAAACCAATATATTGAGTATTAGTTGGGCAAAACAAATTTAGGTACACCTAACAATATTTAGTTACATGGAAATTCAAGATCTTAGAAATCATTTATTATTTGACAACTATTGGAGGAAGAATTAAAAGGATGCTCTTTGGAAAACTAATGTTATGTATCCTTCAATTGTAATCTCTCTATAAGATTGTAGTTCTTAGGTAGAAGAGAAGAAAATGTAATTCAATGATTTGAAATATGTATACCCTTTCAATTCATTCTACTTGGACAAACTTTCAAAGATGAGTTGTTCTCAATTCCTTCTTTCTCTCTTGTTTTTTTTTCCTTTCACTATTTGTGAATGTTCACGAGGCCCAATCCAAGAAAGTGTTGATATAATTCAAATTCAAAACATATAATCTGTGACTTTGTCACTCCACCCAATAGAATGTCTCTTAAAAAGTGAATTGTTCTCCCTTTAAATTAAATTTTCATGATACTTTTATCTTAAAGTATAAAAATTATTTTTCCACTTAAAATTTAATATATCTATTCCTATTTTAAAATGTAAAGATAATTGAATTTTTTAACTTAGTTAATACAAATTATTATTAGAAATTATATATTATCAAACTTTTTTTATACAAAAGACATTTAATATCTGATCGAATAAGAACAATATAATAAGTAGCTCATGGGCAAAAAGATATTTAATTTTTAATTTTGGACTAAATCTTTTCTTTTTCTTTTTCGGTTTTAGTTAAGAATAAAATAAAAGACCATTTTGGATAAGTTACATATATATATATATATATATATATATGTGTGTGTGTGTGTGTGTGAATTTGATAAGTGATTTATATGTTGAATACATGAATAAAATAATTAAAATTTGGAGTTATTAAATGTTTAATGTGTAAAATTTCAAATTAAAAATATCTTAAAATCTTAAGATATTAAAATTTAGGGAAAATTGTCAAATTTAATCCCCAAAATTTCAGAGTTTGGTGGATATGATCCCCAAAATTTTTTTTTTAATTTTATGATCCTTAAAACTTTTTTTTAAAAAAAAAATTAGAATCATAACCACTAAAAATAAAAATTTAGGGAATAAACTCACTAATTTTCCTAAATCGCAGCTACTGGTATTTTTTCTTCAAACATGGAGAGAGAATGTAGGTTTAGAAATTTATAGAGACTAGACATTTTAAATTTTGGAGGAAATATTTTTTTTAAGCCAATTAGGGAAAAAGAAATTGGGTCAACAGTTACGGCCTTCGCCCTTAAGTATTGAATTGCATGCACTTTCTTTCATTATGCACCATAATTAGGCTACAGGCCCAAGTGAACACTAACCTCTGGGCTGGTTACTTATCTGGGCCCATATTCTGTAGTATCTACAAACGATTTATTCTCTTAAATCAATTACACAGACAAATCTAGAAACGTTATGATGGGCTTCTAAGTATTCAGACAGAAAGTCAATCACGACGTGAATTATATACAAAAATGAAAATCCACTAATACATGTTCGAAATTAAAAATTATACTATCTAAAACTCCATTTCATTTAAATTGATAAACTAGGTATTTTTTTTATTTATATAATTAAAATAAAACGGGAAAGTTAATTATTGACTAAGTAAATTTAATCTTAATTCTTTGCCAAATAAAGAATGCTTTTAGCACTTTATATGAGAGAATAATTAATCACCTTACATTAAAAAAAAAAGAAAATCTATGCCACTCTCTCTTGCCCCCCCCCCTTCTCTCTCTATTTTGAGACTTAATTAAAATAACTTATCTTTGATATTTTATATATATATATTATATATATATATTAAGTCCTTGTTATTCTATGGGGAGGTGTTTTGGATCGGAAGGATTCGAAACTTAATTTTGATTAAAATTAAATACCTCCTTTTAATTAAATATTAATAATTAGTAATTATCTTTCCTTTGTTAGCCTTGTCAAGAACAGAAACTGGAGGGAAAGAACCAAATTCCACGGAAGTCCTTGACTGACAACCCACCCAACCATCCGCGGGGGAAATCCGAAATCATAGAGTTTCAAACCATTGTTAACAATTTGTCCCCGGAGAAGAAACACAGAAGAATTAGAAGATCAAAAGGTGAATTCATAGTTAGGATCAATACGAGAACGAGGTGAATTCACAATTTAAGGATTATGAGGATCTCCCAAGTTTAGAAATATAAAAAATATATTTTTTTTTAACACAGGTTGTGGCTTATACATATTTTGATTATATCACTAATAATTATAAATTCACAAATATTAAAATTTACAATAAGACTAAGTCGAATCACGACATGTAATATACATATTATACCTTCAAATAACTAAACTGTATCTTTGGGTAAATATAAAAAATACATTAAATAAATGCAGATGAAACTTTATGCAATTTTTTTCTTTTTAAATAAAATCACGATAATTGATTTATAAACACAGGTATTCCTCAATGTATTGCAAAAATTTTTAGCCCACTCTCAAGTATAAAATGTAATGTAATGTAATGCAATGCTCATATATTTGCCAAAAAACTTGTGGATGCACTTATATATAATTTATTAAATTAATTAAATAAATAATATGAACTCCTATTCTACCAAAATTTGTTGCATTTTTAACCTTTTTATAAGTAAGAAATTGTTTGAATCAAAGGAAAAACAAAATGACCTTTCATTAGGAATTTTCTAAACATTAAAATTTGGATTTTTATTTTATTTTTTCCAATAGAAATTATTTGCTTCAATTACGAAATGAGATTTAAAGTCTAACTTAAAACTAGTTTAACTTGTTTTATTTGATTCACCAAACAATATTGACACACTATTTGTTTAAAATTGAATGCTTTTATTTATTTATTATTTTTTTAAAAAAAAAATTAAAATTTGAATATTTATTTTTTTTATTAAAATAAACATATTTTTCATTTAAAATTTTATTAATAACCTTTATTAACTCGAGAGGTTTATGATATATGAACTCATACAATTCTACCATTAAATACATTAATAATAAGAATAATGAGTTAATTTCAGTAAAATCAAAGGAACTTTTCAAATTTTATATTTACTCAAGATTGAATATTTAAATTGAGATGGAAAACTATGGTGCAAAATGATTCCAATAGAATCAATCCATAGAGTATGAAAAGGAAAAAGAAAAAAAAAATAAATTAAGGATGCAAAATAAAGGAATATTCTAAAATTAATTAATGCCAGAAAAGGAAAAAAGAAAATCGAGAGGAAGCAATAAATGCAATACGCGCTAGAGATTGAGCGTGAGTCTAACGAAGAGTCTTCCTTAATGGGCGGCGACTTTTAAATCATTCTCCACTTCTTTTAATTTCATGTCTTTTCTTTTTTGAAGAAAAAAAAAAAATTAAAGATAGAGAAAAAGACAGCTGACTCGGATGAGCTCTTCTCCATCCCTCTCTCCATCTCCCTCTCTCTTGTTACGTTGTGGTGGTTAAACATTTTCCTCTTCATTTATATGCCACCAATTTTTCAGACAATCTTAGTTTTATCCAAATTCAGAATATTGTTGAATCAATAATAATCCTAGGAAAATCCCACTACATTGAAAGTCAAAAGTTCTGTGATTCTAAAGAGAGGTAAGCTTTTGAGCCTTTCTTTTTTAAAAATTTTTTTATTGATATTTCTCTGGATAATTTTTGTTCTTCGAATTTGAGTTTTCCTTTTTCGTTTTTCTTTGAGGTAGAATATTTATCAACCTATTGAAATTTGAAGGGCAGCAAGAATTTCGGGGGGGCATAAATATACTTTTTCCAGCTTCTCTCCACTTTGACTTCTCTTCCTCTCTTTTCATTTCTGGTGATTAAGCGGTATGCCCTTCTCTCTTTCTCTTTCTTTATCTTTCTGAATCCATAGTTTTGTTTCCAGGGATTACCATAGGTTGGTTGATGTTAATCTGTCAATGATTTTGCTTGGTTTTTCTGGGCATGCGAATTGCATTCTTGAATGATCAAATCCAATGTTTGGATGCTCACAAAGATGCATTCTTGAATATTGGATGGTATGGTTGATGGAATATGAGTATGAATTTGCATTTAGAGCTATTTTTATGTGAGAAAACTTAATTCAAATTTCTGGTTTATAGTTACAGGTTCTTATTATGGTTTTAGGATTTTGAACGTGGTGTGCTATGGAAATATAATTTCATATTGGATTTAGGACCATTAAGGCTTTGATGGAGGGGGATTTTACTGTAGAAATTTTTCAGTTAATATTTACACTACATAGTATAGTATCACCTACCATGATCCTGGATTGATAGATGTCCCTCTCATTGCTCTGCCCTTTTGATTACATAACTGAAGGCCTTATATCTTCCGTGCTTTTTAAATCTCATTCTGGGGAAGTCATAACAAAATTGATTTTTTGAAGGCTTTAAATCAATATTGGATCACTTATAACACAAGTATTACCTTAAATATTTACTCAACATTAATAATTGGATGCTGAATTCCTGCTTGCTTTGAATGTTTTTTTTTTTAATTGACATAAAAGAAAGGTCATTTGATCTCAAGAAATACTTTTATCTGATTGCATTAAGGGAAGGCTATTCTTTGTAATAATACACTTCAAAATGTCCTTATAGTGATTACTTACCTTTGTTGAAAGCTTATCAGGAAAATAAGATTATTTTCAATTATGAAAATTTATATGCTGAAAACAGCCTCAAGATTATATGTCATTTCATCTCTTCTTTTTTCTTCCGTTATATTATTATTCAAATAGATCAGAAATTTCATCTGGTTGGCTCTTTTACTAGTTTGACGTGATAGGGAAATAAACTGTATGATTTCATACTAGATCACATTACTGGACTGACAGAATGATGTCTTTCTGCTAGTATCATCCATTATGATCAGTCCGCAATTCATAATCAGTTCTTATGTTGAAAATTGTGTACAAATGTGATTTGAAACTTACAGTCAAATGACATGTATTGTTATGAAAGAGTTATTTTTTAGCATAATTTGTATTTTAATTGACTCTCCTCTTTGTTGAAATATTTGCAAGTTGATCATGTCAGTGGGTTTCTTTGTGGTTTGGTATGTGATATCAGTTTCTATGCTTTTGTTTGCTGGACATATTAATCTGAAAAAATCCCTCCTGCTTTTCTGTATTAACTGATCATCAACCTTTTTCTTCAAGGAGTCTACTTCATCATCTGAGAATTGTTGCCTATATGGAAAAGTCGACTGCCATTATTTTAAGAAGTACACTTCGTGTTCGTGTCGTATATTCAGTTCTTTCTAAGATATGCTCATGATTCTTTCTTCTCAATAATTTAACAGGGCATTTGATTTGTCTGAGTTCTCGTCATTGTTGTTTGTGTAACTGGTAAAGTATTAAGCAAATCACTTCTTGTACTGAATCAAATATTTCCATACTGAATTGTTCTCAACTTAGTGAACTGTCTTTCTTTCCCCGAAGAAGTCTGTCTGTCCCAATTTTTTGCCATTATGATCAGCCTACTGTCATGGACCAAGTATATATTAGACACAGATTATTTACGAAGATAATCTATTGCCATCGATAAGTAACCAATTTACGTGAGGATGTGTTCACTAGCTAAAGTTCATTCAATCTTTGAGTTGCTGCTGTTGAAACTATTCTTGCAGCTATGAAGGTTTCTCAACAGCATTTTTGTCCCTTTTTCTTCTTTTCATCAGGAGGTTCTAACCTTTATGGGATTCTTGATTTCAGTTACTTACTTGGCTCCCTTAGCACTTAGCTGGAATGGAGGATGTGAAAGATAAAGTGGAAAATGCTCTCCCAGAATCTTCTACAGCACCAAACGTTCCTTCTCCTGATGAGGTTCACTTGAAGAACGAGATTTCAGCAGAAACAAATGGCCACGGGAAACTAGACTCTAAAGTAATTGATATAGCAGATTCTCTTGATATTTCTTTCTTGACAGATGGTCCATCTCTTCCATTAGAAAATCCAGTTTCCTCTGCTGTTGGTGAAACCAGTAAATATTCTGAAGCGGGTGCTTCAGAACATGCTTCCCATATGCCCACAGTTGAGAAAGAAGTCCCATTGATATCAAGTCCCGAGCCACTGGGGCACCAGAAGGATGAAACTACGGTGTCATCTGATACCTTTCCACCATCTCTATCTGAAGCAAAATCAGGGGATGCTGCAGAGCAATCTTTAGAAAGTAACATATCTGATGAACCAAATCATACTTCAAATGGACATACAGCAGAAAAGGACACTTCACTTGCATCTCCTGAGAATTTCATCATGAACAACAACTCACAGCCAGAAACCCCAGAGGATGTCCTGGGACCAACTCCTTCTATTCAGTCAGAAGAACATGAAGCTGATGATAAAAGCCTGTCTCAAGCAGTTGATTCTCCTGGCAGTGCCCATGTCCATGATGACGTGGCTATTACTTCATTCCCACATGTGGTAGATAATGAAAGTCCTCGAGATGAGATGCCATCGAGTAATGTTGTTCAGTCTGTAACTAAAGTTTCAAGTGTTGATGTTGGAACACAACCAACAGCTAAAGTTTCAACCAGTGTTGTTGGAGCACAGCCAGCTGTTGATAGTCCTAAACATCCTGAGAACGTCCAAATTGACACAGCAGCACCATTTGAATCTGTTAAAGAAGCTGTTTCAAAGTTTGGGGGAATTGTTGACTGGAAGGCCCATCGGGTGCAAACTGTGGAGGTATAAATTCTTCCAAAATCTCCAATTTTTATTTGTGCTGTGTCTTTCTGTCAGCTATGATGCGTGACAGGGTAAGGCGAACTGTGAACATGATGATATTGGTGCTTGCAATATCACATTAGTTGGGGAGGGTGTTGGATATCATCTGAAAATAAGTGGCAAAAGTAGGCATGTTTATGTCATGCATGATGATGTATGCAAGGCCTTATGCACTATTCTTCTCTCATTATTTCATTGACACTAATAGCACAGTAACTATTCTAAGCTTTAAATTTCTTTGTCATCCTGTAGAGACGGAAGTTGATTGAACAAGAATTAGAGAAAATACAGGATGAGATTCCATTGTATAAACAAAAGTGTGAGGCTGCTGAAGGTGCAAAAGTACAAGTTCTTAAGGAGCTAGACAGCACTAAGAGACTCATTGAGGAATTGAAGCTCAACCTAGAGAAGGTACAAACAGAAGAACAACAAGCAAAGCAAGATGCTGAACTTGCCAAACTGAGGGCTGAGGAGATGGAACAAGGGATTGCTGATGATGCTAGTATTGCTGCCAGGGCACAGCTTGAAGTTGCCAAAGCCAGGCATGCGGCTGCAATTACAGAGCTGAAAGCTGTGAAAGAGGAGTTAGAAGCACTACGTAAAGACTATGTTGTATTAGTCGCTGAGAAGGACGCTGCAGTGAAAAAAGCGGAAGAAGCCGTTTCTGCATCAAAAAAGGTTGAAAAGACAGTTGAGAATTTGACAATTGAGCTCATTACTGCAAAGGAAGCCTTGGAGTCTGCACATGCTGCCCATTTAGAGGCGGAGGAACATAGAATTGGAGCAGCTATGGCCAGAGAACAAGACACTTTAAACTGGGAAAAAGAGTTAAAACAGGCAGAAGAAGAGTTGGAGAGATTAAATCAACAAATTTCATCAGCAAAGGATCTCAAGTCAAAGTTGGATACTGCATCAGCATTGCTTCAGGATCTAAAAGCTGAATTGGCAGCTTACATGGAGTCTAAACTAGAGGAGGACACTAATGAAAATGGGAATGTTGATGTTTCCCTGGTTGAATCAGAGAAGAGAACTCATAGTGATATTCAATCAGCTGTAGCTTCAGCAAAGAAAGAACTAGAAGAAGTAAAGCTCAACATTGAGAAATCAACAGATGAAGTAAATTGTTTGAAGGTGGCAGCCACGTCATTGAAGTCAGAACTTGAAAAAGAGAATGCAGAACTTGCCAGCATTAGGCAGAGAGAAGGGATGGCATCAATTGCAGTCTCATCTCTTGAAGCTGAGCTTGACAGGACCAAATCAGAGATTGCTCTTCTCCAGATGAAGGAGAAAGAAGCCAGAGAAAAAATGATAGAGCTGCCCAAGCAGTTACAGGAGGCAGCTCTAGTGGCTGATCAGGCAAAATTAGCTGCTCAAATGGCTCGGGAAGAGCTACGGAAAGTGAAGGAAGAAGCAGAGCAAGCAAAGGCAGGAGCAAGTACCATGGAAAGTAGATTACTTGCAGCTCAAAAGGAGATAGAGGCTGCAAGGGCTTCAGAGAAGTTGGCACTTGCAGCTATTAATGCATTGCAAGAGAGTGAATCAGCCCAAAGTGCAAATAGCGAAGATTCACCTAATGGCGTGACCCTTTCTCTAGAAGAATATTATGAGCTCAGCAAAAAAGCCCATGATGCTGAAGAACAGGCTAACATGAGAGTGGCGGTTGCTATGAATCAAATTGAGGTAGCTAAGGAGTCAGAGTTGAGAAGCTTGAATAAGCTGGAGGAGGTTTATCGTGAGTTGGCCGAGAGAAAAGAAGCACTTCATGCTGCCCTGCAGAAAGCAGAGAAATCAACAGAAGGAAAGTTGAGTGTAGAACAGGAGCTGAGAAAGTGGAGGGCTGAACATGAGCAAAGACGTAAAGCTGCTGAGTCAGTTCCAGTTGTACAATCAACCAAGAGTCCAAGAGCTTGCGTTGAGGAGGAAAAACAATCCAAGAACTTTAGCGATAGCCATTCACCCGATACTACTACTTTGAATCAAGGCTCAAGCCCCAAGGCATATTCCCACGGAACCAACACTGAAACTGAATCATCTCCTGAAGTTAAGGCTCCAAAGAAGAAGAAGAGATCATTCTTCCCGCGGTTCTTCATGTTTTTGGGAAGAAAGAAGACTCAAGCTAAGAACGCTTGAGGTCATGTCTCATCTCTGTTGTTCAGCTGTACAAGTGACTTTCTGTTTGGAGCCTTAACTTCATAGTAGAATCTTTATTGTATATTCGAGTATTTTTGTGTACAATAAGTTGATTTAAATTAATTTTTACCCACTAGTTTGAAATGAGAGTAGCTGGAAGAATCTCAGTTATACCTGTTTCACGTTGGGTTTATTGTATAAAACTTTGTTTCTGAATACATGTGTGCTTCTCAAAATGATGATTTCTAATGGGCAATTTACAGATTTTCTTGCTTTCCATAAGGGCAGCTTTCCATGTTGATGCCATCATCCTGTGACATGTCCAGGCTAAGTTTCTAAATTTCTTACAACAATCGAGACTCGGGGTGCCATTTTATTCGTTGCATGGACATATTATCTCTTGGTTTAATGCTCATGTTAAGATTTCATTGAATATTTGCATGGCTGTGTTTTAGTAAAAGGGCATATGTCAACTTCAAAATTTGACAAATAATGCCCCAAGAAAATATCAGTAAATGTGCCAGAACTTTCCAATGTAATTCAATTTGCTTGTTCAAAAAAATGCATTAGGGTAGTTAAGTAAACAATATGGGATCTTCTTGCAAAAGGAACTCAGCTTCATTCTATGGCACAACAAGATGATACATTTCTAGCTTGTAACAGCTAATAATCAAGCAGAAAGCCTCAACATTCAACAAAAGCTAAGAACCAGAAAGGGTCTGGACAATGGTTTTATGAAAAGGATTTGACAGATGTTCCACAAGATTCTCAATGGGACCAGCGTGAGTCACAGCAGCTTGGACAAAGATGCCTAACATTGCCACCATGGCTAGCCTTCCTGTGAAAGAAACTAAGAATAGAGAACATAAGAGAACTTTTTCTTTTTGACTTTGTTCTGTGCGGTAGAGATAGGAGGGTGCTTCAAGAGAAATAACAGAAGGGATATACAGGTGCATAACATCATTCTAAACATACCGTTTTTTATCTCTTTTAGCTTCCATTCTTGTGCATTCCTTATGTCTTTAGCAAGGCCAAGAGGATTCAGCAATGGCCCCCCTGGATACCTATCAAAAATATTTGAAATGTTGAATCAGTGAAAAAAGTCATAGTTCAAATCTCTGCAACAATTTCCATGTTAGTAAAGTTTGAAAACCATGGGATTATTGTATCAATATTATGATGCATGAATAGAAAGGAAGTGCACAGTAACACGTCCTGAAATTTTACCCGGGTTCAAGGCCTTCAAGTGCAGCTTCTAACCCAAAGAAGGTACCCTCTTTGGCTTGAGATCCAGGATTCAAGAAATCCATGTATCGCTTCGTTTCGACAAACCTGGAAGGACAAAAAAAAAAAAACACCCGGGAGTGATTGGCATATTCTCGTCTGTTTTACATATATGAGGCCAAAAATATCATGGCAGCTTGGAGTCAATGATACTGGGAACAAGATTGTACCCCATCAATAGCAGCTGAACTATGAAAAGAGTTCTGGTACTCGCAAATGAGAATTTTGTAGCACCTGCTTCATACCAAACGGGCAAATTGCTTAATCCTGTTACACGAAGCAACTGCATCAAGAAACAATGCAATCAATAAATAGGTGAAGCTAATTCTAATTACTAGAAGGCAGTATCTGTGATGAGATCGGAAATGAAATGTATCATCAAAGAATACACTATGAGATTATCTTCTTCTTCCTTGTATATCTGGCATTGAATCATGATTGAACTTGCCTATAGCAGGCAATGTTCTTCTTCCATTCTTTGTTGTCTTAATATAAATCGACAAAGAAGAAGATAAGCCCAATGGAAGGGAGGGGGGGGGCAAGAGAAAAATAATTTACTAACTCACATCGGTTACAAGAATTCCTGCAACTCCGGCCATGGCAAAACGAGAATGAACGAGTTCCGCCTGTACATACCATTTCAAGTTTTCGGGGTCCTCGCCAAGTCCCAGAGGATCAAACCCGAAATCACCAGCAAGTCTGAAAAAGAGTAAATACCATAATCTAACATTTGTGTTCTGGTTATTAACTATCAACTAAGAAAAAAAATCATGAAATTCTAATCAATAAATGAGGGGCTCACGTTCCATCAAGATAAGGTGGAGGGTCAAGTCCTGGAAGCCATGTGGGGCGTTCTTGAGCTTGAACAACAGTCCGAAGACGACCTGAAGACAGTCCTGTAGCAGCCCAACTGATTTTAGTTAAACCTAATGATGTCTTGTATATGCCCTCCTTTCCCAAAAGAGAGGAAGAATCGGTGAACGTCAAAACTTGGAAGCCTCTACTGACTGCACCATTCATGGTCTTTGCTCTCTACTAAGCTTGGAATTTCTTGACTTGTAAAGGAGGTCCATACTTTTGAGACGTCCACGAAACTAAAAGATAGCATGGGCCTACTTATCCTTTTCACCACAATATGCAGTGCTTCTCCTTCATGTGCATAGGAATGGTTCAATATTAATGTTAAGCCTATCTCAATAGGTCCTTCCAGAACTACTTAATTCCTTTGAAGAAGGGATCAGGCAGAGAAGGGGAAATTCTTGTGCATCTGAATTTAAAATTAGAAAAATCCAAGCAATAGATGCAGGAACAATCCCATTGCTTAAGAAGCTTGACAAGGCAGAGGATGTTTTCTACCTCATGATCTTTAGTTTAGATGGGAAGTGGAAAATGACAACAGAGATTATAAAATTACAATAGATGAAATACTTTCTTGAAATAAGAAGTATCTAAATATCTTCTAGTTATTACAACAACAATAAGGTTGCTACTTTCAACCAAGCCAGGTGCAATGAATAGTCCTCAAACTTAAACATAGAGCAGACTTCTTGAAGAGGTAAATTCCTGCAATGGCTTTCTAAAACATGCTAAGCAAGATAAGTGAGGATATACCAGAAGGTTTTGGTGAAAACATAATTGTCAAAGCTGTGCTCTGCCAAAAAAAAGAGGATTTGTTTAGAGGTTCAATCGCCGACTAGATATGCTGAAGGAGCTAACTTTTAAGGGGGTTGCAACCACCAATGGAGCTTCAGGAGAGTCAGTGACTGCAAATTTCTCGTGCATGAAGCGACTATCTACAATGGAGTCATCTTTTAGAACTACCTTGTAGCAGTAGCAGCTCTTCAAGCCCATTTGATTTTGGTAGCAGGGATGAGAGCCATCCTTCACCTGTTGGAAATTCCATATCACACTAAACTTCCCAACCGTTGCAACTAGATGGCGCTCCTGTTTCCCATTCTCTGTGACCTATGAAAGTATAAAGTTGATTGTCTTAATTCCAGTAATGCGAAACATAAATGGCCCACAGATTCAATATTAAAATGTCATGATGGAAAGAATTAGAAATTCAGAAAAGTGAAAACTAAAAATTCATATATTCCTCTATTTATGCCAAGACAAGACATTTACAAAGAACAAGAACAGGACTGCTGCTTATTTTACATTAGAATCACTCTTGAACTAATCCAGTTTCCATTAACTAATTTTCCTTCATTTAGCAGTTACTAACTGCATATCTGGCTAGGTTATCATATGATCTCAAACGAGTAGGACACTGAATACTTAAAGATGAGATAAGCAGACTGAAATATGACCATCTCAGATGCTAATAATATCATCAGCTGTTAGACCTTTTCCTTCAAGAAATACTTTGAAGACTGCCATTTGCAGCACACATGAAATACATATTTTGCATAGTGAATACTGGACTACTAATTTTCCATGTCATTTACAGAATCATCTGCAAATTGAAGGCATCTTGAAAAGGCAATAGAAAGCATAAGATCCTCAGGACATATATAACAAAAAGAATGTGAAGTGTTGCTTGCAGTGACAAGTAAAATTAAACCAAGCATCATACTGGGGAGATTAAAAAATAGCATAAAATCTGCCCTATACTTTAAGGTAACATGAATAAAACAAAATGGAAGCATACCCAAGAGAATTGAGCATTTCGAAACTTATTGTTCATTCCTGCCATATGAGAATCCAAAGGAGTGAGCTTCAACAATCTTGGGGCAGAGATTCTGTTGCCCATACGACCAGCAAAACCAGTTTTTGATTTACCATCTTTATCAGTAAACAGAGTGCATATAAGAATCAAATAAGTATCTGTTGTCCCCAGAATCCACTTTCCATCGAAGGTAACATCAACATGGGTAACAGGAGAACCAAGCCCCGGAAAAGCAGTTTTTGCCTGCCTCATAGAATTTATTGAATACAACCTAATCTTTCCATCAAGTGATCCAACCACAATGGACCCATCCCCAGTAGTAGCAAAACATTGAAAATTTGTTCCTCTAGAAAATTGATGCCCTTGCGCCCAATTCAACACCGGTGTACTCTCATTCGCAATATTCTGAACAATCCCATTTCTGTCACGCATATCCCACCTACATAATCTGTTATCATCCAAACCCAGGAAAGTCGAACCAGAGGGGTCCAATTGAGCTCCTTTGCTGTCATTAGTAATATCCCTCATCGTAATATCAGTCCCATCTTTCCCAAACTTCCACTGAGTCACAATTTTCCCTGTTTCAATATCTAGCTGATGTAAGCCCCTTGTATGAGGCTTCCCGTCAGTAGTAGGACTCATAAGAAGCATATTTGTCTCAGCTCTCATTAGCAAAGCTTTTCTAGGAGTTGAATGAGACACCCCACTGCCAAAACTCCCATTTGACCTTCCATTGTCAAAATTCACATAAACACCTTTTCCTTGGATTCCATGACTATAATTCCTCACAACCTGAACCCCAGATTCACTAACCAAGAAACTATTATCTAAAGCACCCAACGCCAAGCTTTGAATGGTCCCACAGTCGGCTGCTGCCTCCTCAAACTCCTCTCTCAAATCGTTTCCGTCCCTTAACGGGGTTCTTGTCACCAATTCAGGGCTCTTCGAGAAACTGTCGTCTGCGTCCTCCCACATTGAATCATCAGCCTCCTCAGGCTTTGCCCAACCAATGAAATCCTTTCCGTAAACCTTAACCTTATTCTCATCATTAGCTTCATAACCATGAGTGTTCTCAAACAAATAGTCTTGAAATTTATCCATGAAAGCCTTATACTCTTCTTCACTGAAAAATTTCACAGCCCAGACACCATTACCAACAAAATCGACCCGTCTCTGATCCTTAGTTGCCTTCAATTGCAAAGTTTGGTCAATCTTGGCCCGGACTTTCGACCCAATTTTCAAAACCCACCAATAATTCCCCTCGTATTCTTCTTCATCTTCGCTGTCTGAAGCATCTGGATTCCGAGTCTTGATAAATGAATAACTTGTAAGCTTTTCAGCAACGACCCATTTGGAGTTGACAGTGTTGCCGCCGGCATGGAGGTACAGTTTAACAGCGTTCGGTGGAACCGCGCTAGGTTTGTGGTACTTGAGTTTGAGGGATTTAAGCTTGGCTTCCACTTCGTCAAGAGAAGAAGGCGTTTTAGTAGCCTTGGAGTCGAAAGACGACGGAGTCTTGGCGTCTTCAAAGTTATCTTCTTCCTCTTGAGGTGCGTCTCCGGAACGCGTTTCAGATCCGGGTTCGGACTCTGATTCCGAGTCTGAAAGATCCAAATCTTCGCGGCTGTGATTGGCACCCATGTTTCTGCAGCAAGCAACGGCGTCTGAAGCGATAGTGTCACTGAGATAGAGGAAGAAATTTGGGTTGCTGGAGGAAATAACGTTGAACGAAGCTATTGGAAGGGAGGGATTTTCCCTTTCGTCGATTTTCAGGATTTGAATTTGGAACAATAAGGAGGAGCGGGAGAATGGAATTTTCAGGGTTTCTTTACCCATTTAAGTGACGTTTAACCCTATCTGTGACGCAACGTGATACTGATGCAATGGAGAATGAGAAATAGTTTCAAAAAGAACTCCCTGTACTCTTATATTTTAGCAATTAGGTCCCTAGTTTTAAAATTTTGGGAAATCTTTTACCCTTCGAATAACTTAAGAAAAAAAAAAAAAAACCATATTGATTCCTACTAAAAATTATTGATTTGATGATACAAGCTATCAATGATAATAGTATTTTTTCCATCTTAAATATTTAAAAAGTTACGGAATGAAGAGAATACGAATTGAGATTAATATTTTATTCTTCTTTTGTTTATATTATAATGATTCTTGATGAATTAACGGGTGTACAAGTAGCCACCTTACAAAATGGGATTGCAAAGTATATAAGCTCTAAATGGCTTAATTTTTGTTCTATTTCTTCTTCTCCCACACACAATAGTTGTTCCCAGAAGTTGCAACCTGAAAATTTGAGGGAATAAGATTCCCAAGATCAAGCTTTGGCCCAATCTTGACTATTACTTTGTCATCAATCATTGCTACATAAAGATTAGCATCAGCCGCCATAATATTCACTCTGCTGGTTGCTGAAATCCCATTCCTTGCTCTCAGGGTTGATATTTTAGTGATCTCATCCTTGAGACCCCAATCAAACAAATGGTCATAGAACTGCAAAATGTGTTCAAAGGTTAGACCTAGTGATAGAATTCTACAGTTGGTTTGGTTCTTGATTTAAAAGATGGTTAGACTTAAGAGTACCAGAGATGGCATCCCAGGGTGAGTGAGAATGTAGGCATATCCTTGCATGATTTTGTCTGATGGGAATGGCCAAAGCTTCTGTGTGGATCCAGTGTCATGGTTATCAATGAAAGTGACGGCATTTTGAGGAGAAACCCCGATCATTCCAGGAGGGTTTCCATGTGAATCCTTCAATCTCCACAGCTCTCCTTCCACAGCGGCCTGAAGAATGCCTTTTGTTGTGAAATCAAATGCTGTCAGAACGCCCCCACCCCCATTTTCAATCCATTGAACCAATTCGTTCCGGGGACGGTCTTGGTTATAGTCTGGTTTTCCATCTTGGCCATATGAAAGGGAATTCCACAGCTCCCCAACTGCAAACCCAGGTGAAGTGTTTTGTATGTATATTTTGGTGATGCTTGGAGCATAGCCCTTTACAAAATCAAAACGCCAACCATCGAATCCGATTTCTGATTTAAGCCAGTTCATCCAATCTGATAACTCTTTCTGCACCCTTTGATTGAGATGATCAATGTCAGGAGCCCCGCCAAAGCCATCTCCTGTATCTAGATTTCCAGTGCCATCAGAATATTGAGCGTCATCTCTGCAGATGCATGATGGTCCCCAATCCAGACGGTCATCAGGCGTTCCTCCCTCGAAGATGCAGTATATTCCCCTGCTATCTTGTTTATCCGCACATCTATGGTTTATGACTATATCAGCAACACATTTTATCCCATTGTCAAGGAAAGCCTTGATCAGTCTTTTCAACTGTTGTTCATTCCCATACTTGGATGCATCCAGATCATATAGTCTTCCTGGCATGTACCCTGATCGAAAATAGGCAGAAAGAACATATTTTTTTCATAGTCAATCAACCAAGAATCAACCAATTTGCAAAATACAAGCCGACAGAGATGAGCAACACAAAAATTAGATTAATGGGATGGGATGGGACTGAACAGAAAATATTTTCTCCAGCAACAGAAATTGTAAGCGAAGAACATCCCACTCAACAAAACGAGAAAAACTCTAAATATTAGCAATTGTAAACCTTGGGAAGCAACAGAATGAGAGGGAGGAGGTAGCCAAACATGGGTAACCCCAGCTTTGGCCAGATCCGGAATGTGACTCATGAGCAATTCGTACCATCCTCCATTGGTTTTGCTTGATTCCCAGTTGAACCCCTAAATTGAAATCACGAAGAACAAGTCTATCACTAACATAGTAAAATATAAATGCAACCAACGTAAAAAACTAGATATATACCTGAAATAACAACACGGGAGTGGCCAAAGCAGACAAGGAATTCCGGCCAATTAACAAGAAAGAAGCAAACACAAGACTCAGACGATTCATCCCCATCTCGGGTCACTTGTACTAAGTCTGGAAGAAACCAAAAGGATAACGAGATTGCATATATAGAAGTGCTACGGTCGCGTTGCTTGACTTTTGAGACTCATTTCCATTCACACGACAAGGAAAAACAAACGTCTGTTCACATTCGGAGGATCCTGAAATGGATCAACAGAGTTCTCCTGCGTGTACTACATACCAAGAAGTGGCAAAGCGTTGATTCTTCAGTGACCTTTTTGTCTTTGATTTTTATAAGCTTGTAACCCAAACTGACCGCATTCAATTCCAAACGCCATATGCACTATATGACATGGGGAACATTTTGTTACATAATATTACTGTTTTTCTATTAATTACTCTACAATATCATTTTTACATAGATTAAGAGTCTTAAATATTATTTTTTCCATTCATTCTGATTATATTTCTCTTTCTTTATAATAAATAAATAAATAAATATATTTATAAAGGATAATAATGAAAAAATATTATAACCATATATTAATAATTTTAAAACGACATATATTGTAAAATAAAATAAACACATGACTTATATTTTTAGACAGCTGAGAGTAAAATTTATATATGAATATACTCTCCTTGAACAATATGCTAGGTACAATATGGGATATATGTAATAAAACTTAATTCATATAGTCATGAAGACCAAATTCACACACACAAGAAAAGGGGGTTTTCCAACATTATTCAGAAAATGATTAGCTTGGTTTGTACAATACCCACGCGTGGACTAAATGACAGAAACCAGCTTGAAAACAAGAAGTGAAGACAAATCTCGCAGGAAAACTGCAGACTGCGTTCATATTTTGAATGGCTAATCAGATAATGTTCCCAGAGAAATCAGTGACAGGATGAAATATGATATTTATATGACAGCAATAGAAAAATTATCATAAGATAAAGATAAAATGATTGATTGGCCTAGATAGGAAGTATCGGATTGTCCTGGAAATCAGTATGAAAATGCATTCTCCATTTGATTAACACTTTTAGTCCTATAGTCTGGGTAAAGAGAAAAATGCAAGAACATTTCATGTTTCTCTCCACAAGCAATGAAAAAACAATATAAAAAAAAAAAAGAACAATATGGCTCCTCTGTTTGCTAACAGTTCATCCTGGGGGCAGAAACTAGTGTCATAACTTCACAAGCTATATCAAATTAAAGGAGCAAAATCTCCGACATAAAGACTAATGAAAGTGAAACACACTTCAGAGCACAATCAATACCACCCAAAAAATGAGGGGGAAAAAAACCAAGAAAAAGTAGGTCCTATAACAAAACCTATCTTTTTGAAAGATGGACATGAATTAGTCTCTCCATGAAGTCATGAACTTCAACAGCCAAGGCAGCAACTCTCACTCTTCCATTCGCATCAAAGAATACCACGAAGAGAAAAACACAATTTATGAGTAAAGAAAAATCAGCTGACACCCCTTATTAGTCTAATCAATCCAGAAGATCAGCACCAGATAGAAACAAAACAGTATAGAGAAGGATGAAACAAGACATCCCCTTATGTTTGAGCCCATATGGGAAAACATCCAAGAACAAAGGAGCCACAAGCACTAATATAAAACTGATTGTGAATTACTTTCATTTCCAAAGTTTCATGCAGGTTATTAGTTATTAGCATCGGATCCAGCTAAATTACACTCCAAAGAACAGGACTTGATAGAGAGATAATGGCATGAATCTGAAATGATCTTTAGTTTCTATAACAAGTATGTAATTTAAGCATAGGTAGAACTTGAGGGACAATTTTGACAGAAAAAAAACCCCAGCTTATAGCTGCCACTAAGTATATAGTTTGGCTCGTCACATCTTAGAAGGCTTTGGGAAAATGTCTGGTGTAAATTTCGTGGCAGCACTGATACTCCCCTTAATCCTCATTGCACCTCTAAACAAAGTTACAAGAAAAGAAACACCATCAGAAGTTTTGACTTTATGCAACAACATGATCATCAAAACAAAAATCGATTATAGAATAAACAAAAGAATAGGGTAGCACTACCACCTTATAAAAGCAATTTGGGGATTCATCTTTCCAGTAGCTATCTTCATAAAATCATCGTCTGTGAAAGAAAAAGTAGCATCTGGCTTTCCACCCACATGGGGACCTAACAAACAAAAGGGGGTAAGGGGGGGCAAATCAGCAACAAAATGTCCCATTCTCCAAGACTTCATTTTAACAGAAATGATGATATTAATACCAAGAATTTGAAACATTGCAATGTTGTTTGGTTTGGTCTCCAAAGAGGATATCATTGAATGTAAGCTCTATCAATTAACTTGCAATGGAATAGCATAGATTAGAAACCCATAATAGATTCCTGATTAATTCTTCGACTTGCAAGTGGTCCATTATCTATATTTACCCAACACAGACTCAACAGAAAGAATCCAAATCGCGTGCTTCTAAGTTATATAATAATAATAATAATAATCAAATTAACAGAATAGAAAACCAGAAACCTAACCTTTCTTAACCTCTCCCTTCTTGAGATCAACAACATAAACCTCTTCTTCAAATCCAAGTTTCTGTCAATTGGAACACAGAATGCAAAATTAAATCAAACCAAACCCAATTAACATTCCATTGGACAAAAAACAATTAAATAAAATGGAGACCTTGGGGGCGATATTAAGCTGATAAACGAGGCCAATTTTCTCCGTGAGCGCTTTACCAGCATCAGTAGTGAGGTGAAGCTTCATTTGCTCCAAGAGAGCAGCGGACTTGAGCTTAGAAGATGCTTCTTCTGAGGAGGCCATGACTAAGCGAAGCAGTAAATTCTAGAGCTTAACGGAGTATGTACGGGAATGGGGAAGAGGGTGAGAAAGCATGCAGGAGAAGAAATGGGATCAAATTTAGCTGGGTTTTTAAATGAATTTCTGCGATCCCACCGATATGGGAAGGAGTCGAACGGGCAGAGGTGTTCGCAGAGATTTTCATTCCGAAATAGATAAAAGGACACGCCATCCAACGACATTGGTGGCGTCGCGAAACGGATGAGGATCATTTATTAAATAAATTTTTTCGTTTTATTTTCTCTAAAATGTACTCTTTTCCGTTTTTTCAAAATAGACGAATGACTTTTTTCTATTAAAAGTAATTTCAAAATAATTGACACTTTATTTTTACCCTGTAAGGGAATGTTAATAAAAATTTTCTAACCTTTTCCCTATTATTTATCATTGTAGATCAACAATACCTTATATTCTCTATGAGTTTTAAATTATTTATTATAAAGAACAATTTAGTTAGAAAATATTAAAATTAAAATAATCATTATATTTATTTTGAAAGGAAGATAGTAATACCTTTTTAAATTATAAAGAGAAATTGCATCCAATGGTATAATCAAATGGTTTGAAGGTAAAGCTTACATAACATAGGTCGTAAATTTGATTTGATTTTACTGCAAATTCTATCTTTAGTAAATTTATACTACTAACAATATTGTAAAATTGTATACTTGAGTTTGACTCAAATAACACTTATAAAATAAATATGTAAAGAGAAACTTAACAATTTAGTCTCTAGTCAATTTCAAAAAATTGTAACAATTTCCTTAATAAAAATATAAGTTGTTTTTAACTCTTCAATCTCAAACTATAGTTAATTTTTACATATTTTCTTAAATATAAAATTATTTTAAAATTTGTGCAGTTTTCAAATTATTTTTTGGGGATATTAGTTACAATGATGTCTTATTTTTTGGTCAAAGTCAATTATAATATCTTATCTTTTTTTAACTAAATTAGGCCAAATTCAATTATAATATCTGATCTTTTTTTAAACTAAATTAGGCCAAAGTTAATTATAATATCTGATCTTTTTTTAACTAAATTAGTACCCTACTATTTACTAGCTGCTAAAATGATACTTCTCATCATTTGATAATAATTTTTCAACATATAACTCAATTTTCCATTGAAAATTTCCTCATTCTAGATACTAATTTAATAGCTCGTATATAATATGAATACTAATTTTTCTGAAAATTTATCATCAAGTGATCGAAAGTATCACTCTGACAGCTTATGAATTAATAGCCTAGGTATTAATTTGTTTGAAAAAAAATTAGATGTTACAATTAACTTTGACCGAAAGATATGATATCCCTATGGCTAAATCTCCTTATTTTGAATTTGAATTTATTTTGCAATTAAATATAATATATTAATTTAATCCTTAATTTGTGTTGAAAAATTATATTTCTGAAAACAAATACTCCATTTTATAATAAGGTACTCATTAAACATATTTGGAATTGAAGAAATTTAATTTAATTTTCATTTTAGAATATTGCGGTATGTCTTATTTAAAAGAAGTACATATTTTTTTAGTGAATCTGTTATTTCAATTTTCAATCATAAATTTATAGATTAATCAATTCTGTGCTTTAGATCCAAAACCTATGAGGCCTCCGTGGGCCTTCCCACTTCAATTGGACAGGCCTACTACTAGCCATTTAGAATGAACCATATTTATGGTGGACCTGACCCACTTATGATTAACATGGATAGTCGGTCCTTTTCATAATTTTGTAAAAGATCATGGAGCCAAATGAAATATGTATATCAAAATGAGGGGCCAATTTTGAAAATATACCAAAATATTGGCAACTTACAAGAACGACGTGGAAGTGATAATGTCCAATGGAATCACCCGTTATGCCGTCTATCCAGAAAATCAACTACAGTGATCGCGCGCCTTCTTGCATACTGATTTTTTTCCTTTTTTCGCTGGGGATTTGAAGGTAGAAAACACTACCCTTTTTCATTTCTGGTTTCTATTTCATGTTTTGTAATTCTCTTGGATCTTGATTACTCCTTTAGTTTGCACCGCTGGTTTCTTGAATGTGGCTTCAACTAATAAGTTGCTATATCTGGCTTCATTTGCATTTGCTTCTTGATAGTTTTCCTGTTCATGGATACTATTAAATCTGATTCGGAATGCCTAAGGATTATGTTAAGAACAGAAGTTGATAATGTTTTGCAGCCAAAAATGTTGGCTTTCTGGGGAAAGTAAAGCAGGGATTTGGTTTTGCTTTTGTTTTATTTTGTTCTTAAAGGAGCCGATCATGGCTGGACACCGATTCTTGAAATATCTGAAGTCAATACATTCAAGATATGAACTGAATTAAAGACCTCCTGTACTAAAGCGTTTTTGCCAATTAAGCTAATGCTTGCCAACGTTGAAGCAAGTGAAGTTCTCACGTTACTTTTTCTTTTAATACAAATCAAGTTGAGCTTCTCTTCTTTGTTGTAAATCAAGTTCTACCATCTTGTTGATGATGATTGTGTGACAGTAATCATGGCTGGCTTCCAATTCTTGCAAGGTATGAAGTCATGGTCTCATGTGCATTGTTCTATGATAATTGGACTGTGCTAACTGGCATGATCGGAATTGATTATGTGACTGATGACTTAATTCATGAGGAAGCTAATATGACAGTGAAATGCTTGATTATCTATTGTTTCGCCGAATTTCTGTATCTTGTGAAACATATCTACTTTTCTCTTCTGAACTGTTGTAAAGCCTAACTTGGTCTGAGATCAGCTGGATCCAAACTTCGTTGTGGATCACTATCCTTACATATATTGTTATTAGATTGATCAAGTTAGCCCTTCGTTGGAATGCTAATGTATATATAGGAAGTGAAAATAACAATCCCTTAGAGTTCAAGTAAAGAAGAAGGCTCTGACTTGAAAAATCGATTTCCTATCTGACTTGAAAAATGAAATCGATTTCCTATGTTATTCATCTTTGTATATTGAAGATTTTCAAAAGATTACATCATATTCTGCAGATATGGATGTAGGAATATGGTATAGCATGTGATATCTTAATGATGTATCCATTGGATTTTGTAACATAAAACTATGATTTGCCTCATTTTATTTTTTGAAAGAAGAAATTGAATTATTCTTATTGAAGATGCACTTGTGAACCTTCTATTTCAGTGAAGGAAACCAAGGCATATGTACCTGAAAGACCAACCCAAATCAAAGATTCAGGATATGGAGATCTTTCGAGAGGACTATCTACTGCACAGGGAAAGATAATAGTTAATTCATTTTGGTCCTTGAGAAATCTAGCTGTCAAAGAGTTTTGTGACACAAGCAGCCGTCATGCAAAAACAAGGAATTCTCTATCAGACTGTTACATCAATTTTTGGTAAAAGAAATTACAAACACCAAGGTGGAAATGGTTCTGCTGCCAATCTGCTTCTGGCGAGGAAAATTGTTCAATTATGTTATATGAATGCAATAACGTCATGCAAGCTTAGATATGTGAATTTGGACCTTAGGATTCAAAGTTATACAGTTCGACCTTTAGAATGTAATAGCATGGCTAATGAAGATGCCGAAGATTTATCTGAGGAAGATGATGAGCTCTGTCCCGTGGACTGTGTCAAAGAATTCCAGACTGATGAGGAATTCCTAAATATTCTTGAAAAAGCAAACGTTACAAACTCTTTAGTTGTTGTAGACTTCTATAGGACTTCGTGTGGCAGCTGCAAATACATAGAGCAAGGATTTGCAAAATTATGTAAGGGATCCGGTGATAAAGAAGCACCAGTAGTATTTTTGAAGCACAATGTGAGTGTATTTCTTTCTTGTAGAATTCTATCTGTTTTGGTGATCTTAAGTTAACTGAAGCACTTATCTGGCCAACAATGCAGGTTTTGGATGAATATGATGAGCAATCTGAAGTGGCTGAACGATTAAGGATCAGGGTAAGATCTGTTAACTGACTTGCATCTCATATTTTTATGCAACCATTACTTCATGTTGGAGAATAAGATCCGTTAGTGGCTTTAATCTAATATTTATATGCTACCTGATATCATTTCCATGCTACCTGATATCATTTCCTACAAGTATTTAAATCGCAATTACATTTTCCAAATTAAGACTCCCTTTATTGTACAACATAGAAAGAAAAAAGAATCCAGTTGTTTCCTGCCAAAGTCTGAAAGGATTTTTAATTTTCAAAGTGACATGGTATATGGACTATGTTGCGTAGCTCTGCAACAAACCTGTTAGACATTTATTTGTGTTAAGTTGTATTTGGCACTTCTTTGTTAATTATAACTCTCTTATAGCAGTTAGACCTATTCGCTGCAGACGGTGCCACTTTTCCACTTTTACAAAAACGGAATATTATTAGAAGCTTTTCCAACCAGAGACAAAGAGAGGATACTTGCAGCCATTCTTAAATACACAACTCCCACTACCAGGGATGCATGATTTGATCCAGTTATTCTTGCCCCCAATAGCCTGCATATCGGAGTGGTAATTGATTCTATAATGTCCTAGAATTGTGTGTTTGTAAGATGAAATTATTTATTGTACAAAACTGGATAATCCGTCTTGCTGCCAGATACCTGGAAAATAAAGTATTTAACTTTTTGTTCTACGATGTGATTTTCCTTCAAACTGACTTTTTGTTTAACCATGATAGGACTTCTGCTATCAATTTATTAGAACAAATAAAAGTTGAAGAATTTGCTGAAGATTTACTATCTAAAATGTCGAATTAAATGTTGAAAACTGATATGTATACCTTCTCCAGAAAAGATGCTTCGTTTCTGAAGGAGCATAGGTCGAAAATTAAGTGAATTAGTAATTATAATATAGGAAATCAAGAAACGTGGACTACAGTTGATTGTTGAATTAAATATTTTGAAAGTCTTGTTATCCACCTTTATCTTGCTCAAAAAGAAGAAAAGTGTACCCCTTTTTGTCATATTGAACTATTCCTTTCCATGCGTAAGACCAACGGAGATATCTGTTCAGCACAAAGTCTCAGAAATAAGCTAGCCGTTCTCCTTTGTATGGAGATTCTGTTGAGTTTTACTTGCATCATGTGTGACATCAACATGGTTTGGTTATGGTTTCTTATAAGTCATCTATTATCAGGAATCTTTATTGTCAAGAAATCAATAATTCCACTGAGAATTTTTTCGTCTTCTTGGAAGTCAGACAGAAGTAGGTTATTACGAAAAGACAACATTGTTAAAAATCTTGGAAATAATTTGCATCACTTGTAGTCGTTTCAGAATCTCTCCTGCGATAAACTGTCGCTGCCAAATGAAATTTGCATTTGGGTTGGTTTTGCTCTCATTTGTTTGGATTCAGCATCGCTATTTTCTTTTTCTGTATAAAATTGCAGCTTATCACATTAGTCGTGGAATCTGAACTTTATATAGCATAAGGGAGCATACTTATGGTATAAAACCCTCGTAGAAATTGCCCGGATAGGTACAGAATTATGATTAGTTTATCGGATTCCACAGTGAATTTCACCATAGATTCTTGAGATGCAGAGAGAGTCTCGTAAAATGAGGAGACCTTGAATTGTGAAGGGACCAACAGACAAGTTTTACTTTAGGACCACCTAGATTCAGAAAATATCAGCAAAGGAGCCATTGAAGATTTCCTGAAATCCCCTACACAAACAAAGCTCCATCAGCCACATTTAGCAGCGCATACATAGTAAATTAGGCCTGCCTGATTTCCCTTGATTGTTGTGGTCAATAAAGCAAGGAACTTTTTAGATGTGCTCTCCAGCTGAGTGCACCAATCTTTACATTTGGTTGAACCAATGAAACACCCAACACTTGGCCATTCAACATCCTCAGACCAAGAACTTTTGAGAATGGGCGAATTAAGGATTTTTTTAGCTGGAAACAAAGGATTTAACCTGGCTGACACATGGCAGAAAATAAGACACAGCATCAATCTCCAAGTACAAACCCAGAGGGGGGCTCATATCCATTTTGGAACACACAAGGAAGGACAATTATTTCTTTCTGCAGTAGTCAACAAAGTAAAATAAAATAAAAAAAAACAAAGAACATGATACGTTCAATCAAATTCTAGGCTTTTGTTTCATTCCATCTTTTTTCTAATTCTGATTCTTACAGATGTGAAAAATGGTAGAACTTGCTAGCTGTAAAGGCAGGGACAGATTAGAGACGAGGAGGGTCAAATAAAAATCTTGATTAAGAAAATGAACATTAATCAAGAGAAAAAAGGGATCATGATCATCTCTTTCTATTTGCCTAGCTGCCTTCTTTCTTTGTGATGAGGACTAATCAGGGGTTTTTGTTAAAATTTGATCAAAAGTACTAGAAATTTTATTTTGTTTTAGTTGGATTTTGGAGAGAAGACTTGTGCCATATCAGAAGCTAGCACTACTCAAAGTCTGCCTTTAGGCGGTAGATTCCTTCCAAAATCTGGCTGGAAGTCCATGCATTGGGACCGGAAATGGGTCATATTCTGTTCCACTTTGAGATCCGACCACTTCCCATCTGCAATCAAAATCAAAAATTAAAAATTGAAAAAAGCCCACTCTGAAAAAATCATTCAGCACTCAACATGGTGAACGCTCTCCTACTCCAGAATTCCACCAGAAAGATAAAATCTGCACATTTTCTGAGGTGCCTATGTGAGATCCCAGAATCAGTTACAAAAATTACAAAGTTCTGGCAAATCTAAAAGTATACCTGAACTTGGGGACGAGGTGGTGGATCAAAACAAGCAATTCTAGCTTTGCAAGCTCATTACCAGGACAAGCATGTACACCACTTCCAAATGGCATAAATGTATTGGGTTTTGGAGCAACCTGACAAAACGTACAAAATGAGATTTTTGTTAGCTTCAGAATATTAGATTTTAAACGATATCATTTCTATCATTTCAGGGTTAAAAAAAAAAAAAAAGAAAGAAAAAGGGTTTCCTTGGAATCCATACCTCGAACCTTGAAGGGTCAAATGCCTGAGGATCACTAAAAAAGTCTGGATTATGATGAATATTCCTGAACAAAGGCAAGACTTTCCAACCCTTCGGAATATGGTATCCTGACACGAGTACAGATTAAAAATCTGAGTGAGTTTTGCAATTTACTTTATTCAAGAACAGTTATCTAGTAATTTTAATTTCTTGGAAATATATATAATATTTGTGCTGCATGCTGAGTTGAAAATCCTAGTACAGATGTCCCTTAAGGTTAGCATCTGACACGTACCTTTGTACTCTACATCAGTTACAGCTTCTCTGAATGTGAAAGATATAATGCTCGCCATTCTTAAGGTCTCCAATATAAGCTGAGAATATTAATAAATCCCACATTGCAAATTAATTAATAATTTAGTCAGAAAGAAAAAGAAAGAAGGCTTCTACATGCAATTAACAAAAGTACACTTACCTTGTAAGTGATTGGCATATTTCTTGTCTGGGTCCACGTCAAATGACGATTCTCACGGACATTTGATTGGTAGATGGCCTTCTGTTCGACCTACAATAATCAAACACACATTTAAAGCATTATCAAAAATGTCTCTATAACAAAACAAATATATATTCATTATTGGGTTGATAAATCAAGAGGGTTCTTGTTTTAAAAATTAAATCATAAGTAATAATAACCTTTACAGCCTCCAGAAGTTTCGGGTTGTCATGGAGGTATTTGATGATCCAAGTCATAACACTTGCTGTAGTGTCCTGTGCTGCGAAAAGAACTCCAATGATGTTATCGGCTATTTGATCCTCGCTTAGGATTTCATTCTTTTCATCTTTGGAATTTAGCAGACATCCCAGGAGGTCTTTTTCCGGTGTTCTTTTTTCCTTCCTTTCTCTTATAATTTCACTCAGAATTTTGCTTAGCATTTTCCTTGCCTTCACATAACAAAAACTTCAGCATTAGATAACCAAAATATATATATATATATATATATATAATATAAAAGGACAAATCTACACGCAGTCCCTGGTGGGAGGGATAATGACAGACCGTTATGTCATCGTAAATTGTAATAGGTAAGAATGAACTAGTTTTGATGTCAGCATTAGTTGTTTCAAATTAGACAGCATTATTTTTATTTGACTCTTAACACGTATGGTTTTATTTTTACGATGCACCAGATTATAAAGTACTAATATTTTATATTAACTACTCAATTCAGGGATATTAACGAGGACGTGTCATGAATGGCATTCTTAGCTTCTAGATACCTTTAGTGCCCTTCTGTACAAAGTCCCTGGCAACACCGTCGGGAAGGAGTTGTAACCTCTTTCAACAATGGAATAATTTTTCTTCAATTCGTCTTTGTGTCGATCGTCCAAGTGACCAAAAATAGTAAGAATGCCAACTTCAAAGGAGCACTATAAACACAAAAAATTAGAAAAAACAACGTTGTCGTCAAGAACTCATGTATAACCATATAAATTGAACATCTAGTTAGAAACTTTTCACGGGCACCATTAAACAGACCTTTTTCATTTCTTGAAAAGTATTGGTGACACAACCATCAACCCAGGATTCCAATGCAGAAGATATGATGGATTCGATACCAGGGACGAGGTTTCTAATGGCATCTGGTAGCAAGGAGCCCTGAACCAGTTTTCTTAGGCGCATATGGTATTCACCCTGGTGGAAAAACAGGGCATTGGGTCCGATCAGGATTTCCTTGCTTCTGGGATATGTAGGCCTGAACAGATGAGCCTGAGTCACCAACACAAACCTTGCTGCATCAGGACTAGTCAGCATCACACAGGGATAACCCAGGATTTGAGTCTTGAAAATTTCACCATACCTGGAAATTATAAATTAGAAAAATTCACGCAGAACAAAAGAGATATATGATCGAAAGTGATGGGGAGGGTGAGGGAAGGAAAAACCGAACATACCTTCTCTGTTTCTCAGCGAAGAAAACATTGGGATCTTGAGAGTAAAGCAAAGGAGTTTCTCCAAAGAAAGGCGAACCCATTGAACCTGGAGGGAGTTTACCCGATCTTCTTCTCCAGGAAACATTCTCGAATTTGAGAAAATTGGAGATGTATGAAAACAATTTGTTAATGTTGTTTCTCAAGAAGATGTAAGAGAGAAGAGTTAGCAGAAAGATAGAAACATTCATAAAGATTTGCTTCGTCTCCATATCTATCTATCTGTCTAGAACTAGAAGAATTAATGCAGGATGTTTTCTTGTTTTCTGCCTGCAAGAATATACAGAGAGGATGGATGTTTTTCTGAGTCTTGACAAGGTTTTGAGTAGGGGCCTTTGGCCAAAGGCAAGGGCTTTATATAGAGGGGGAGGGAGCAGGATAGAGACAAAAACAAAACAAATCTACTGGTGTAGAAATTATAGAAGAAAATACAGATAAAAATTTGAATTTTTATAACAGAAAATAAATCACATTTTCAGAAGAAAATAAAAAAGAAAAAATATATATATTCTACAATGAATGAGTGTGTGTGTGTGTGTGTTTGTTTTTTGTCAGCATAGATTTGTTCAAACTTCAAAGATATGCATAATCTTGAGAACCCTCCACAGAGAGACAGGTTTCATGTATATTTATTTAATTTTCTTCAATTCTTGAATTTTTTTTTTCTCTTTTGCATAAATGGAAAGCATATCATACCAAATTAGTTGCATTTCAATAAATAAAATAACAACAGAAAAGTGAAGTTTCCACTCCTTTTTTCCTCTTTTTTTTTCTTATATATATATTATTTCTTACTTTAATTTTTTTTTACAAACTGTGTCTAGTTCAAGCTCAGATACGCACCGCGACTACACTGTTAGTAGTTACAAACTCATCAAAACTAGAATATACAACAAAACCAAGCCAAAATTTCTTACTCTAAATTACTTCTTCCTTTCATAATTAAATGTCTTATTTGTGTATTATTTCTATTTTACTTCATTTATGTTTAAATATTTCGTTTTTTAAAGTAGATAGACTTTCAGTACAAAATATTACTAACAACCTGTAAATTTCCTCCACTAATTAAATTCATAATAAGGATAAATTATTAATTTTATGGAATCAAATGGATGCACTCTTTGACTATTAACAAATTAAAATAAAACATTTAATTTTAAATAAAAGAATAATACTCCCTCACTCACTTTTTATAAGTAACTAGCATTTTGTAAAAATTAAAAACAAAATCTTTTTTTTTCTCTTCTTAAAATATCCTTAATGAGAGATTTGAAGAGAGAAAGGAGTTTTAGGTGGAGAGAGAGAGAGAGAGTCCATTAAAATATGGTAATAAGAAAAAATATATATAATAAATTAATGATAATGACTTATAATTAGTGACAAGAAAAATTAGTTATAAATTGAGTTTTTTTTTTTTTTTTTTGGAGTTGATTGGTGCATTGAGGTTACGACACATGGGTGAAACTTTGCCATTTTTATATAGATTTTAGAGCAACAAAAACTACTTCTTTTGGAAAAGATTTCAGTGACATGATGTTTGCAAGTGCATGTGGTTATTTTAAACCCTAATTTTCTTTTATATTGTTCAAATCCGTCAGTACCTGTCTGTAAAGGCTTGGCTAGGACATTAATATAAGGATACAATACTAAAAATGTCGTTCCAAGACTACCAACTTTCTATGTTTTGTAAAGATGAAAATATAATAAAGAATAAAGACACTCTTGCTTTCAAAGATTTCTTTTTAACGAACTCTCCCTCCGACAATAACCATAAATTATTCTATTTAATTTTTCTTATCATTAATTATTGATCATTGTTGTTAGTTAATTACCTATTTAAATTTTAAAAGTATTTTTTCTATATTATCCTTGTAATGATATATTGAATTAGTGTTTAGATTTTTTTAAAAGGATTATTAGACGGTATTTTAGAAAAAAAAAAATTATCATAATTTTTACAAAATGACTTCTGATAACTTATATTTAGAAATAAAGAAAGTAATACTAAAAAATTAAAAATACAACACTTGGTAGATATATACTTTGTTATCCAAATATATGCCTTGACAAAGGTAAAATCATATAATCTCTCCCCTCTTGAAATGGGAAAAAAAAAAGAATAGATTAAAATTCTTTAGATCATTTATTCCTCTTCGTCTCCTCTATAATGATTCGATAAATATCTCTTTATGACAATCTTTTTATATTCCTCAAGGTAATAAGAGGGAGTTATATGTCAAAGGGAGTATTTACTATTCATTTAATGTAAATTAAGAAGAAAAAAAAGATAAATATACTTAAAAAACTTGTATATAAAATTAATTTAAAGACCTCATGCTTAAGAATGATTATTTTACGAAAAACCTCCAATTCTCTCTCTATCCCTTTCTCCCTATACTTTCTTTTTGGTCCCCATTTTTAACATTACCAATGATTTCCAATCAAGTCCTCTGAGGTCAATTATATACCTTCTAAGATTTTTATTCCATCAATGATGAATTCACATTCTTATTAATTCTCTTTCCATCTCCAAAAGAGAAAAAGGAGCCAAAAATCCACTCTTTATGTGTAACAAAATAAGATTTTTTTTTAAAGGGCTTTTATCTATTCTACTTACTTTTAATTTTTTTTAGTAAAAAAATTAAATTCAAAATAGTGATTTAATATAAGTATAATAAAGTAATAGAAAATATACGTATGTAATAGGCAAAAGTTATATATTGTGTATAACTATTATATTCTATAGTGTGAAAAGTTTATATATATATATATATAATAATTTTAAAAATAAATATTTAATATATAAAAATATAATTATAAAATAGTACATTTAAATTAAGGCAGTTCATATAACGGGAATTAAGTCGAACTTAAACCGGGACCTGGAAAAAAGAGAATGGAGGAGGTAGAAACGGGATTTATTATGAAATTTTCTAAATTAAATTAAAATTTTTCTTAATAAATATATATAATTTAAAATTAAATTAAAAATCCTTAATTTAATATATTTCTAAATCTTTTATTCCACTCTAATGGTAAGTTACACGTAGAATTCAACTTATCAAAAATTAGTTTAAAAAAAAAATCAGCTCTGATCTCGTCATTAAACTTATTTATTTATATATAACTTTTTGTAATATCAACCAACCTTACATTATTTATTCATTCTTTAACTATATCGAAATATATAACATTATCTACTGGTGTGAATGAAATGAAAGCTATGCGAATATTTTTCCTCCAAAAGAACCTGATTAATTTACTGTTTAATATTCCTACCCTTTTTCTTTTTTTTTTCCTAACTCCTGTATGCTAGTCATTCATAAAATTCTATTCTATCAACTTTTGGGAAGCAGATTCTTTCCTTGTCATTTTCTTTTATTTTTGTACTTTTATGTATATTTTTTATTTTCTTAGTCCAGATATATTCAAGGCTATTACTTCATCACTTTTTTATTTAGATAAACACCATACATTGCCTCCACCTACTATTATTATTATTATTATTATTATTATTATTATTATTATTATGTGAGAATGTTAACCATATTTATATGTAATTCAAAATCAAATGTTTACAAAATATTTAATTAAAAATACATAATGGTTAAGAGGTGCAGTCTACTATAGGTCAGAAGTTCGATTCGATATTGCTGTAAATTCTAGCATGCTATCGCTATTTACTTCAAATTTAGTAAAACTAGAATCTGTAGCAATAATAAATACTAGTTTATGCATTATAAAAATAAATAAATAATGGAATTAAATAATTAGGAGGAAGAAAAAAGCTCATTCAATTATATCTTGCAATATTTATTTTAATCTTATATTATCTCAACATTTCATCACAGCAAGCAACAACATAAATGGTTGGTTTAGTTGGATTAACCTTTACCTAACCGTTTGCTAGTTTCAATGATCTATATACGTCCTTCAAGGGCACTTAGCTAGCAAGTACGTAGATATAAAATTTGAATTTAAATCCTACTAATACCCTTTTGAATTGGATTTAGAATCGAAGAAAATATATTTTTATTTTTAAATTGTTTTTTTAATTAAAATTTTTTTAATTTGGATAAATTTAATAAATAAAAGTTAACTTAATTTTTAATACTCTGGTAATAACCCAATCCCGAGGTCTAACGGATACGTGCCTCAAGAAATTGTAAAAGATCATGAGATCGAATACCAGATAGATATATATTATCGGATTCGACATAAAAAATAAATAAATAATACCCTAGCAATGTCAATATCTAAGGAGTAATTTAGAATGAAATATATTTATATATTTAATTTAAAAAACATAATAAAATAAAAACAAAAACAATCAATTCATAGAGTATTTATCAAATGTCAAATTACACGACAAATGCCAGGCAATGATGGAACCCAGAAATGCATCGTTCCCTGGATCTGATACTAATGGCAGAGATAAGCAATGAAGAGGGCATGTGTGTAAATTAATTAATTGGGTCAACATTAAAATTAGATACGATGGATTTTTCCAGGTTTCCTGGGACTTAGGAAACCACCCACCCATCGAAAATTCTAGTAGTATTAAGAATCTGATTTCTTGACCTTTATAATTCACTTTAAGTTACATTATATATTTTATTTAAAAAGTATTAGTATTATCTCATTCTCATAAATATAATTTACTTTATTTTTTTACTGATCTTAAGAAAAGTTAGTTAGTGTAATTAATGTAATTAATTTTAAGGGTAATTTTACTTTTATATTCTATATTTAATTTATTGAAATTGAAAGTAATAGATATGAAGAAATAATTAATCATGGTAATTTTATCTTTTAACCTATAATCATCTCTCCTCAAAAAAAAACTGAACTATAATTTAAGATTAAGAAAATGTGAACTATCATTATAGGACGGATGTAGTAATACTTTCTATTTTATGAGATATTAATCATTAGTTTGATATATAGGGATATGGTTCGAGTTTATATCAGAATTTAGAATATCAAGAAGCAACCAGTTCTTTCTACTCACTTTGACGGTGTTTTCCGGTCAAATACTCTCACGTTTTGGTGTTGACCGGTATATCGGATGATTTAAGTTCCAGAATTTGAAAATATATATTATTTCTATATATATATATATATATAAATATACATATATACATATATATATAAAGGAGCAACGAATTTAATATCTTGTTTTAATTTAAATAAACCTAAAATTAAAAGGTTTAACTTATTTAATTTTTAATTTGATAATATTAATATGTAATAAAATATTTAATTAACTTATAAGATAAGATATTCATTTTAAGCCTAACAAAATAGGAACACAAGCATCTAATTCTAATGGAAGGGATAAAAGAAATTTTTAGTTAATCTTTAAATATGAAATTAATTAAATATTAGAACACTGTACTTTCTTTGTTTTAAATGTGAATCCTTATAGTTTTAAATATTTATCATTACATACCGTTCGTTTCATGACTCCTATCTATTCATAAATAAACTATTCCTAATCTTATTTTCTATAGTCTTAAAAAGGACAAAAAAACAAATTATCAATCAGAAAATAGATCTTTACTTTCGATTTATATAATACATTATTCAAGATAATCAGTGGTGTAACACGTAAATTAGATAAGTATATTCATTAAATAATCACGTCGCATGAGTTTGACTCTTTTTAGATTAGTTTCACTATTTATTCAAAAAAAAAAAAGGTATATTCATTATAGGAAAGAGATTAATAAAGTAACTTTAAATTAAAAATATATTTGTTTTATATATTTTCTTAACATTGTTTATATGAGAAAATTAACATTGAATTTTGAAGGGTTTTAGTGGTTATCTTAAATGAAAAGAAGAACTATTTTAAAGAGTATTTTAAGTCACCTAAATTTTATGACATAAAGTGTTACGAAACACCTTATGGAGTGTTTCACTTAAATCTTTAACTGTCAATTATCTTTCTGAAAAAAAAATAAAATTTAATCAAATACCCCTAGGATTTAGTTTGTCTTTTTAGGGTTTAGTTTATAAAAAAAAAATTACAAAAAAAAATTTTTATAGAAAAATTTATCTTTTCTTAACAGTTTATCATTAAGTTTAATCGTTAAAAACTTAATTAAAGCATTACATAACGTAATGCATACATATATAATACTAAAAAAAATTGTATTTAAGAACATAGCTAGCATTTAAGATAAGAGGCAGGAAAAAAAGTGTAGAATTAAAATTAAAAATAGTCATAATTATGATTGAAATTTACGAAATCTTTTTATTCATGCATGTCTTTTTCGTCGATCTATACGTCAATAGTTGAAGTAGTGAACAAACAGATTATATATTTTGAGTTTGAATCTTACTAACACCCTGTTAAATTAGATTATATGTGCATATTTGAATTGTGACCGAATGCTATATTATAAAAAATATATATTTATATGCATATCTATTAAGTTTTTGTTTAATTGTGACACGGACCAACTTCATCGAACCCTGTGGTCCCTGTTTTGACGTGAAAACAAAATTCATGACTTGTCAACAAATTATGTAAGGATATGTATTGGGATAGAATAAGCACCACAAGTTCACGTGCCTGATTTAGGATAGTATTTTATTTCTCATGGTAGGGGGAAAGAAATCTCCACGTGGTATAAGGGGAAAATAAGGTATTCCCTTCGTTTTATAATAGTATTTTTCTAAATATTTTGGGTATTTCTCATGGTACGGGGGAAAGAAAACTTCACATGGTATAAGGGGAAAGCAATTATTTACTTTCAATTTGAATATCCCTATTTTCATTTTTTGTCATATGAAATTAAAGGTATTATTTTTTAAAATAGTTAACTTTTTAATATAAAATCTTATTAACAATTGCTTTAATTTTTTTGGATTTATATCGGTTTGTTAAATTCGTATCACTGATTACATTAATGAGAAAGATAAATTGATAACTTTAATAAAAAATAAATGCATCATGTAATTTTTTTTTAAAATCAAAACAAAGATATTTAATTTTTGATGGAGGGACTATTTAGTTTTAAATAAAGGAAGCAAATTGCTGCTTAGCAAAGGTAGTAAAGGATATCATGGACTATACAGGTCGATCGTATCCTTCATATTAAGTCAATAAGCAAATACGGAATTCAAAATATAAAATAAGTAAAAAGAATTGAAAATTTAAACAAATTTTCTAGTGAAGAAAACTTCAATATAAAGAATTAAAAAATTAAATTTTCTCTAGAAAAAAAAAAAGAAAAGGAATTGAAAGTGATGGCGTAGAAGGATCTGGTAGTTCCTTGAGGGCTATGCTTAAATGGGATTTGCTTTCAATTTGATTCATTTATTACACAAATTTGAATTTGGCAGACCTGGATTCCGAGGGAGAGTGATAAAATTAAAGATTGAGGCAATATATTGGGCACTCGAAAGTTATGAAGTCTATAGTGGTGTAAATGAGACCACACATTACTATTAATATATGTATTATTTTATTTTAAATATATTAATATTATTTATAATATAATTTATATTTACATTTATTATATATTGTATAAAATATATTTCATTATTTCTTAAAATTTTAAGAAAAATAAATAAAGATATATAAATAAGTCTAAATGAACCTAAACCCAAGTTCAAACGAGGCAAAACTTGAGTTTTTTAAGTGTAATTCATCTAGTCTGAATCCAAGTCCTTTTAAATATCTCTTGAGCCATGCTTGAGCTCGGCTCCACTCATTTGTTGTTCTAATTCCTAAGATAATTGTGGGTCGAATATGAAATTCATTAGCCAAAAACAATTAGTTTCAAGTAATGTTTTAAAAAAAGAACCATACATCTTTCTAAAAATATTAGTGGTTTACGATTTAATGGTCTAATCATAATTAAATTGTAATTAAACTGATAATATTATAATAAAAAATAAAAAATATCGTATGGTCTAATCATAATTAAATTGTAATTAAACTGATAATATTATAATAAAAAATAAAAAATATCGTATAGATAAATTCTTTTTATTAATAATTTAAAATATAATAATTTCATAATATAATAATATTCAAATTAATTTTATAGTTGTGATATTGACCTTTTTTATAATTAATAGTACAAATTTTTATTTTATAATGATTTAAAGATGATAATTTTTAGTTGGGTAAAAATTGATGATTATAATATATTTTATTTATTAATATTTAATAATGAGGTATATTTTAAGTAAATTTTTTATTTTATAATAAATAAATAAATTTATAATTTAATTGAAGAATTATTTGATATTAATTTTCATGGTTAAAATTTGACCTCAACTTGTATTTCTTGAAAAATTAATCAATTCAACTTCATATCGTTCAGTTTAATAGTTCAATAGTAAGCCATTCTAATTTTTCATTTAGAAAATAATTTTATAAAAAAACAATCCAATATTATATTTTGAATAGAATTTAATGATTGATTCAAGGTCTAATCTTCGACTTATCCATCCAATCTAATCTGCTCTAAAAAAACAATGGTTTCAAGTTTCAAACTCTTTTGGACCCTTTTACCCCCATCTAAGTGTCATACAGCTCATCACGTCAGATATCTTAGGATCTTCGACTTGCCAGATAGGATTGATCTAGAAGACCCACAATGATATCGGGCTCCACTTCTAATAGTATGCGTGGACTGGAGGCCCCACAAGACCAGCAGTACCGTTAAACAGTTGAGAGTGTATATGTGGGTTAAACTTCCCCAGAACAGCTTGTCAGGTGGTTGTCATAATCTAGCCAGCTGGAAGACATCTGTCTCCATCACAGTGGTCCATTTCCAGAGACTTCCGATACGGGGAGACCGCAGGGCTATGGATTGGGCCGATACCTCTATTCACGTGGGACACTCTCTTCCCAAAAATTCACGATGACTACTTTCTTACCCGGTTGCCGACTTCCTCGCAAAAGACAAAATTTGTCTATTTTTTCTTTCTTTCTTGTCGGGGTTGGGATAAAATAACACTTTATCATAATAATAATATTAATGCAAGTCAACCTAAATTAAATAAATTAGATTGAGACTTAGCTATATTAATAATAATAAAGAAGAGCCGATCAATTACTTAGCATCAACATGTCAATAATATTCCGTACATCTCCGTCGGTATCCTTAATTAATTTATTTTATCCTGACTTTTTTCAAAGTAAATTATTTTATATTTATTAATTCTATACTAATGAATCTTAATAGGGTTAATCGTAACTTCACAACAAATTTTACTTGAAAATCAAAATAATTATAAAGGATAAAATAATATAAAATGAGTAAAATTATTATTGATCAGATAATCCTAAACCAAAACCAAATTGGAAACAATGGAATATATTAGTACTATTATACTTTGGATACCCATATAAATTATACTCTCTTTGTCTGAAATTAAATAATTCATGTCCTCCAAATTATTTGTGAAAGTGTTTTATCATTTATGCAAATCTAGCTTATCTAAATCATTCGATGTTAAATGAAGAAAATTATCCTTTAAAACTCTTCTTCAACTAATAATAAAACATATCTATTTTAACTCAACCCCATGGCATAAACGAGAACGCACATCATAAAGTTGTAATAGGTTGTGAGGTCGAATTCAAATAAGATATATATTATTGGGTTCAACTTTTTAAAAAATATATATCCATTTTTATTTTGAGATATTGAAATTAGACATCACAATGTAATAATAAAAACTATATTGAGTAAAAAACTTTTCTTGAAATTTATCAAATTAAAATAAAAATATCAATATATTATAGTGTATTTCTATCACTATTAATGAGTCATTTGAGCTTACCTCTCTTGTCACGTATTATAAGTTGTTTTTGTTAATTTATTATGTATTTTATAGATTTTTTACTATATTACCCCATTCTGTCATTATCTTTCTTAGTCATTATTATTAGTTTTATTACAATTATAAATAGGAGTATTTTTGAGAAAAAAAATACCATCTTACTTTTGACAAAATAACTGTTAATGACTTATAAATTATTGGTTAAAAATCGATTAGAATTGATTAAAGTTAATCAAATCAAACCAAACCAATTTAAAATCGACAAAAACTAACTTCTAAAAGGTTTTAATAGGTTTAAAAAACAAGTATTCTTGACAGTTTGGTTGGGTCATTGGTCACAAAAAAAAAAATTTTTAATCCGTTATAAAGAACCAAACCAATTGATTATAATAATATAAAAATTATAATATATTTTATATAAAATAATTTTAATCCATTATTAACCTATATAAACTTTTATAATAAAAGTAATTAAATATTATTTAATAATATATAGAAATAATATAAATATATTTTATAAAAATAAAAACATTTAATAGGTTATTAACCGAACCAAACTACCCATCACTGATTAGAAAATGATTTGGTTTTGTTTGGTTTGGTTACACGTTAGAATTTGTAATCGATGGTTAAAAAATTTCTATAACAGATTATACATAGTTAATTGGTTACAAAATTTAATAATAAGGAACCAAATTAAACAATAAAATGTGAACACCCTTATTATAAATAGTGATTGAGAGAGTATAAAAGTAATAATATTCCTTTCATTTGAAACTGAACGTCTTGTATTGACTTTATTAAAATTTAAGAAGTGAATTTGACGATTCATGAAGCTACTACGTACTCTCTCTATCTTTCTCTGTCTTTAATTGAATGTCCCAATTTACTTCCTTGTATTTTAATAAAAATGTTTGACTTATTTAATTTTAGTATTACAATGTCATTTATCTTGATAAAAGTTTAACTAAATTAAAAAATGAAATATTTAATTCTAGACAATTAAAAATGGAAAATAAGATATTCAATTACTGATGGATGACGTGCTTTATCCTTTCATAAATCCTTAAATCAAAGAGATAATTTATTAGACTAATTAAACATCTATTTACTTTTAAAAATGAAATATTTATTTTTTTATTGTTCAAAATAAAAATAAATACAATTAAGAAGAAAATAACATTATTTATGGTGGGACTTCACCAAAATAAAGAGAGTAATGCACGGAGTGTCCACGTCAAGAATAATTTCATGTGATTTATAAACCGAACTACGCGGAATAATTTAGTACCCGCCCCTATGATCTAGTCGTGACCACGGTTCACTGAATTGACAATTCCCGATTTTAAATTGCCCGATCACTATAAAAGGCAGAACTTTTCATTAAACAACTTAACTAATAATGCGACATTAAAGATATCATATATATATATATATATATATATATATATAGTCATTAAAATATAAAATTAATCAATTTAATTATTATATTTTATATTTATTTTATAATTGTTTGATAAAATAATAATCATAAATATAATAAATCTTCTTTAATAATATCTTGTGGCTTGACAAATCATTAAAAAATTTTTTATCGGTTAAATTAAATATAAATTTTTACTCTGTATCGTTTAAAATATGTGTCAGTAAAAAATTAATTAAAAGAAGAATATTCTCTCAACTAATATAAATTTTTTTTTAGGACATAGACAGACAACCATGGGATATTATCACTTAAGATTTTTTTTATTTAATTATATTCATAACTATTATTTAATCGAACCATTGTAGAATGACTTAATCTTCTTAAAATGTAAAGTATAATGATTAAATTATTTAAAAATATAAAATATAATGGTTAAATTAATTGATTTTATAGTCCAATTGTCAAAAAAAAAAAAAAAAAAAAAAGTGACAACTTCAATAACCATATCGTTGATTCAGCCTTATTTGCAATAGGAGGAGGACTTGTTCGTGGCAATTCACGATTTCCAGTTCTCAAAAAATAGCTGGTGTTGCTGGTTTCTCAGTTCTATTTTCGGTTCCATTTCAATGAAATCCTTTGGCATTTCTTGTTAAAACTTTTTTTATTATTATTAAAACATAAAAGCCTAAAATGAACTTGAGGAAAACTTTAGTAAAAAAAAAAAGGGTCTAATAATAAAATATTCAAGTGAAAAATTAGCTCACTATGAGATGCTGTGCATTCGAGTCAATTATATATCTTTTACTTGAGAAATGATTATAAGCTTAGAGACCCACAATCAACCATTTGAGAATTATCTTCTATAAGTCAAAATAAATTTTTTAATTGGGAAAAAAATTTAAATTTATTGTTATTAACTTATTGAGGAATATATCATGATGCACTTATGAGAAATGCCATAGAATGCACTTATGTTTATTTTTAAGAGTTGACTATAAGAATACACATGACACGGGCACTCCTCACATACTTCATAAACTCTACATGCATAAAATGGTTTTTTTTTTTAAATGCAAATGAACATTTGCATTACTTAATTTTATTTAGGGTAAAAAGCACCAATTTATCCTGAATTTTATCAAATTCTGATTTTTTACTTTCTAACTATTAAATTATCGAAAGTTGCCTTTCAACTAACGTGACTTTACCAAATCTGTCATTTCGTCCATTTTTTAACATTAAACCTTTAATGAACCAACTCATCTGACTTGACCACATATTTTTAATGGGTATTTTCAAAGAAACATGAAGTTCTCACCTTATGGGTGGGTCAGATAGGCCAGTTGCCTCAGGATTTAACTCCCAAAATGCACGAAAGGGCATTTTTGTTTAAATTGTGTTAGTTGGAGGTCAACTTTCAATAATTTAATAGTTGGAAGGCAAAAACCAGAATTTGAAAAAGTACAGGGTAAATTGATTTTTTTACTCTTTTATTTAATTTTAGATTTGAAGATTGATATTTGGGAACATATTATATTTCCGTCATCTCTAAATATAAGTCTTTTCAGTTAACTTTTTTTATTATTAAATATAAGTTATTGTTGTTAGTTTGTTAGATATTTTCTTATTTTTTTTTACTATATTACTCATCTCTCTCTTTTCTCAGTCATTGTGGTCGTATTCATTAAAATCACATGTAGCGATATTTTGAGGGAAGAAAAACCTTAATTTTGACAAAATAGCTAGTGATAAATTATAAATAGTGACGGAGTGAGTATTAGACAATCCACTCAAAAGATTAAATTATTCATGATCCTTGAGAGAGGTAAGTTGTTTGGACAAGATGATGAGAATCCCAATCAAAAGTCCTCGTCATCTATGATTATGATTGTGCCCTCTATTTTTTGAGAGAGAGAGAGGGAGAGAAAGTTCCTAAAAATAGGCATCCGTGGGAATGTTTAGATATCCTATAAGAAGAAGCATGCAATGGGCAGAGATAGAGCAGGGGACAGCGTGCATGGCATAAGCATAAGCGATGGGAAATGGAAGAGGGTAAAATAGACAGACGTAAGAAAGCAAAAATCCCACTAACAGTCGTAAAATCAAGCCAAATGTTGATTAGTTATAGCCAATAATTTGAAAACTGTGTGGCGATCAGTAAACTCGTCCATCCATCCATCCCACATGAAGACACACACACAAATATATAAATATATATATATATTTATATATTCACCAACTCTTTGAAGACGACAATACATCTAAAAAGTCCTGAGATATGGGAAGAAAACTGGTCCCCTCAATGGGTAAATTTCATAATCTCTCCTTCTTGTTAGAGTTAAGATTTGCCCCTTACTTTGAGATTAATGTAAAATGTGGTGTCAGACATTAATGAAAACTTTGCTCACCAATTTAGTGACCTACTTTTTGATCATTGGACCATTATACTAGACACAACATGTGTAGTTCCATTTAATTTCAGATACAAGTCAAAAAATCGTACAAAGTAATTAAAATATCGATAATAATTAATAATAATATATCAAAATTTAGCCAACGGTTACTAACTAGTTTAAGGGTAAGTTGCAACACTTATGACTCTGGAGTTCGAAGTCCGGCGAGAGTAAATGGGATGTTACTATTGATCCTCGAGGGAAAGGGATTTCGAATTCAAATTCTATCGATATCTTTTTGGATTGAATCTAGAACAATCAAGTGGGACAAGTGAGATAACACTATTGATCCTCAAGGGAAGAGATATAGAGACAAATGAGTGTAAAATAAAACAAAGCATTCACTAGGAAAAAAAAAGGTTAGTTAAACTACCTAGAAAATTAAATTAAGAAATATCTATAGTAATAAAAGGCAAAAGAGTAATAAAATTTTATTAAATTTTATAAATTGACCTATAATATGAAATAAATTAGAAGAACCTATATATACTGTAAACTTGAGGAAGTAGGTCAAAGTTCTTCCACTCTTTTTAGATTCTTATAATCCATTTGAGTAACTTCCAATATGAAACACAACATCTTCACATGGTATTTGGCCAGCTTTGTGAATTTATGACCGAAGAAAGGGATGATTAGGATATGGAGTGCAGTGTTTCAACTCACATGCAAACGACAAGATATCCCACGAACCATATGAAAATGAATTATTCTGAGTAGGAAGTGTATGGCACATTGCCTTTATTAATACTTGTAAAAACAAAGTAAGCTATGGGTGTATACCGAACATTACAAACTTTGCTTGCCCATTTTTGGGGAGGCCCTTCTCTTTCAACTTGAACAATGATCGAACACATTTACAAAAAGAAAAAAAAATTACACGTGTCGGATCCTATGTTGTCTGTTCCTGTACTTAAGGTGACAGATTGATCTGACATATGTAAGAAAACTTTGTGGCCACCGGAGGACGTTTCTGGCTTTTTAGGTTTTCTTTTTCTCTCTTACTCTGGATTGATTAATGGGCAGGATTCCGATGCTCTCTGCTTTTGCAGATCCTGCCATCCAATACTAAGTCCTCTAATGTTGCATGCTTTCAAATGCATGATCAATGGAGAAACTAACGTGTCGAGTTTTGAGTAGGTTTATAAGAACTGGCCCCTACTCAGACCAGTACGTGTTATGCAAGTTCTGTTTACTTAGAAAATTTCACATTTGGCAAGGGACATATACATTGTATTCAATTTTTGAGTTAATGATAGTATGGATCGAGGGATTGAATTTAACCTTTTTGTGATATGTCAATCCACATCATAAAATATATAATAATAATAATATGATTGAGTACGAATCCCATCAATATTTTTTAAAATTGAATCATATCCATATTTACGAATAATAACTGTAAATTCATATATATATATATATATATAAAATAAGAAAAAAAAGGATATGATTAAATATTTATAAATATTCATTTTTTATATATATTGAAAATAATTTGCCAAGCAATAGATGACAAGTGATGTCTGATCCACATTCTAGTTTGTGGGTCCGAAAGTCTAAGCATGACACCATTAATACATGACACCTATTTGAACGCATGCACCGTATGAATCCCTGAAATAACAATGGCTAAGAGTCATTTATATTCATTCGAATGTTTCTTTTTTTTATTTTTTGATGTTTAAGATTGACTGTATCATTTTTTAAAAAATAAATAAAATTTTAATATGAAATTTAATTAATTAATTACTTATATCTTTAATTCAAGGATTTACTTCAAACTAATTAACCTTAAAATTCCTTCCATTAATTAAAAGGATAAAATGACAACTGCATAAAAGTTAAATATAGTTTTAAATTTTTTATTGAATACATCTATTCCCCGACTAAGGGAATATAAATTTTGCCATTGAAAGAAATTTAGGGCTTGTTTGATATGCGAGGGGGAAGGGCTCAATTTACTTCTCTTGATGGAAGTATATATAATTACTTTAAGTTTGTATGATATGGACGGAGGGGAAGTAAGTACAAAATACCTTTTTTTGTTTTGTTAAATATTATTATAATTTTTTTTCATTAATATCTTTTTTTATATTTGTATTTCCAGGTGAAGATCTATCCGGGAGTAGCTATATTATTGTCTGATCAGAACTAGCTTAATAACATTTGTATAAACTATTTTTTTCATGAAATTATGATTATAATACATAAGAGTAATAAATTAATAATATTGAATCATTTTCTTAAATAAAAAACAATTATTAATATTATTATTCAAAAATTTAATAGTGTGAAAAAAAGATTGATGGAAAAAAAATAAAAAAAAATTATTTATGAGATAAAATGTTAATAAAATAATCATATAGAAAGTAAATGATTAATATATGGGTGAAAAGTTTAACGTATTTATTAGGTGATGACCTATCTGGGAGTAGCTATATTATTTCCTGATCAGAACTCGTGGAAAATAATGTTGCCGCCATTTCAACAATCTCTGGGGTATGATGAGGTCCATGGTATCCGGCGTAGGCCATGAATTTCTTTCTCTTCTCCTGCTGATTGATCCCATGTCAGATGATTTTGGATAAAACGTAATACAGTCAAAAGTTAGAAATCTTTGCTAGATCCTCTTTCGATCAGTGTCAGACCCGTATCCAAGGGAAATGGTAATAACAACTAACAACAAGATAAAGATGACCAGCACACATTATTATTCTCACAAGTACGTACGCAAAGAGAAAAAGAAAAACAAAAGAATTAATATTTCTTTCTATCTATAATTACAAATCGTTTACGGTCATTTTAATAATATATATTTTTTAAATTTTTAAAATAAATTTTCTGTCAATGCTTTATCTATTCAGATTCAATTCAGAAAGGTGGTAATAAGATTTAAATTTAAAAATCGAGATTTATGATATATGAGATAATCACCTTATCTATTGAGATGTCTCCGAAAGAATAATTTAATAATATATATTTCCTTTATCCAAAATTGAATTTTCTTGTTTCTATTTTAAATTGTTCTAAGATAAATTAATTTCTTAAAATTTGTAAATCTTTTATAAGGATTATGTTCAAAATAAAATAAGTCAAATTCTTTTAATATGTAAAGTTTTTTTTTCTTCTCTTAAATGTCCTATTAGAGAAGAACATTCAGAGTGAATAAGAAAAATATTTTATAAAAAAATAACAATATTCAATCAATATAGATAGATTCTGAAGAATTACTTACGCTAAATAACTTATAATATAAGGTATGTGAAAGTTCTTGGGGGAAATTATTGAAAAGATAGAATTATTGATCGTGCATGGGATCTGTGTGGGGATTCAGGATCTTAGATTCATCCGATGAGTGCATCACACCTGTTAGATTTTTATTCCTGGTTATGTAGATTGCATAAAATAATATTAAAATATAATATGCATGCTGATACTATAGTATCGTAATACATGTAGGTCTTGTAGCTAATATAGATAGACCAGTTACTTTCGTAATAGGCATCATGGCTGAAAGCCAAAGAGGAGGGGCTCTGCTGGTGGTGGGGACATCATTCAGTAATGTATACCTTCTTGATAAGGTTTGATCTTGAAACTCTACTTGTATGGAGTATCGATTGTCTGTCGCCCTCCTTGAGTTCATACTCTGAACCTTCAGATTGGAGCTATGTTATGAAAATCCCAATAGATCACTTTGACAGCTCAAGTGACCTTACCACATATGTTATTAAGGTAAACCTTAAATCTCTCCAACCTGAATATCTTGAGTTCGAATCTTGAGGAGGGCGACGGTCGCTATTCTATACAATGAGAGTTATAAGATCAAACCTCACAACTTCCAAAACTCATGACTTGTATAGAGGAGGGAAGGGAGGTGCGCGGTGGTTGGTTGACGGCGTGTGAGGTTGCAATTGGTGCCGTAGTTCACTGGATTTTGATATCAATGATATGACCTCAACCCATTACATTAACAGGTGCTGGCCCAATTTTAAAGCTAGTTATTCTCCCCTTGTTTTTTCCTCATGAAAATTTAATATTGTTAAGTAATTCAATTTGTAATATTATATACATATACACATATATACAGAGGAGTATTGTGATGAGTAGTAGATTTTATCTCTATGTAATTCACGTAAAATTGACTATATTGATTATATAAATATATATAGGAACACTTCATTAGATTAGATGAGTTTTGTTGTTAGTTCACCATAGTATTTCTATACATATAAGTTATTTAAAATTATATTATACTCAATTAACTTGGAATTGAATGTTTCATTTTTCATTTTTAGTTGTTCAGAATTGAATGTCTCATTTTCTATTTTAGTTAAACTTTCATTAAGAAAAGTGATATTGCAATATTAAAATTAACTAAGTCAAACTTAATTCTTAAAATACGTATAAGTCAAATTGGACGAAAGGAGTATTTTATATATAAACATGTGTGTGTGAATGAATGAATGCTTATGAGACATAACTCAGTTAGTGATGGATGCAGAATAAACTTTTTTATGGGGCAAAGATACAACTCTATTAATTTTGAAGGTAAAAAAAAATTTTAATTTTAGGGCGGGGGGGAGGGGAATTATATAATATAGACTATATATATCATTATCGAAAATGTTATGAAGTGTTAGGAGCACATCTTACGGAGTGCTCCGATTAAGTTTATAAAGGTCAAAATTAACTTTTTTTTCCTTTTATAAACTAAATTCTAAAAAGATAAAACTAAAGTATCCCTAAACTTTAGTTTTATCTTTTTAGAATTTAGTTTATAAAATATTTTTTTATTGGAGATTTTATTTTTTAAAAATAAAAAAGTTGATTAATCGTTAAAAACTTAACCAGAGCACTCGACAATGTATATTTTATAGCACTCTATAACATTGCTGTATATGTCATATTTTGAAAAATTTTAATGGAGGCAATTGCCCTCACAAGCTGATCCGTGAAGAACTTCCTCGGTGGTTGTAAGGATGAAGATAAGGTAACTCGACTGAGAATTGCAGTCAGAATGCATGGTTGAAAGTTTAATTCTTGGCAAGCTTTTAACTTTATTTACGATTTTGAGACAAATTTTAAATAGTAAAACGATTTATCATTTGGAACAAATGGAGTACTAAATTATTTTGAATTGAACATTTCAAAAATTTTTTTTACGATATGTGGAATTAAACGCCCTATTTTCTTTTCTTTTTTGGGGCTTTAGAATTAAATATTCTGATTTCTGTAATAATTTAAAATGTTTCAAAATTGAATATTCACCTTTTAATATAAATGATTTTTAATTTAAATTCTACTAACAACCTCTCAAATTAAAAGACGTACATTCCCCAAGGCTAACTTCAATTAATAACAAAATTAAGATAATCAATTTGGTAATGAAAGATGATACTCCTTCTATCCCAAAATATAAGTATTTTTTTATCCCATAAAATTATGATTTTTTTTCATTCTTGTACTCCATTGATATACTCATTCATTATTACTAAGAAAGAGAACTGTAGTAAAGAAGGAGTAAGAAAAAGAGTATTTTTGACATAAGACGATTATATTTAAAACCTTTTAATCCATATAAAATGACAACTAACGAATATTAAATTTTTATATTATAGTGAAAGTGAACATTCAATTTCGAGCAAAGAATAATAATATTCTCAAAATACAATAATCATTAGTTAATTAATTTGATAATTTGAGGTCTTTATGGTTGATGGGTCACTGTCATAACCCAATATCCAAGTCCATTAGAGGATTTATTATATTAATGATGGCTCAGAAATAACGAACCTCAAACGTGGACGAAGGATGTCGTGGAGGCTAAAATGGGAATCATGGAGTGGAAAGCTTAATGGGGTCAAAAGATAGCATAAGATTTATAAGGATAAAGGTCGAGCTCAGTCCATTGAAGGTCGAGCTCGATCACACGTCCGAGTTTCCGAGGGCAAAATAAACCTCGAAATGCATAATAGTGAAACTCAGATCATGGACGGATTCTTTTCCTACAATCGAGGAAACTCTCATAACAACGGGAGAGATTGGCAAATAAGTTCCTTAATCATCTCCGACAATAAAAAATCTCACAAAGAGAATCAAGCTACTCTCAAAGAAACACATTTATCAAAGAACACATTCTATTCTATGTTTTCTCTCTTTGAATCTTTTGGCTTTTTTTTTTTTTATTTTATAATTGGTGAAGAACTTAACTTGGCCATTGGAATTATAAGGCAGTTACTCTCTACAGTACTGTTTAATTTGTTTTTGGTTGATTTGTAAGTGTTGGAGTGATCAAATTAGAATCCATATAAATGTGGAAAGATAGATTGACATTTGAGGGTTTTTTATTATTTTTTAGTTTATTATATATTAAGAAGCAATTATCCTGATTTTGCTGTAAATGTATAGTCAATTACGTGAGATTGGTTCGGACACTACATATTAAAAAAAAAAAAAAGGGGCAAATAAAATCTAATTCTAAGATTGGAAGGGGATTTCAAGTCTTGACAATTTCATAGATTTCCTCATCAACCCCAACAAAATTTCATGTATTTTTGTCTGGTCGAGTGACAACATTGAAGCTGACATGCACCCACCCGTAAGGATGGAAAAAGATGGGAATTATGAAGTCTAAAATTTCCGGGGACAAGCGTGAAAGATTCCATTAATTGAAACAAACCACATAGGTTTTCAGCTATAGATATAGACCCAAGAGAAACCGCATGGAGTACTCGTGTATCTTGTATCAACGACAAAAGACAAACTCTATCTAATTCCTAGGAATTAAATTATGTATGATTTTAATTAAGATATTTGTGATTCCATTATGGTATCTGGATCCAATTTATTCACTGCAAAGAATAGTTAAATTCAATCATTTAATCGGTTTGATTATCTTTCTTACAATTAGCTCATTGAATATGAATTTGAAAAAATACTATTTATTCAATGTATTATATATTTAGTGTATAACGAAAGCAATAAATATATTAATGTTTACCTTATGGCCGATTGATATGAACTTGAATAAGGAATGGGGTTCTATTACAATTTGATGTTCTTGGGATTCAATATTCAGGGCGACTATTCACTTTGTATGATTTTGGAGGAATGATTAAGATCATTTTTTCATTAATTCTCAACTTCATTTTATTCTTATTAGAGATTTGGATTTATCTTAAACAGATGGATCCTAAATTTTCTTGTATTTTTTAAACTTTTTTTATTCATATTGATATAATTGATCTTTTCTTTGTGAAAAAAAAAAACAAATGTTTATCAAGTCCTTCTAATATGATGATAAGAAATAATATTTAAAATTAGTATATTTTGAGTTTAAGACATGACAAAATAAATTGGTATTTGATTAAGTTTAATAACTCTCGATATTGAATGAGTTATTTAACCCGATTCCCATGGAATGTACCTTAATATAAATGCCATGAAATGGAAAGGGAAAAAAAAGGTAGTAAGTGCATTAGTAACCCTATATATCTAACAAAACAACTCTGATTAGAGTAAAAAGATGCAAGGGAAATTAAGAAGTAAATATGGCTGTGTGGTCCAATTCCCCCCCCCCCCCCAAAAAAATTAAAATAAATGAATAAGGTAACCCTAACAGTACTTTGATCAGCATTTAAATTGAATGTCTCAATCTCTTCCGAATTCAATGTCTTTATAAGAGTTGAAAGCAAACTCAATCTTGTTTTTTTCCATCTTGTCTTCAATGTCTTTACGATTAATACTCTTGCCCTTTTGTCAGAAGTTTTCAAAAGAAGAAAATAATAATAATAAAGAAAATGCATGGAGAGAAGATCCCTTTCATGTTTGTGACATTTTCCAACTTGTTTGAACAAATAAATATCTAAGCCAATCTAATCTTCATGCATGGTTCTGATGATTCCATATCCAACAAATTCCAAAACACTCCAACGAGTTCTCTACTAGCTAGCTAGGCTTCCCAACCCTAGCTATCTACTGATATATATACATAGGATCATGGATTCATGATCTTATCTTCTTCTTCTTCTTCATCAGCAACCCTAGCTAAGACCTCTCAAGCAAGGCGGCTCTTCTTATCTCCTAGAGTACTTTATCCTATATAGGACCAGAAGGGTTCAAATGAATCCTCTCCAAAGCCACACCAAGAATCTGATCATAATCTATGATTCACGAAAGAGTCCTTTCGCATTAACATTAACAAATCAAAATCATACTTATGAATCAAAGAACAAGAAAACTGACGAATGCAACAACGAATAATAATTATAAAGTCAATTTGCTACGACACTTACTAAACAACAAAAATGACCCTTGTAATAATTTAGGTAACTTTATTTTATTTATTTTTTCTTTCTTTCTTTCTTTGAGTAAAAGAAAGGAAAGGATAATGCATGATGGCAGGAAAAAAAAAACAAAAAGGATATAAAGTGAGGCGAAAGGCTTTTGGTTCATTGGATGCCTTATATATTGTCCTAAAGTACAGAGCTGGATATCGACCCTTGATTATATCATCGATTATGATTGATCCATTCAAAAGAGAAGAAAGATAAATATATGCTCATGAATTGTCGTTCATATATATATAATGTACAAAAAAAATATCAGAATATTTTCGTGGTTGAGATGAAAAAATACTCCATAATCGATCGCCAAGGGGATCCCATCAAAAGCAGTTTTCACCAATCATGTTACAGATTTACACCCACGCTTTAGCAATTTCCAGCTGGAAGGGATCTCCCAAAGCAAATGAATTATTGGAGACCGGTTTTCAATCCTATGACTCTCTTCGATCGCCTTTAAATTAAAACTAGGAGAATCTCTAATCTCTCTCGATAAAAAGGAATATCTCAAAATGTATTACTAGACTCTATACAAAGTATACATGTGTACTCATACGATACAAGTGCATTTCATATATATATATATATATATATATAAATGTTTTGAAGAGTAACGGAGTTCACCATACATAGAAGTTATGGTGAGTTTTGTATCTCTTCGTAACATTCCATATATATATATATATAAAGTTTGTTGCAAATTAAGGATTGGAGACTCTGACAAGCCTTGCATTCTCCACTTTGTTCCATGGGGAGTCTATGGTCAAAATGAGGTTTCATATCTGCCTTAGGTTCAATATTCTGTGAATGAGCTTCCTCCGGTCAACATTTATATATACATTACATGATATCGAATCCCAAGTTTCTTTTACAGAACATATATTGGAGGGAAAAGAAGGGCAAATATCAAATCATCTTTTTCTGATCTGATCATGGACGGGGGGCTTTGGCTTTTTATTTGTTCTCTAGTACTAATCATATTCCATGCAACCTTAAAAAGGTTTAATATATATCCCCATCAATCATCAATATGAGAGTACTTATCTCGACAATTAATTACATACATCAATAATTATTAATCACCAATAATTAATTTTGATTAGTCTGGTCTGTTTAATATCCAGCTAATGTACTACCATAATCAATTGATTTTCCTTTTTTTCCTCATGATATTCGAATTATTTTAAACTTGATTGATCTGTTGGGAACATAGAGAATAGATTTAACTCCATCATAATAGTACTAATTCAAGTAATAATTATTGTACATATGGCATTCAAATTCCATAGCAGCTCAAAGAGATTGGACATTGTGCATGGATATAGTACTATATATTGCTATCTCCGTCCCACCATATATGGCATTAGCCGTCATTTCAGGTAGATTAAAAAATAATAAATGTATGTTTGTTATGTCTAAAATGATCATTATCGTCCATATTTATAGATATAATTGTATTTTTTCCGAATAAATGGTAGGAATATTAAATGAATGGTAAGAATGGAATTATATGCATTGTAAATTATAAAATAACTTATTTCGTGAGATAAAGATAAGAGGATAAAAAAGACTTATATTTTAAGATAAAAGAGAGTACTAATTATCCAAAATAGAGAGAGGAAAAAAAAAGCTAAGGAAAGAAAAAAGAGATTGTACATGAATATGCTTTCAGATTTGGACCTAAGGATATAGATTGGATCAATTTTTGTTGGCCGTTGGCATAAGAACAGAAGATGCTTGGTTGGATAATAAATGTCAATGTGATAGCGTCCTTGCTATCTCATAAATGAAGGTCTTAAGAAATTGTACGATCGGTATTGAAATAATACATGTTTATTAATGTTATATAACCACACTATATCCATTCAAAATCAAAGTATAATGTTGTTATAATGGATAAGGAATCTTTTTTTAGAAATTCCAGAGTCCATCATAACATCTATGTCAAAATAATACGAAATTTTAAATTACTTTAATCGTAATCAAACATTCTATTTGATTTTGATCTCAAACATTTCCACGTAGAAATCTCCTCTTTTATCGATAGAAATTTAACATGTATCTTTAAAATATCAAGATTTTTAAGATTTATTTTATCTTTTTAAAATTTAACGAATAGAATATATTAAAAATAATAATTGAAAACTGTAAATAAGATTTTGATTAATATAATAAGGAATGTGATGCATAAATATGTAAATATGTAAGATGAAATTCGACTCTTCTTTTTTATGTAATATACTTAGGTTTCCGAGAAAAATTTATATAGCGACTCAACATGTAAAGAATTTTTTGGATAACCTATCCCGGTCCTTATGTATAATTTCAACTTCTTTCCATTTGACTAGTAGTGGTATGATAACTAACCATAAATATGTTTTTGGTTCAATTGAATCTCTCCGGTTCCTCAAAGACCACTTCTGTTCTGGACTTGGTTTCAAAATATATGGTATATTTGGGCTTTGGAATTGGACCTTCTAAGGGTTTTTTATTATTAGTTTTTTTTTGGGCCAAGGTTGAATTTTTCAAGACTCTGTCTTTGCATTTGCACTCCAATTTATTTTAAACTCAACAATGTAAATTTTTAATAAATTCTTAATTAATTTTAAAAATTAAACATTTATTTTCAAACAATTCAAAAAATATACCTATTCAATAGAGGAGTATAATTATACATTTGAATAGAATTTCTAATCATTAATGTTATTAATTAATATAAATCTATATTTCTTCACAACTATAGTCATTAAAAGTCAAAGGAAAAAATAAAAGAGCATATAATTGGTCATACAGAAAGTTAAACGAAACCTTTCATTAAAGAATGCAGAACTAAATTCAAGGGGTAAAGCGTACGCTACATGACCACAACACAAACAACAATAAAAAATAAAAAAAAATTATAAGAGATTCACTGTAAGAATTCCGTAACCCTGATTCGAAGGGGATTAGTTGGCTTACCTTACTTTTTAACAAGGGAAAATTGGGGAAGGGGGATTGATGAATCAACGCATTTTGCACTTCTCCGATTTTGTGCACCAGAACAAACGAGTGCAACAAAATGCAAATATCAAGTGCCACCGTGCACTAGTGGTTCAACTGTCTATTGATAAGAACTCTCCAGAACTTGGACCCCAGGTCCATAGATTAAACGACAGCGGTCATTGAATGAATTGACTAATCGAGAAACCACTTCCTTGAAGAACATGTTAGCCATCTGCAAAACAGAAAGCATCAAGCTGAGACAACACGTGACAAACGTATCCTGAAATTCTAGACATTTAAATGGGATTCTATACAGTTCAATAACACCTAAAAAAGAAGTTTGGAAAACTATCTCTCCCCCATTCTATACCAAGCTCTTAGGTCATCTGGCATCTCTTATATGGCAGGATAATAAAAACATTGTTTGAAGGACAAGGGATGACTCGTGCCATGAGGAGACTTATCAGGCAAAGAGTAAATAACTGATTTGAGTACATGCATTGAAATGAGTGTCAAGATAAAATCATTTATCAAGTCATGACACGCAAAGCTGTTATTGAGAGAATCTTACCTGCCGATAAAATGGAGACTGGAACTTAAAATCAACTAAGAAATGTAGGTTACAGGTCCCTGGCACAGGTCCTGGATTAAATTCCCATACATTTATTAAGTGATCAAAAAGACCACATTCAGATGCAGTTGTCTGCAATCATAAGAGAAGGGCGCTATGAGACCATGAACAAAGTTAAAGTAAGCTGAATATCAATTGTTGCATAAAAATCCTCTTGTATGTTTATGAAAGATCTGTGTAGAAAAGATTCCCAAGGAAAACTAACTAAAATGTAGATTTTGAATGAAAAAGAAGAGACCAAGACCAGCTAACAATTCATTTCATTTCATAGCCTTCATTCTCCAATGATCTTTTTTTTTCTTTCTGTATTCCATAAAGAGAATTGAAAAATATAACCACAGTTATCTTCAATATTTTAGCTTTCTCCCAAATCAGTTTGAATAGTAATTAACCTCAGTCACCATAGAGACATTTAATTGTCGCCTTAATTCTATCTCACAAAAAGCAGAACGAACACCTGAAGGTAGAAGCACTCTTGCACCATTAGTCTATTACATTTTTAAAGTTAAATTCTCAGTTAAATAGATACAGTAAATTCAAATTCTCATTGAATTTACTCTTCTTAGAGAACTAAGGTAAACATCCGGAAAACCTGATCTTATTTCACTGAGACAGAGTTAGAGCTGAGATTTGAAGAAGTGCAGAGAGATACACAAGTTTAGATGCATATGCTCGATCTACTTGCAAGAGAAACTTAACAGATTGGAAAATTCTAGGATATTTTGGGGGGAGATTCAACAGAATCCATGACTAACTGTAAGTTTCCAAGAAACAGAGTACTTATGTTCAATTTCAGGAAGAATTTAACTCCTTTTAAGCAGGATTATCTGTTTACAAGTTTTGCTGAAGTCAAAAGCAAAGAATTCTATAAGCACCAAGTTGAGACTAGAGATTGACCCCCTTAACTCTATAAAAAGCATAAAAGAAAGACACCAGAGAAAAATATAATCAGGTAAATTTTCTAACAAAAGAGGTGAAACCTCTGAACACAGGTCAAAATAGTCAAGAAATTTGCTTACCTTAATATATCTTGGTTTGTCAAACTCAACGTGAGACATATAACTTTCAAGAAGAAATTTAAATCCAATTTCTAGCTCAGCATCAAAAGAACCATCTGGATTGCGCCTAATTATTTCAGAACGCTGACACCATGGTAGGAAATCTTCATATAAGTCAACAGCAGCAACCACAGCAAATAACTGTTCTGGAGAGTATCTAGTATCCAAGAAGAAGTAATGTTCAGACATCATATGCTTATCAATAAACATCTGGATGTTGTTTTTAGCATCAAGTTTTTGCATCAACGAAATGAAAGGGAGGAAGTTACAAAAAGAAGGAAGTCATACACAGAATCAAGAAGACAGTAATCAACAAATGATCTACCAAGAGGTTACAAGTAAAAGAAAATTCTACAAGTATATCCATTTTCAAATACCGTCACCAAGCACATCAAATACAGAGAAAAATGTTGGTAAACAGAAACCTAAAACCAGCATGGTCAAAGAAAATCATAGATTGTGAGCCAATCATCAAAGTCATAGAATAGCTATTTCCAGAAACTAACATGTCTAGGCAATAATGCAGTAACATCCAAGAAACAAGCTGAAATCACTTTCAATCAACAAACTGCATGCTACAATCGTGACTTATGGCTAACAGTAAATTTATAAGGCAACTAAAGGTCACGACATAACAAACATATTGTACAGAACAATTTAATTACTTTTCTTTGAAGAAAGAAAAAAAAAAAAAAAGTCCTTACCCTAATACACGGCGTTCTTGATGTACTTTCGATAACGCACCGCCTTCTTCCCCATCACCACAACCCAAAAATCCCCTTTTTTGTTGAATAACTCTATTATATTGCTTGTAATTACTATTATAATAACTGTAACTATGATCACACCCATTTCCAAATCGGAAATTGCAACCGCCAAAATTATGAGCTGTCGAAAATGAATTAATACCAGCAATGCTATTTACACCTCTAATCTGAATCAAATTCCTTGATTCTAAATTAGTCCGAGAGTATCCACATCTTCTCCATTGCCTAGACATAATTCGACGCCTTGCCAAACGTTGGCCGACGGCCTTCGACGTCGACGTAAACCAAGGCATTTTTTTGCTTCCTGATTGATTATATTATCAATTGCAGCCCTAATAGAAATTATGCCTTCATAAGCGCAAAATTTTTGACTTTCTTGACCTAACAGAGATAAGATTGAAACGAGATTCAGACAATTTTAAGCAAAATTCGATAGATTTCTGCATCGGAATCTTTTATCTTTTTCAGAAATGATACAGAAAAAGGAAAGAAAGTTTTAGTACCTCAATTTTGTTCAACGCCTGAATCGATGTGGAAAAAACTCGAATAAAGTGAAGGCGAAGCAAGGCAAGAACGGGGGAGAATATACCGTCAGGTTTGAACTTTGAAGTTCTTACGGATGGTGTGAGCTAAAAATACGTTATCCCGGAAGGATTTCTTTTCCCTTATTATTTCTTTTTCCTTTTCAGGAAATCCCATGTTTTACATGTCTCAAGACCTTTTTATTATTATTTTTTTTCCCTCTCTCTCTTCCCCCCCACACCCCGCCGGCCCCCCCCCGGCACCCAGAAATCCCGTATTCTCTCACTCGTTCTAGTCATTTTATTTTATTAATTATTAATATTAAAATAGAGTTACTTTGAAGTTAAGAAATTGAGAATGAAAAAAATTAAATTGAAGACAGCTTGATGAATATTGAAAAGATAAATAGATAAAGTATGAATTGAAAGAACAAAAAAAAAAAGATCCAAACAACCAATATTTGAAGAAGGATAACATTTATTCTTTTTTATTATATTTTTTAATTTAAACATTTCAGTATTGTAAAAGAATATTTACATCTTGTGAAACGTAAGTTGTTATTGTTTTATCCAAATTTTCTATCTTTGGATTCGTTGGGTTTAAACAAAAAAAAAAAATTGTAATTCCTTACTGCCAGAATATCAGTAGCACTCAAATTTAAACTAATAACTAATAAGCAATATATTTTCTCATACTATGTACAGCAATATGCCACATGATTTAGATGATCAAAGAGGAACCTATCCAACCGACCAACAAAAAGCCAACCCAAAACTCTCTAGTTTTGGTTAAATGAAACAAACAAACGAATCGTGTTAAGTTAAAATCAGCCACCATGGTAGACTCATGTATCTACTTTTGGCCAGCATCAGAAGCTTCCAACAGCAGCCCTTCTTGGTTGACAAGCAGAAATGTCACCTTCCTAGGAAGCCTGTGCCTTTCCAGTAATGTCTTGAATTCTTTGCAGACTAATTCATTCCAAACCTCCTACTAATCTTTAGAGGATTCCTTGCCATCAGCAACACCTCCGATAAGGGTTAAATTTTCAAAAGGCACGACCTGCACAGTATTTTGGAGAGCCATAAGATTGACCAGACTTGGTATTTTAATGTTCATGTCATGACTGAAATATAAAAACCTTACTTGATCATTGCTTGAACTTGCAGCTTTTGCAATTTTCCTGCATTTCTTGAAGCGGGTTCTGCTTGAATTCTCTTCTTCGGAAACTTCATCAACAAAATTTTGATCTGTTACCTCTGCAAAGGACATCCATCATCCACAATCTTTAGCTTTTCAAATAATCACACAATCAAAATAATGCAATAATAGTGTTTGACATTCTCAGGTATTTAAGTCCACAGAGAATTCCATTCCCAAAGTGGTAGAGGATGGATTTCCATAGATAATTCTCTTGTGGCAAGCATCTTGCACATTGAACTATTGCCTTAAATGACATGATATGATGTAGCTTAGTGGTAGATGATCCATGACACAGTTTACATTGTCTTGTAAGACAGTCATAAGAAAGTGCAAAATAGTCCACTTCCACTACACACAAGGAAATAGGAAGACTTTCAGTGAAACTAAAAGGAATAATTAATGTAATGTATTTGCTAGGTTTCAGTCCTCAATTGTCAAGTTTATGTACTCTTGGGGAAATAGAATCACAATCATTAGTATGAATAACAGTCACTGCATTAAAAGAAATGGAAGAGCTGTAGATTTTGACATGATCATTTACCAGTATTGCTGCCCACGGAATCCTGGAAGTGCAGCTGCAAATAAGTAGAAGAAGTAGTTAATAGAGCTCTTTCCTGAAAAGCTGGAGATATCCTGGTTCCATGCTTGCACGATGACTTATAGTGTTTGATCCAAGGATTCGCCAAAAGAATGCCAGGTTCTTCTACTTTCTTTACTTGAGCAGTTTCTTTCCTAAAATTGATTCTCGCCCAGGATCCATCTCTGAAAACCTTGAACTAGCATGAGGATTAAAAAGGTTAAGTAGCTGTATAACCGAAAATTCAAAGGGACGGAAAGGCAAGGAAAATGAGTTGCACTGTGATGAATATCCAACCTGGCCAGAAGGGCTAGGTGTCCCCTTCCCAGTGTGTTTTTGACTAGTAACTTTAGGATCTGATGAACCTTCTCCATCAGTGAATGAACCCAACATATCCAGTGAATTATATAGCTGGTTAACAAATGAAGTTTCCATGGAATTAAGATATAAACTATGCTTCTCGTCTGTCCATTTTGTGGCCTTTGATTCTGTCTCTTGGGACTCCTGAAATAAAACAAAGCATTTAAATATTGTTCAATTGTTCATTGCAAAAATTTTCTCCTCTCACCCAAGTGAACTATTCATTTTTTCCTTTCACTCTAAAACCTTTAAAGGGAGGGCTGAAACCATGGTCAGTCCACTTGGAACAAATAAAGACTCCAGCTTCACTGATGATATCTTATTTTCTTCCCTTCAGTGTCATTAATAAGCAGTTCATTTCTTCTTTACTAACCTAGTTTGCCTTCAAAGAGTTGGCAAACATTATCAAACATACTCTCTGCATATTTGATAAAAAAAAAAAAAAAAAAAAAATCTCTGCTAAGCTGGTTGGTCCCTCTGCAGCCAACCATCAAGCACCAGAATCCCATGAGAAACACAAAAAAACAGACACAGAGAGAGAGAGAGGAAAAAAAATTTGGTGTTTCAAGAATACCACACCCAATCAAGGTTTTCAACCTCGAACCCCATTATTGGCATGTAATTAATTCATCAAATTCCGCAGAATATCCAAAACCCTGAATTCTAAATATAAACGAATAATCCTAGAACTCACACAATATAATAAACATTAAAGAAACAATATTTAGAGAAAACGCAAATCAAAGATTCCAACTTTATCAAACACTCAGACAGCAGGAACCAAAGTAATTCTTTCCAAGAAAAAAAAAACAAATAAAATTAAGAATTCTCACCAGCATAGATGAAACCTCTGGATGTTCTGCACAACTTCTTGAACCCATTTCGCTGGTCAATTCATAGAGCTGCGATCTTGTTGGCGCCAGACCAGGCCCATGACCATGGGATGAACCGTTTAAGCCTTGCATATTAACCGAAAAAAAGAAGAGATTTTTAATTATTTTTCTGAATATAGAAACTAGAATCTATCTGAGATGAGAGATAAAAGGGGGTTTCTCTTCGTTATAGGCTCCTCCTCCAAGCCAACTTCACCAATGCTTTTACCGAATTTGATTTTAAGTTTTCTTTTGTCTTCATTTTTATTCATTTCGCCTCGCTTTTGCTTAATTTTGGAGGAAAATATCGGTGGAAAAACGAAAAGCGCAGTGCCAGCTGTCACCGCTTTTACACGTGTGAAGACAACCTCCTGATGCCACATCATCCCGCTAAGTCGAGAACGGAGGCGGTTCAAGATATTTTTTATGGTGTCCAAAATATCAATGGGGTTTTCTACTTTTCTTACTCTCTCTCTCCCTCACATCTACAAAAATATCTTTTTGGCCGACCAAATTCCATTTATGTCATTGTATTGTATACGACATCCGACTTATCTATTAAAAATTAAAATAATATTGTCGAATAATTATTTTTTATCCAAAATTAAATGTTTATAGTTTTATTTTGAATTATCTAAAATCAAATGTTCATTTTTTAAATTAAATAATTTTTTTTAAAAAATAATATTGATATTTTTAAAATAAATTAAGTCAATCATTTTTTTAAAATTTTGTATAAATAAAAATGAGATATTTAATTTTAGATAGAGATAATATATGTTAAAATATTTCATTTCTTTAAAGAATATCTAAATTGAAGATCCCGGTATTTTAAAAAAAAAAAACTTTTATAATTATGAAGTGTCTTGAAAAATTTAAATGCATTTTATTTTGGATTTTGTGAATTATTTTATTATGATTTTTTTTTATAAAAGGTATTAAAGTTAAATTCATACACGCATCTTAATTATATTATTAATAGTTTCAAACTTATCAAAATTAAAACTTATAATAAGATCGAGTCAAATTCAATATATAAACATTCCTTCTAAATTACTCATTATCAATTAAGATACCATATAAATGGTGTCATCAAAGTTTCGAGAAAGACGTAATAATAATGCCACATCATTTTCTTGTGCCGTGAATCAATGCTAATTTGAAGATCTCAAAGATAAGTATCTGACATGGTATTAGTCCCACCAAAGGCGGGCATATGATATTTGTTGGGGAAAGGAAACAGGTAGGAAATAACTGCATTTCAGATATTTTACAGGACTTTTCTGCCTTTTTTATTCTTTTCTTTTTCTTTTTTTTTTTGAAGGATTCTGAAAATATCTTACTCTCAGTATCTAATTTATAAGTCATTTTGTACTTATTCTGTTATGAAAATTTCTTTCTCCAAAATATCCAACATTAAGAGGAAAAAAAATTTAGAAAGAGAATGAATAATATTGAAAAAAAAGTTAAATATCTAATTATCAATAATAATTTATAATTTGAGAAAAAAATGAGCTTAAATAACTTATAATTTGAGACATAAAGATATTAAGAATCTTTACACATTTAAGCTTTTAAATAAAAAAACAAAATTATTACTTGTTATGTCACTATTTAAAATCATTTTAATCACTTTTCATAAATCACTGTTTTTAATTCGTTAAATATATTTTTAAATTGATTAAAATTATAAATTTAGAAATTATTTAACCCAAAATTTAATAAAACAACGGAAGGAGTATTATAGTGTGAAAATGGAAAGTCTAGCATTGTACTTATTGATTGATATTAAATCCAAACGTATTCATGTGAAAGAATATTAAATGATCACAAGTTCAAACCATTTTATGAACCTGAGAAAATAATAGGTAAAAGATGTTAAATTCAAATCTTCCCCACAAACTTAAACTTGTAGATAGTAAAGATGGCCCATTATCATTGCTGATAATATGACAACTGCATTTAAGGTTGCAAGAAAAATGAGCCGTTTCTGACCCACTGGTTTCAGACACCATATTTCTCCAAGATCGCAGCACGGATTGAACAATATAGAGTCTTTTTTTTTCTGTACATTAAGCATATTTTTACATACATAAAAAGGCAGTAGGGAGAACAAAATGATCAACCCAGAATTATCTTTATTCTCTTCTTTGTACAGTAAATAGCCGTTGTTGCAAATAACATCATCTCTGGAAAGTTATTAAATCACAATGTTGGTACAATCTTCAGAGGATTGATGTTCAAGATTATTATTGCTTCTGTTCATCTTCAGAAATGGTGTCCTCAAGATCTATTCGGCCTGCAACATATTGGAATGTCAAAAGTAATTCAAGCTTAAAAACCATCCAAATAATCTTTTGTGGGACATGCCAAAAGACCAGCAAAATACTTAACCTACATAAGCAAGTAGATTTGACGGGGTGGTCTAGCCAAGTTCACACACACTACTTGATCACCAAGATCAGGAATCTAATGATTGAATAACTTTGTTCTAGTAACAAAAGAAAACCTCGGAGCCATTCAATGGAGAAAATTGTGGGAAATCAATTCTCCAACTCAATTCTACTTTCTAGGGGAGTTAAGAGAATAAATGAAATAAAACAAAAATAGGGATATGATGACCTAATTTTCAAAGATACGTTGTGGCAGGTAAAATCAAGATAATAAGTCTTATACCTATTAAAGCTATTGTTGAGGCACAAAGGAGTTACTTTGTAAGATCAACTTTTTCATGGAAATGCTAGTAAACAAGAAATTATGACAATAAAGCAAAATGAGAGGGGTTTCCTTACCAAACAATGAGACCAATGATGGAGGCTTCTTGGATCCAGTTGATCTCAAGCTCATATCCATGCCTGATAAAAAAAAATGTTTTGATGAGGACATAAATCACAGCATGTTTAGACTAGAAAAACTTATCAGAGATTAGTTCACAGTAAAAGAAATACATCTAATATCATCATGGTTTTTGTTAGTTCACTCAAACCTACTAATAAAATACAAAAATGCACTCCAAACAGAGGAATCTAATCTTCTTCTGTCAATAAACAAGAAGCCACTACATCATAAGGTTTTGAAACACAAAAGACACTGATTTTGATATGAGAAATGAAAAAAATTTGGTATTGCATCTCATCTCATTACTCCACATGATTCCCTCATTTTCTGACAGAACCAACATGCTTGGTTGCTCTCCAAATCTATCTCACATCACATGAAAGCAAAATAAAAAGAAAATGCACCAGAAAGAATCCAACTTTTCTGTGGTCAGAGTAGAAGTGCAACAGACCTGAAGTTCCAATTGATTTTACAATATCAGATTTCTTGAAAGTATATCCAATAAAATTGGCATCTTTTGATGTCAACATCTGCAAAAAAAATATGAAAGTTGAATTTAGGATAGCATTTTGTAAACAGAACACACGAACAAAAGAAACAAGTAACTGCATAGAACTCTGCCACCACAAAATGATAGCGCCTTAAAAGTGAAAAGGGCAAACTATTATATTTACAGATAAATTGGTTAAGGGTATATTTCCTCTTTCGTCTTGGAAAAAAGTAATCTAGGTCCATCAGTTGCCACAATAGCACCATTGTGCCCCACTTTACGAAGATGCGTTGAAAACAGCCAAATGGTCAGTAGATTAATATGATTACCTTTCTTACATGATAACTAAAAAATTCAAGCTAGAAACTGTACAAGAGGAAAGGACAACCTTTCGCCATGGCCCCACTCTTGGTGCTGAGGATGGTGGACCCTCTACCTATCAAACAATAAGGGAACAAGAAGGTAAAAAAAAGAATAACTTAATTTACAATATATAAAGAAGAAAAAAGTCTTGTGCGATTCAAGATCTCAAAAAGCCAAATTTTGAGAAGGTTATCAAAAAAAAATTATGGTACTAATATCAGGCAATGAAAGGTCCATGCCACTCTTACAGGAAAAAAACAGCTTTCAAACAAAATTTATCTACAGAAAAGAAAGAACAACAGAAAGACAGCAAGACAAATGAGATGCTGATAAATGTTTTCTTCGGTCGGACCAACGGGTCAATTCAGTTTAACTAGCAGTAGAAACAAGTAAAATTTCAGCTGAAGCTACATAGAGCAGAAGGTGAACAAAAAGGTCAGAAGCATCGTGACATTAGACAGCCATAATTAAAACAACTACATAACCTTGTAAGTGCTGCTGATAACTATTTCAAGATGCATAGGGTGAGGCAACAAAATTGAACTTCTCAAAATTCTGAATTCTATGTGCAACTGACCTCAGTGAACTTCTCAAAATTCTGTGTATCCAGGTCTCCATTTACTGTAGGCTTGTATGCAGCTTCCATTTCATAAAGTGCATCCCACTTAACACCTTTAAACCATGGATGTGCCTGAAAATACAACCATAATTGGCATCTAAATCTTTAAAATACACTGTACATAGAAATGTTTCTCTGCCGATGAACCTTAGTGGTCAAGCAGAAATATGTGTCAATCGTTATGTTGTGAGCAAACAATACCTTCACCAGTTATTTGGCATCAACATTTACTTAACTGAGTAATTATATCAGTGTATAATAGAAAATATAAATATATCACTCGGGACTGTTAAGTACCTTTATTTCTTCAACTCCTCGGGTTCCTAACCTTGTTTCAACATCACATAGTAAATGGCAGATTAGATCCTTTGCCTCAGGAGAGATCTTTGGTTCTTCAGGAAACTTCAGGCATGTCTTCCAATTTATAATCTGAACAAAAAGATAAGCATGAGATATCCATATAAGATGTAAAAACCTAATACTGGCTGGCACAAAGTCAATACTACCTCTGTTTCCAAAATGTAGGTCCTTTTAAGATTATTTCATATGAATTACAGATTCAGAAAATCATGCTTTCTCTTTTTTAAATTACTCAAAGAAACCCTTAATCAAATCACCTAAGCAATTGGACAAGAAAGAATAGTAGGAACAACAATTTAAAAAAGCAATAAAATACTTATCACATACTGTTTAAAGACTCGTGTCTTTGAAACACAAAGACCTATATTTTGAAACCAATGTAATACTTTGCTAAGAACTCTCTTTAGTCCATTCACAAAGTCAGAATACTTGAAAGAACCTGGAAGGAACCATTTCCAGGAAATAAAGAGTTAGTAAAAAAGAAAATACTAGGACATTTGAAACTCTTTGTCAACTAAAATTTTCATGATGATTTCCAGCATCAGAATCAGAAAAGAAGTTCAAGTAACAGTACACATTTTTGAGTACCTTGCGGCATGTCATTCTTGGATCATCAGAGCAGAAGGGAGGATAGCCTACAAGCATTTCATACATGATAGCTCCCAGGGACCACCAGTCACACTCTATTCCGTATCCTTTCTTCAACAAAACCTCAGGTGCCATATAATCAAGGGTTCCAACAGTAGAGTATGCCTGCGAAAGATAATTTCAAATATAAAATGCTCCCATAAAGTTTTCAATTAAAGAAATGGATGAGTGATTTAAAATTTAATAGAACAACACAAGTAAGCCATTGAACTTAATACAGAAAAGTCTAACTAAAGAAAAAAGAAGTACTAGAGAAGATACCAAGGCACGCCGGTTACGTTTCCATTGTTGTAACTGTTCCTTTGGCATTGCCCAGGGAGCTCTACCATTGCCAGCATGGCCCTCAAACTCACTTGGAGACTCCAAACTTGCAAAGTCCTCATCTTCCAAAAGTATTGATGAATATTTATTATCCAGGGGCTTACACAAACCAAAATCAGAAAGCTTCAAGTGCCCATTTCTATCTAATATTAGGTTATCTGGTTTTATATCCCTGCAGGAAGAAATATCCTCAAGTTAGTAAGGTGAATGCTCTACACAGAATACAAATGAGACTAGAAATAGAATATGAATTAATACATGGACAAAATTAAGTGCACATTAAGTTAGTTTTTCAAGATGAAGCAGACAGAACAGAGAGTCGACTCTGATTTACAAACTTAAGACAGAAAAAGGGACCAAAAGAACCATTAAAAAAATAAGTGAGTATAATAAGATTCATCAAATCAAAATGGAACTTATAACACACAATATATTGGTATAAACCATGATATTCCAAAAAACTTAGAAACAATGAAAATGCATAATTACTCTAAGAGAATGCTTTGACGCAAAAATCATCCATGAATACTCAATGCAAACAGTAAATCATCTCTAGATGTAAGCTTATTAGAGATTATTACCTATGTACATAGTTATATTGATGAATAGAGTGTATAGCTAGAATGCTCTCAGCCATGTAGAATCTCGCAACATCTTCCGAAAGGATATCTTCTCTCATCAACAAAGTCATGATGTCACCACCAGGTAAATACTCCATGATAAGATATAAGAAATCTGAATCTTGAAAGGAATAGAAGAGTTTCACAATGCATCGACTATCAACCTCCACAAGCAAATTCCTCTCGGACCGCACATGTTCTACCTATAATAGAGTGACAAATTATTACACTTCAGACATAAAAAGCATGCAATCAAATTGTACCAGTAAAATTAATGTTTGTCCTTTCAGGTCATGTATACAACATGAATGGATTGTTGTGAATAGTGAAATTATTGGTCATGATTTTAGTGGTCAAAACTTCTAAATTAGTTATCTAGAAGAGGTAAAAAAACATATAAATACAAATATAATACTCCCTCCATCCAGAATTTAATCTCTCTATTACTATTTTGAGTCATTTGGATTTTTAATGTCCTATTTTCTAAATTAGTAAAAATTTTACAAAGGAATGATATTGTTTATGTTCAAAATGAACTAAATCAAACTCTTTCAATATAATATGCTAAAGTCAAAATGGGATTCAGTTCCGGACATAAGGAGTATCAGTTTAGATATCCAAGTAATCCATCCCAAGAAAAAGGTTTGCCACTGTATAGTCTAGGATGTACCAAAAATATCATATTCAATATCATTGTGTTAATATTTAAAACATACAATCCCAAGGAAAGATACAAGGGCATAAGCATTCAAAATGATTATATCATACTAGGGATCAAAGCAATAGAAAGAAATGTGTCATCACCTTTATAGATTTTATGTAGAATTGAAGTAAAATTAGGCACGCTCTATATCACACTATAAGAAACAAATATCAAGGTCCAAAAACTCACATGTTCTAAAGAAAAGCATTAGTGGGAATAAGTTGTGTTCAAAGTTTCAGTAGAAACCTGTCCACGACTGAGCATCTCTGATTTCTTGAGTTTCTTCATGGCAAATATTTCTCCTGAACTTTTAGCACGACACAGTCTGACCTGCATTTCTTAAACAAATTACATCAGACAACAGAATCATATGGAAGGGATACATTTGTTTGTTAATTTGTATCCTGGTTCCTATGCTTTTCCATATAGTATGCTGTACTGAAGACAACAAGTACATTTTTTTATTTTTAATATTGAGAGATAATTTAGAATGAAACATTCTTCAACATAACCAGGCAACAAATAAGGCAAGTTAGTTCAATTACTGTTGTTTGGGTTCAGTCGATCAAGATGCCTAACTAAAGGAGGTATATTATACAGTTTAAAAGAAGATCACTATTTTAATTTGCTTATTAGTGTGAGTATTAGAAAATTAAATTTTTAATGTAGATTATCAGTCATGTTTACCCCTTCCATTCATTTAATTGACATTCCGATCACTATATAGATTGTCAAACTTCGTCATCAATTCAACCATGGATTCATGACTAATAGAATCTTAATCCCTTGTTATCAGATTGGCTCGAATGACATCTGAATCAACTCCTTTCTTCAACAGAAGAAAATCATGAAGACACATACTAACACCAGAATATAAAGAAAGAAAGAAATTCTCTTTTCAATGAATCACCTCAAGTAATCAATTCAATTCAATTAGCAAACGGCAGTATATCCGAAAGGGAAGTAATTAAATACCTCACCAAACGCGCCTTTACCAATGATGGTCAACAGCTCAAAGTCATCAATGCCGACTTTATGCCTTTGCAATCTCATGTACTCTGTCTCTTTCCTCTCCAGATTCCTGAGCATCTCCTCTTGCTCTTCCGTCGAAATCTTGGCCTCCTCCGCCCTTCTCTGCAAGACCCTCCTCCTAAATAAAAGAATCACATCCATGAACTTAAACAAATGAAAAATGAAAGAAAACTCATACATTACAATTCTCACAGTCAACAAATAAACCTTTCTTTGCGATCCTGAAGGCCCTGCAAATGGTTTTTATAATGATTCTCAATAATCTGCTTCGCGGCGGCAGCTTTCTGGCGAGTCACCGGCGATGAAACAAAGACATCAGGCTCTAAATTGAAAGCCCGATCGAGTTCAGGCCTCATGTTGATAGTTCCCAATTTCACAGTTCCATCACCATCTTCCATTCTGTGAAATGAAAATCAACAACAAAAATGTATCTTTGGTACCAAAAAGAACTCCCAAGTCCTTACTTCTACAAATCAATCAGATCCCAGAAAAAAACCCAAAAAAAATCAATGGAAAGAAGCTTCTATCAACATGATTACTGTGCAGAATCTTGACAGTTATGAGTTGTGAGAGAACTTCGAGGCAAGTTGAAGTAAAAGGTACGGGAAACAAAAAAGAAAAAGAAATAAACAAATACCAGTTGTTTTCTTCTAATAGTACGAGTACAATTTGCTTTCCTATATATAAATAGGCAAAGAAAGGGAGTCCCGAGGAGAGATCAGGTAGCGGTAAGAGCGTGCTGCTTGCTCATAGTGAACTGGCCATATCAAGTTTGTACTTATGTGTGTGTATAGGTGGGATGAATATTGAGATTTTTTTTCTTGGAAGTGCTTTGAGGATACAGCGAAGAATGAAGAATTTGGGAAGATTTCAATGCTAAGACGGACGACTCTCTCTCTCTCTCTCTCTCTCTCTTCGTCGGCGGAAGGATACGTCTGGCCTTATTCTTCAATTAATAAATATGCTTACGTTAATGTCTAGAAATAAACATTTTCCATATAATTCATATTGAAATCGTTTGCCAATATTTTCATTTTGAGTCCTTGGCAATTGAATTTTTTTTAATTAATTAAAATATTAGTATTAAAAAGACAACATTAAAAATGAATTTGTCAATTTTTTAAAAACTGAATAATTTAATTTTGGATAAGAAAATAATATTTTACCTTTTTAAAAAAATAAAATAACTATTGGGTAATGAATAACTATTGAAGTATTTAATTTTGAACTGAGGAATTGCTAGAAAAAGCAAAGTGGCAATTCTTTCTATAAATGGAATTTATTGTTTTCCTTCTTTTTTTTTTTTTTACTTAATTATTACTCAATGTGCAGTCATTTGTCAAAACTAAATTGTATTTCAGAAGGGGAAAAAAATGAGGTTAAATATTTTCACACAGATTAATATACAATCTAAAAGTATTTTTAAAAAAATACAGTTTTTTAATATAATTAAGTATTTGGTACTCTCATTAAATATAAGTCATCAATTATCATTCTGAATAAATTAAGTTAAATTTTTTTTCTTAAAATGTTCTTATTTATATTCTAATCAAACTAGCAATAATATTTATGAAAAAAATAAAAGACAAGGGTAATATAGTAAAAAAATTAATAAAATATATAATAAACTAACAAAAATAACTTATATTTAATGACAAGTAAAGTTAATTCTAATTATTTATAAATAGCTTTGGAGAGAATATTATACTAAACAAAAGGATTTCATCTTTAAATTTAACTAAATCAATTAAAATCTATATTTGTAAGAGTAATATAAGAAATATATATACATAGAAAAAAAACTAATGATAGATTTTAAAAAACATATATATAATCATAGTAATTTTAAAATAAAAGGCCCTTGTGCCTTTTTTTAATGGTACATTTAATCATTATATTATTATTATTATTATTTTGAAAATTGGAGAAGGTACTAAGCATGTCTTTGCCAATGGATTAGACTTGTCTCCAACCTCGTGACCCCTCTCCTCTCCATAATTAGTTTCAAAGTAGTCACCACTACCCGTCCAAATCTCCACTAATCTTTTCAAATTTCTAACAATGTTTGATGGCACCAAGCACTTTTTTAACAAAGAAAAATAATTACAATTCCTTTTCCCTCGTGATTCATGTAATTCGATTTATCAAGATTTAAGTATGTAAAAATATAAAGTCATTGATGAAGAAAATCAACCCACAACCTGTATTAAGCTAATCTTACTTCTCAATTATTATGTCATATACTTGAATGCTGTTTAACTATGGTAATATTATGAAATAATGCTATTTTGACTTTTGATCAGAAAAGTGAGTATAATCTCAAATTACTTAATAAAGATTGTCAGACTGCAGACACCTTTTATTTATATATACCTGAAACATAACCATGGATCGAGTATATGCTATTTTACTTTCTTAACCTTCATTTTCATTTTTCACTCTTATTTGGTATAGACTTTTACAAAGTGAAAATTAAATCACTTATATTATTTTAATGTATATATATTTTTTCTAATATCGGAGTAGTGAAAATTCACTTTATTAATGACGAATATTACTTCATTAAAATGTCTACTAATCCGATTTATTTCGATTATCTCTGTTCTCTCTCTTTTTTTTTATCTCTTATGTTATTGATCTTAAATATCTAATTAAAGTTAGTAAATTTAATGACAGTTATGTGCTAAAATATAGTTATTTATTTAATTTTAAACTGTATAATGGTGTATCATTTCCTGTGGAAAAAATGTCTACTCTAATTTTATATTTCGATTAAGGAATATAGGTTAATTTTACAAAAATAATTTTTATTTTATTTTATTTTATACCAATGAATGAAGCATTAAATTTTTACTTAAAGATATATAAAAAATATTTTTCATTACTAATATCTTCAATTTAACATTTCACTAGTTTGATTATCACTATCGAACTTAGAATATTTCTCTTTAAGCAATCATGGAGAAATTTCAAATGGGTTAAAAAAGGTCATTCCAAATCTCTTTGAGTCATTTATTCTATTTGAGTGATTTATTAAATGAGTCAAAAAAAAAAAAGATAAAATTTTTTGTGGGAAACTAATTCATAAATTGAGATATTGATCTTGTAGTTGAAATTAAATTAAAAAAAATTTTTACCAAATGATATTTACTTTTTATTATTTTGGTTCTACATTTTCTTACTTAATTTAATATAAATCATAAAGTTTATATGAACCAAAAGGTGTTCTTGAGTAATTTAGAGGTGAAATTTATATAATATAAATCGTAAACTCGATTTTATCTTGATGAATTTATAAATATTAATAAATATGGGAATCTGAGTGACACACGTCAATAAAAAAACAAAAAAGAAAAAAATATCAAGCTTTATAGTAAGACATAGACCAATATAGTCTTTGAAAAAAGAAAAAAATGATAGTTCTTGCTTTGAAGTGGGTTGAGATTCCCACGTGTTTTACATAACATTATGATGGGAAGGGTGCACGTGTGATTTTGAAAATGCACGTGCCACCATGCCACCTTGCAACTTACTCCATATAGTAACCAGTTGCAACTCTCTTTTGCGGGTGAAATTCTTAGCTACAGACCAAACCGAATTCACCATAAACTGACACGTAACTCATTCCATTGTTTTTTTTTTTTTTTTTTAAACTCTTGAAATCTAGTGTACTAAAATAATAGATAAAAATTAAATAGATAAAATAATAAAAAGTACTTTTGTTTATACTTTATAGTGTTATATTTTATCTCAACTCTGCACAATTATCAAGATTATCTAATAATATAATATATTATCAAATAAAGATAAATATTTCTAGAATTTATTATTTTTTAAAAATTTTATTAATAAAAATATATTTATTTATAAAAATGTAATAAAAGATTCAAAGTCAATTTATATTAATTAGAGATAAACAAATGTTAATATAATGTGAACAAATTTATTAGTGATAGATAAAATTAATACTATGAGATATTAAAAGCTTTTATCCCATATGTTTGGATCAAACAATAGTATGATTTTATAAGTTTTTTTTCATATTTAGTTGTTATAATCCTTAAATATATTATGAACAGTCATATCATCTCAATTACCCTTTTATAGTAAAACACTAGCCATAAATGGTCATGTTATTGATATAGAATAAATTTTTTTACGCTCAAAATTCAACAGTCAAAATGATTGTGAATAAATTTGGATTGTCCATTAATGTTGTGGTAAGCTACTACATTTTTTACATTGTAAAATGTTTCAATTAAATCTTTAATGGTCAATCCTTAAGTAAATTATTTTTTTATAAAAGTTAATATATTAATCATGAGCATCTAAGGGTAAGTCTGAGTAGTTTGGAGGTAAAGTTTATATAATGCAAGTTGTAGATTCGACTCAGTCTTATTACAAATTCTAGTTTTAATAAATTTATAACTATTAATAATATAATTGAGATGTATATATAAGTTTGAATATCGCCGGTAAAAAAGAAAAAAATTAATTTTAAAAAATATAAATATATGTGTTATGTTGAACATGTTAATGCTCTTGACAGTTGGGACCCTAAGCACGAAATATGATGCAGAAGTAAGGGGGAAATGTTTCCTTTTCTCCAAAAAAAACAATAATAATAATCTCAAGCCAAGAGTGCGTGTTTGGAAAACTTTTCTTTCCGGGGGTATAAACCGAGATTGCTAATTTCCCAGTTAACCATAGTTAGGTTAGGGTAGGAGAAATAATTAAATAAAGGAGAAAGAATAAAAGATTTCAAAATCTGAATATCCGTGACCGTGAGTACGCTGGCTCCTATCATTCAGCCTATCGAGTCATTTCCACATGCGGAATAGGCCCACTTAAGATTTCACCTTTCCCTTCGTTTTTCAATTTTTTTCGTCCCAATAATACCCTGAGTTGAGTTTATCTAGATTTAAAAATTATTTCTAGGGAGATAAGAAAATTTTATTCCTTTTTTATAACTTACTATTATTATTTTAAAATTTCACATGTCTCTGGAGAATTTTTTGCAAGAAGGAAATATGGTAAGAGAGTTTCATTAGATAAAAAAAGAAATAACTTATGTTCATTTGTATGAGACATTTTATTTATAATGTGGCATTTGTGTTATTATGGGAGTGATCTTAGGTTTCAAAAGTTGATATTATCCTTTTAGTACTTTTTAAGAAGATATTTGATTGTTTCAAAAGTATAAGATAATCATTTTGATTTTATCGATCATCAAATTGTTCTTCGTATATGTTCACATTTAATAAGTATGAAGGAATAAGGACTTAAAACGTATTTTACTTTTTGAAAAACAATATGATCGTTTTTATAAAGAAAGTGTCTTGCCCGCATATCGTGACCATTGGCAGGGAGCTTTGATCCTTTCCCTCGGACTTTATAGAATTGTTCTCATTACACGAGTTCTTCTTTACCTTTGTCCTTTTCGATTAAGATATAGATTTGTCTCATTTGATCTCTCAAGTTTTATAAATTAAATCTACATCTCATGGACTTAGACATTTGTTCCTTCCTTTCAATTGGCTCGCATGAAAGTATTGGATTCTCATAAATAGACCTTTACTTGAGTTAGGCCAAATCGTTATATTCAGTCCACTATCCTTAATTTCTTTAACGTAGCATATAATTGAATGTGCTAATCATATACACTATAAGTGGGTTGACCATCAATCTTATGTGATTTTTTTAATTTCTCTTTTTATTGAGTTTTGTCATTGATCAAATTAATATGGATCTCAGAGTAATTGGACATGGTAAGATTTGATCGATGGAACCATCAATTTAGAGCTATATAGGTCGAATTAAGTCAAACGAATCATATATCTCATCAATTATGTTTAAGAACAAGAATAATGCAAAAAAATTTATTTATACTAATAAATCAAGGAGGAAAAACATACATAAATTTAGTTTGGTAATAATATGGTATTTATTTACCATAAAAATATTGACACCTACTATCTCAAAAAAGATATAAAAGTACTACATATATACTTATTTCATTACATGTATATAAATATATATTTTTTATACACTTTAATATACTAGTTCTCTCTCCATCAATGTTGTTAAACTCTCGAGTTGACTCGTAAACTCGTATGAGTTTACAAGTTTAGGGCATAGAAACGTGTTAAATCGTCCTAAAATCGTTTTTGAAGGTAAAATCGAGTACAAGTTGACCGAGTCAACTGAGTTTACTGTTCACCCGTTGACCGCAATTGACCGACCCGCCCGATCTCACCAAATTTGAGACTAATTAGCCTCTTGTTTAGGGCTTTTCATGTCTGATGTTATAGATTTGATGTTGGATTGATTTTAGTTTTGTAAAACTTATTATTTTGTTGTCATTTTATTTGGAGTTAATTAAATTGGATTTTAGATTTGTTTTCTTATATTGATTGAGATATTTATTTTATTGTGATGATACATAAATTATTTAATATATATAATATTTTTAATTAGAATATAAACTCTACGATTTTACGATTCAAGTTTACCGGAACTCGAACGAGTTTACTTAAACTCTCGAGTTTAAAAACCTTGCTCTCCATCCCTATTTATAATCATCAACTCTCATTTTGTTAAAATTAAAATAATATATTTTTTTTTCTTAAGATGCCCCTATATATGAAAGTTATCAAACTAACAATATTTATTAGGGAAAAGAAAGTGAAAAGAAACTAACAATGACTTATATTTAGTAACAAAGAAAGTTTAGCTCAAATCATACTTACTAGGTAAAAGTAAGACAGTTATCTTAGATAGTTGCCAAGTGTCACTTGATGATTGGATGATAGTTTTAACATTAAATTAAGAGTAAATTAAACCAACAATTAAAGATAGCAAACCAATTAAATTATTTCAAAAAATAATAAATTAAATACGAAAGTAGAATGTTACCTTCATGTTCTTTTAAAAGAAATTGAGTAAAGATAATGATTCTTGAATGTTATTAACTAACGTTTTTATATACAAATATGGAATGAACAAATAATATAATTTATAAAATAATTTTTAAATATTAATTCAAATTACATAATTGAGTTATGGGCAATAACTTAATTAAGTTTGAAGGTGTTACAAGTGACATATTAAATTAATATTTATTATTCATGAGAATACAATGATTCCTTTTTTTTTTTTTTTTTGGATATTTGAATTTTAAAAAAGTTATAATTTTTAACGGGTGATGAATAACAAGTTGGGTTTTTTTTTTTAAGTTGCATTTGTATTTTTAGTTTTATTATGCAATCAAGTACAATTTAATGATAATAATATTTATTAGTGCAAAAAAATTCATTTAAATACAATTTTTTTTTTTGTAAAAAAAACTTCATTCAATTTATTTAAGTGAACATAATAGTGATAACATAAAAAATATAATGCTGTAAAATAATAGGCTTAACATGAAATACAATTTGAAAATGTGTATAATAAACACATAATTAAAAAAACTATATTAACTAATATGAGTTTAATTAATTGAACTTTTTTCTAAAATGATGAAAATTACACATAAGTATCTCTTATTATTTTTTTTTAAATATTAGTTTAAATAGGTATTGGGTAAATTACTTTTTCTAATTACATTTTTATTTTTATTTTATACTTTTTATAATAATTGTTAGTGACTTTCCCGTATTACACAAATTTTTAACCTAGTGACTTGTAAATAGTAAATGAGGAAGGGATAGTATTTTACATGTGTTTTGAGACAATGCCATAAGGTTGTTATCGAAGACAACAAGATGAACAAATTTTTTGTAACCTATAACGAACCCAATTCTTGCAAATGTAATCATGAGCTGCCTAGCGAAGACCGGACTACCCATTAATGTCGACAGCACAAATGCACGAGGTATGGACACAACTAATGTATCGAGGATTATACTACTATCTATTTCTTGGCTCTCTTTGCTGTAAAAGATTCGTTGAATGTTAGGGGAAATCATTTTGAATCCTAAAAATCAGATCTTTGCACCCCTTCTCAAGAGGAAAACAGAAGGAGAAGAAGATATTTCATACATTTGAACTTTCGTTTCCAAGAAATTAAACTTTTGGCAACCACATTTTGGTCAGGCTCCCCAAGAACTTTGTTTCCTCAGACATGACCAACCAAATTTGCATATTGGAGTCACAACATTTGGGTCACAAATAATATATTGTTATGTACAAATCGCTTTCTGTTTGGTTAAAATGTACAGTTATATACAGCTATGGATCTTGTTTGGACATAATCTCTAGTACTTATATTATATGTTCGTGGTAGCTGCTAACTCTATGGCCTGTAAACTGCTGGCCTCCATTTCATTTGGAGATGGATTTTTGGATTTTGATTGAAATCTCATCAAGGACTGAGTGAGAAGCATACTAACCCAGCTAAAGATTCTTCGTCTCATCAGATAACCTTGAATAGATTCATATATTGAGTATTGTTTTCCTAATATAATTGCCACTGAATGCAGAAATGTCACTGCAAGAAGCCCACATGGAATCAGGAACAGCAAAAAGAATGGTTCAGTGCCGAAGCTACCAGGTCCGTCGATAGCCAATTTTGATAAGGAGCAGTTGGAGAAGGAAGAGAGACGTTTTTCCAATTGATTCATTGCTCCACTCTGTGTTACCTTCAGAATTGCCTCTGAAATGTCAATTGCCAAAGGAGAACCCTTTGGAAAGACCTGAGAAAACAAAAACAAGAGAATGGTAAGATTTGGAATACTTTTGGATTAAACTTTAAAGGGAACAATGAGATATTAATTAAGATGTAAATGATTGATCTTACAAAGCCAAAACCACCGAGTTTGTAGCTTCGTCCTGCCATGGTATAGCCACTGCAGTACTCTGCAAGGAAGACTTTGGCATGTGGGGCGACAAAGAATGCTGCTTTTATATCTCCATTTTCAAAGGCTTCGGGATAATCATGGATTGAACCGATTTTTCGGACATTCTCAGGCTTGAAATGGAGAACATCTATCAAATAACGAACTATGAAGGAGTTCCCATTACAACCAACTGGGGAGTTCGTACTCAATAGATAATCAACATCTACTATAGACGGTTCAAGCCTTGGAACCGTCATCATAGAAGTAATGGCAGCAGTAAAACATGCAGTGATAACCACGGTGACAAATAGCCATGTGGACAAAAGAAGTCGAGATAGATTGTGTTTGATCGATTCTCCTGTACATGGCCCTTTGTGTCAAGATTCAAGAACTAAACAAAAAGTTTGAGATTTGAGGTAATTTTGAAGAGGAATTGACTTACTATGTGAAAAAGACAGCACTGTCACGGAAAACCAAAGCATGGAACCAATCTGTTGAGGAAAGGAACCACTGAAATCTGGATTCTGGTTTACATGTTCATTTAACCAAATCACCACTCCTGTGGCAAGACTCATTGATGCAATAAGGATCCACATTTTTATTGTGAATGCTTTTAGAACTATGAATCTGGTCTTTGTCACATCTGGTTTAACTGTAACCACCATAACAAGTCCAGACTCCATATAGGGCTGTGAAAAGTCTGCAATCTCATAGCGGTCAGCCATTATTTCAGTATCACCTACTGCTGCATCCAAGGTCTTTTTTTCAGGTGAAAAAATGATCAGTACACGATGGTAATGTTTGAAATTTTAAGGATCTTATTAAGTAGAAATCAATTATCCATGGTGTTTGATGCTCTAATAATTAGAGAAATTCATGATGAAATGGTCAGGAGTATTAAAGTACCTTGTTCTGAACTTTGGCGACCATTTCATCATAACTTCCATAATAGGGGATTAGCACATACGGCAGATGATAAGGCAATTGCTTCACAGCAGCTTCAAAGACATCAATGGAAAAGCCACCGATAATGGTTTCCTTCTGATTTTGGTCATATGTTACATTGACAAAGATATTAAAAGCGCCCTTTGCAGGTACACCTATTCTCAGTGGTTTCTCCATGCTGCCGAAAGTTATTCCCTTAGGAGTTGTTAACTGACCACCTGGCCAATAAATTGAAGGCAAATCTCCCACTAAGCCATTGCCAATGCTCATCCTTCTTCCATCATAGTCAATCAGGTCTGCAGAGAAACCAAACTGGGATGACCACACTGCTATCTCTCTGTAGCTTCTGCCTATCACATTGACAATCTGAAAAACAGGTTTTTGCAATAATGCACCGTTCTTGAAGCTTATTTCTCCACTCAGTCCCTCAAAATTACTTTTCAAAATGTTTCTAATCAATTCATGAGGTGAGTTTGCCTTAGGTTCTGAATTGGCCATTGCCCTGGCAATAGCCCATGTTGCATCATATGATCGAAGAGCATAAATACTGTGACTGGAAAGTTTTTCTTCTGGATGTTTAGAAATGTACTTTTTTCTAAACCTTTGCTCAAATTCTCTGAACGGCTCTGTAGAAGCATCGAGATGGTTCATCTTAAATCCAATTATGCCTTGCATGTTATTGAGTAGGACAGATGACTCAACGGAATCAAGAAGGTTAGCAAAATCATCTGAAATAATCCATGCATAACCCTTCGCCATCATTCCCAAGGCTTTTGCTTTCTTGAAAAGGACTGTAGAAAATTCCAAAGAGGAACGCAGGACTGTAAAGACCTTAACATTCATGGTTCTTAACCTCTTCAACTCTGCTTCAATGAAATTTTGGGACACCAAAGGAGAGTTCACACCTGGAAAAGCAGCGTAATATTCAACAACTGACTCCACAGCTTGAAGTGATTCTGAGAGGTGGGTGATGAGTGCAGAATCCTCAGAAAAACTGCCGCTACTCTCGTAGATGGCTACCACCTTTCGCCACCTGAAATGCCCAACTATGGCAGCTAGGCACTGCATTTTTGCTGCCATATCATAAGTCATCCTGATGAAGGATGGGGGTTGAGATGGAAGCAGAATGGGTGGCGCAGCCGATGGAGTTAGGGAAATGATGGGGATATCCTTAGTGACTTTATCAAGTTCCCAGACCAGAGCAGCTTCTTGCAATGTCAAGGCTCCAAGAATGGCATTTGCATGCTTATTTTTCACTAGGTCAATCACTGCAATACAGAATGAAATTTAACCCATATTTTATATGTACCATATTTCTCATAAAATCAATCCAAAACAGCTCAAAAGTATATTAGTAGGAAAATTTCATTACCAGCAGAAGCTGCTCGAGCTGAGTTCCCATGAGAGTCATGAAAATGCAAATCCATCTGAGAACAATGTGTCCACAGGTTGAAGTCATAGACTGCCATCTCCACAGCAATTCTTTGCTCCTTACCAACTCTAGAAGTTTGATCAATCACTGCCCCAATGGTACCAATTCCTTCACAACGGAAACTTTCTTGATCATCTACTGATGAATTAGAGTCAGCTGCCAGCAAGAAGCTGCCAAAGAACAAGGCTAGTAGGACAGGAGACATTTCAAGGCAAAGAGTAAAAACTTCTTAGATGAAAATGACCGGCAAATCTAATGACTTCCAATTAAAGGGCCGATATAATTGAATCAAATGTCGAAGAATATTGCCACGACTGATTCAAACACATTAAAAAAAAAGTCTTGTGACGGTGACTGTGACATCCCAATTGCTTGGGGGCTTAGGAAATCCCAGTGAAATGTCTAAATAATTCCTGTCCCACTGAAGTCATCTTTCTTCTTTGTTTTCCTCAACTTGCTAATTTCTATATATAGATACCGTCAGATATTGGAGCAATAATAATAAATGAGTAAAAGGGATGATCAGAATTGGAAAAGAAAAATAATAATGCAGTAGGCCTCATATGTAGGAATCTTCCAATACTTTATTCTTGCAACAGTTTAAGAAATACATTCAAATGATTGAATTTTCAGAAAAGACTATTACAGTCGAGACTTCAGGTACAAACTGAACTTTAATCTAAAATAAGTTCTGTACAAATATAGTAATTCATCGGTATCATCATCTTGCAAATGTCACCCAATAAATTACCAGAGTTTTAAAATATCTGACACATGCTTGGAGACCTGACCCTAAGTTCTTCCAAAGATCATGTTTGAAAAAATGAATGTAATCCTCAAGTATTTCTCTGATATATGTTTTTGGTTCCTCATATTTTTCCTGAAGTCCCCAAGAAGCCAAAGATTTGGTATTACACTTTATTTTTCAAGTAATACCCCACTTTCTAAATTTCTAACTCAACCGATGGGATTCTCAACAAGAAGATTTGGTAGACAATTCCAAATTTTACACTCACTCAGGGTCATACCACTAACTATATTCATAAAATTAGAGGAACAGGTTGAAGTCATAGACAGCAATGTCCATATCAAATCGTTACTCCTTGCACCCTAGACGTTTGATCAATCACTGCTCCGATGGTACCAGTTACTTCTCATCCGGCATTCTCTTTTGCTGATGATTTCGAGTTCGCAGCTACCCAAGAACATGTAGAGACGAGACATTTTAATACAAAACCTAAAACTTCTTTGATAAAATGAGGCTTCAAACAAACGGGACAGATGCCTTTGGATAATGCTAGCTGAAGAATCGTGCCTTGACTAATTCAAACATATGCAGAAAAGTCATGTGCACCAAGGTATGACTTAGGGATCGGAAGATAAATCTGCAGAAAAATTTCAAGTGTGATTGTACCAAGACATATGACGCATTGGTTGAACGATGAGGTATGTGGATTCGACTAACGTCGTCCATTTACATTTGGGTCACGTGGATCTAACTAGAAGCGAAATGGTCCTGCGAGACACTGAAATGACCCTGTTCCTGAGAAATCATTGTGAAATTTCTTTCTTGGACTGGGCTCCTGAATTCTCTAAAGCCCAATCGTTGCACAATTAATTTGCTTTCTAGGACTCTTGGCTTAGTAGTTAATAACTTTTATTATTCACCTCAAAATATAAATATTTTTTTTGTAGTTTATAATCTATATATTTTTATTTTTTATTTTTTATTTAAATCTTCTTTTATTCAGTAAGAAGAAATATAATTATTTTACAAATATTAAAGGTAAAAGGATATTTTAAATATAAAAAATATATAAAATGATGTTTAGAGAGGAGGTGATAATTATTAGATATTAAATAATTTAAATTAAATATATAATATGATCTAAAAATATAATTTAGATTCTATTTTCTTTATAATTATAAATTGAATTGCAAATTTTGTGACGGTACATTGGTAATGTATAGCATCATTAAAAGAGCTATTTACTTCTCTGACTTGATTCGGTATAACACAATAATTATGTAGAATAATAATGTAATAGGGAAAAAGATAATTAATATGGCAAATATTTATGAATTTATATAATAACAATAATAATGAAATCCATGGGCCGATTCTGTAGGTAACTACTATTAGATATCCCATTCTATCCCAAATATCTAGCCCGCCAAAGAACTCACTCCGTCTTTTGGTGTTCTTTTTTATCTTTTTCCACCTCAGGCGAACCGGGGACCTCGACACTTCAGTCCCTGCTTCCTTAAAGCTCCCGCTGCCATTTCCATGGATGATCTTGAAGCAATTGAATAATATCTTCATAATCAGATTCATTTTCTTGCTGAACTATGGCTTCAATTTCATCTCCTTCAAAATTTCTCTGCAATCATACGCTTCACAGGAATCTTATCTCCTTAAATTTACTCTTATCTCCTTCATCTCTTTCTTTCCAATTATGCCCTCGTCACTGTCGATTGCGTCATTGTTCTGTGGTTAAAACTGGCTCAGAAGGTCGGGGCGGTTCCGACCCTTGTGCTGCCGAGTTGTTAAGGAAGCCTGCAATTTCGCCGGAGTCTGAGTTGACATCCGTCGGTGAGGACTCTGCGGATGAAGACGAGAAGAAGAAGAGTAGTGGAGATGAGGAAGGGTGGGTGGATTGGGAAGATCAGATTTTGGAAGACACTGTTCCTCTTGTTGGCTTTGTCAGGATGATTCTTCATTCTGGAAAGTAAGTTCACGGAATGTTTTTGAGAATTAATGGTTTGAATTGGTTTACACTGGCAAGAACTTGCATTGGAGGACTGCCTTGGAAGATGATGTGCATTGAATTTGAATGACCTTTTAGTGTTCACAGGGAATTTAATTGGGTTACTGCCTTGAAACGTTAATTTCTTTATGAAAACTGTGAATTTGTATTGTGTAGCTAACAGTAGTAGTTGCTTTTTTGGTACAGTGAACTCATTAACTTTGACTCATTTCAAATGCTAAAGATAGTGCAGAAATTTCTGTAAGAATTGTGTGAAACCTCATTTGGATAGCTTCAAGTCATGTAGATATGCTTCCGGTTAGTGACATATTGAATCATTTATGACATGTGAAGCAGCAAACTATGTTTGTTTTTACAAGCCACATATTGTGTGATCATCAATGGATTTATCTGACTGGCGTGCGTATATTTTGTTAATAAATATAAGGTGCTACATTTGTTCCAAAATATAAGTTTTTTTCAATTGAAGTAGTCTTTTCAATATGTATGTTTTTATTACATAATTTGATATATATATATATATATATATATGTGCTTATTTTCTGATGTTACTCTTACTAGTCTTACTAATTTCAATTCCCCAAATAATTTGATTGAGGCCTCTTTAGGTATTTTTACTAAAAGATGCATTAGTTTTTGAAAGTTATTTTGTGCACATAAAGTCAAACGAATTATATGTAGCATATATTCTTATAATGGTGTTTTCCACTTGGGTGATTTCCTTGAAAGAAAAATGAACTCCTTTGTTGTGGGGATTGTTCTTGGCTTCAAAATGGTTTCTGTAAAGATTGTGAAAACATTAGGTTTTCTGTTCAAGTGTGAATGATTGATCTCCCAGTACCTTTTTTGTCTAGACTGCCTCTTGTGTAACATAGACATATAAAAAAGGAGTGCCTTGTGTGTTTCTTTTTGCTTGTTTGACAGCTTTATGACTAAAATCAAGGTTCGGTTTTCACTGTCCGCTGATCATTTTGAAAAACAAAAGTAATATTTTCCAATGTATGTTTCATTTATTCCAAAAGAAGAACGGCTTTGGGAACACACAAGAAGCATCTAAAAGATCTTCTGATATTACACGTGAATTTCCTTAGTACTTATATTCAGGCTAGTGTTCTGGAAGTTATTTCTACTAAGTTATGCACACCTGAAATATTTTTGTTTGTAAAAGATCTGCCGCTTCAGTGGAACTTAGCATTTAGTTCAGTGCCATCATAAAAGCATGAATGATGCACTAATTTTGCATTGAGTTCAAGTGTAGGCTGCAATGTGCTTCATACTCTTCTTTCATGCATTAAAAGTTTGTAATTGGCTAACTGCCCATGAAGAAAAAATTTTCTTTAGGATATGATTTAAGAAATCTGCTATTTTCTGCCACTAATTCCTTAGTTTTCTGTATTAGCATTCAGTTTGTGCTTTATTTCTACTGCTCAGCACCTGAATATCAGCCAATCTAAGCCCTGTAGCATTCCAATTCTGTGATTTATGTGTATTAATTTTTGGAAAGTGGCAATTCTGGATCATTCCCTTGAAAGAAAAGACTTTTGCCTTATGTTCCTATCATCAGGGCTGTGGAAAACTATTTATCAAATTGGATTTATATTTGCAGATACCAAAGTGGTGATCGGTTAAGTCCAGAGCATGAGAAAACAATTAGAGAAAGATTGCTCCTGTACCATCCAGAATATGAAAAAAAGATTGGATGTGGAGTTGATTACATCACGGTATCCCTCTCCCGCTCTCTACAGCATATAGATTTATTTCCGATTGCATTCACTCTCCATGGGTCTCTTATAATCATTTTTGTATATGTTTCATAGTTTATAGATATAATCTCTCTGGTATTTAAACTGGTGATAATTTCAACATGTTGTTCAGTTCTGCAAATTCTTCTGTTTGACAGATTGGGTACCATCCTGACTTTGTGAGCTCGCGATGTTTGTTCATAGTACGAAAGGATGGAGAGTTGGTTGACTTTTCATACTGGAAATGCATAAAGGGTTTGATCAGGAAAAACTATCCACTGTATGCTGATAGTTTTATTCTTAGGCATTTTCGGAAGCGTAGGCGTATTGGCTAAAGTTAAAATTTTTAGTGAGTCATTAACCAGAAATTTGTGCCTAGAATATTTTTGTATCTATTGCTTACTAAATGGCATTGAGGTGTCCAAAAGCGATGCAATGCATCTTGCATTAGGAACTCACTAAGCCTTCATTTTTGGCTTGCTGGTTGGTGTATAATTTCTTGATCTCTATTAAAATAATATTTTTATTCAGTTAGTTGGAAAATGTATGCAGTGGATAAAATTCTCCTTTTAGTAATTTTTCTAAATGGAATTTTTTATTGATATTAAGTTCTTGATTTTATAATTTTCTGAGGCATTTTACTGATGCAAGCTTATAGAGCATCTATTTCTCAACTTCTCATTATTGTGTTGCAGTGCCAATTCAGCTTGTCACATGGTACTTCTTGATAATATGAATGATACTCGTAGAAAAATTGAATGCCTTCTTATTTCTCTATCAATCAATGAATAACATCTGCATCCTAATAAACCATCCTTTCTGTGGATTCTTCTGTGTCACTGTGTGTATTCTCTGAAAGATCATGCTTAAGCATTTCCATGACCTTGCAGTGGTATATAAAGTGCTGAACCGACTCCAAAGGAAAAATGTTTCTTTGAAAGTATTTTGATACGGGGTATCAGTTCCCCATAAGAAGTATTTTCATCTCCAATGCTGAATGCAGACAAAAATATTAAATAGAAAATTATTGCTTCATTGAGCGTTTTGAGAATGAGTGCTCAACAGTTTAGGGAGGACTGACAAGTTGGTACTGACAGAATTTTGCAACAATTCTGCTGAGAGTTGTGTAACATCTTAAATGACCCATCATAGGATCTATGTGTACAAGATGGGTTACAATCTCAGTGATACCAGGTGGTATTTGTTTCCCTATCCATCCTAAAATTAATCAATCTATCTGCAGTATCTCTGACAAGTTCTTGAATAGCAATTAGCAGCTCCGTATCTTACTTCTGAAAAAGCATGTTATATAATAAGTGGTATATATTCTGGGCATCAAATTTATGTAGCACTGCTCAGACAATTGATGATTTTATGTGATCTATTTCTTATCTGGCATGCTATTATTAGTATCAGCTTTGGTTAAAGCCTTAAAATTACACCGTTGAATATTTGATTCTGTGACAAATAACCATCCAAAATATCTACCTTTTCTCTGTTTTCACCAGTTGCGACACTTGGTAAGTTTGAATGGTTAGAGATATCTTGAAGGAATCTGCCATACATTATGGGTTCTAAAGGTGCCAAGAGCATCTGTCTTTGTTGTTTCCATTTGATTCTCTAGCATAACAACAACAAAGAAAATAATTTTTACTCAAAAGTGTGATACAAAATACAGAAATAGCCATAAAAGTTTTCACCAACTTATCAGATGTCACCCTTCTTCTCTTAGCACCACCGTGGGCTTTCCACAGGAAACAGGTTCTAAGGACAAAGGGAAACTAACAATGGAATACATTCCCGTGATACTTTCAAGAGTGCTTTTGTTACATGTATTTGTTCTGTACTCAGAAGTCAGCTTCACATCAACTTTGGAACCAGAATATCTTGATGTCTATTTCTGTAATCGGATTGCATCAAGAATACTAACTGCATCTGAATCTATTCCTATTTGAGTATGGGATTCCCTTCTTATTTATTCCTTTCCTCGTGAGTTGCCATCTCTTTCATTGCATCTACAGAAAATCTCATCGTTTAGGCTTCCTCTTTTGTGTTTCATTTTTGCCTTATTTAGCATTTTTTTTTTCTTTTTCTTGAAAGATTTTGGAGTCTTTCTTCTGTGGGAAAATGATTGGGTGCTCTTATATTTGTTTACATTCATACTTGGTTTCCAAGTGTCAATGAGACAGTATGATCTGACTTGGAGCCTATGATCTGACTTGGGGCCTTGAACATATTTTAGACAGCATTCCTACTTTCTTTGAAATTTTTTAGTTTGCTGAGTTTATCAAGGCAAGAAAACTAAATAATTAAGAATGCCTAGCTGATTGAGATTGTCAACATTACAATTAAATCATATTGTCTAAATGATTGCCATCCATTTCTGTGTCATCATGTGATTGCTTCTCGAATTTTCCCATCCTTTTTTTTTTTTTAATAATTATTATTTTCCTGAACTGATGTAATGGTACTGTAGCGTTCTGTTTTATGAAAAGAATTTCTTGGAATGGGGTTAAGTTTAACCCCATAGGATTCTGTGGTCTAGTTGCACTTCAGGAACATGTAATAAATAATTGAACATTAAAGTATGAGAAAAAAATAAAATTATTTTTGAATTGTTCAAAAATAAATATTTTATTTTCTAAATTAGTTAAATTTTTTTAAAAAATTACTATTATTAGATTTAAAATAAATAACTACAATTAAAGTTTCGTGTAAGTAAAATGGAAACATTAAATTGAAAGTAATAGAAATTAAGGTTGACCGTAGATAGATAAGTTGGGAGTAGATGTGTTGTCCTCTCCATATTTCTTTTGAACATTTTAGGTTTACGGCCTCAAAGTGCTTTCCTGAATGTGCTCCCACCATACCATAGCCTCTCTTTTGTCAGTCATCTGAATGTATGGAACTCCGACGCGTATACTCAGTGCATGTGCTTACCAAACCCATAACTCCATAGATCAGTCCAATCCATGATGAGGGTGGGAAGAGACGCCTTGTCATGGAACCAAATGAGTGTAGGAGGTTAGAAGTAGTAATATAAAACGGGGAAAATTTTTGGACAGATCTTGATTTTAATATAAATTGTGAATATGATTTTAATTTTAATTTTCATATTATATATATTTTAAAAAACTAAAATGTAATTGAATTGATCTTATTTTAAATAAAACAAAGTAAATGAAAAAAAAACACAATTAGGAATTATGTTTCTGATTTTGATTTTATGAAGAATTTATTTTAAGTTCGATTTGAAAATAATCGAATTAAATGTTTTATAAAATTAAAAAATAAATATTTAATTATAATCTATTCAAAAAATGTGGATAGGGCGAGGGTCATTTCAGTTCAGTTGGTAGTTGTTTAGTTTTTTTATGGGGCATTTCTAGTTTCTAATTTTCTACTTGCACTAGCACCGAGTGCGGAATATTCTCGGCGGCATGCAGACTTTTGTTGTTGAGAGCGAGAAACTTGTTTAGGCGCAGCACGGCATTTGACACTTGGCAATGGGTACCAATAAAGCAGTACTTTTCCATATCCATCAGAGGACGACCCTGTCTGTTCTTTTTTGTTTTTTTTGGAAATAAAAAATAGTGTAGAAATGGTGAAGAGGTTTTATATATATATATATATATATATATATTTTAAAAAAACTCTCTTTTTAATTTATAAACATATTAAAATAAATTTTTTAACTTAATGTTAATATTACTTTTTTAATAAAAGTTTAACTAAATTATGAATACAAAATATTTAATTACGAACGACTTAAAATAGAAAATGATATATTTATCAATTCGATAGAGGGAATATCATTTTTTTTTCACTCTTAAATACTTTTATCAAATATTTTATACTCTTATTTTAAATGTACCTCAAGTTCGTATTGATCTATTTAGTAGGAGAGATAATGGGGACTTTAATTATTTCGACAAGTTCAATACTTATCTAAAATAATAAGAAACTTATAAATTGGTGTACAAATTATTGAAATAGTATACTATTGAATAATAGATTTAATTATCATACTCTTTTCTTTATAATTGAATATCTTTATTTTAATTTTAGAATGTTTAAAATTAAATATTTCATTTCTTAAACAAGATAAAAAAAATTTATTATTCTTTAAAATCAATTCAAATTAATATGAGACATGTAATTCGGATCAACTGAGAACTGCCTTACCTTGTTTAATATGAACTTCTTTCATTAGGGGTTTATTAATGCACTATTGTGAATATCCAACAAATTGGATGAGTTTCCATTTTAATTTAAAAAGGTAATGCAAAATTGAGTAAACATATATAGAATATTTTCTCTTGCTTCACTTAAAAAGATAACTGGATAAATTCAACAAAAAACAAAAAAAAGAAAGTACTATTGTCTAGCCACGTGAAGGGTGAAAAACCCAATTATTGGATCGCCATGCAATATTATTATGGATCATGGTTCTCTGTCTACCGGGACTTACTTCCAGGACCCCTCCTCTCCTCTCCTGGTACAATCTTTTCGACATAACCCACAAATGGGTAAAATGGAAGACAAAAGGATTTGTCTTCCGCGTACTTGTCCATTCTCCACAGGAAGGCTCAGATCTTTTTGTCCCCATTGGAAGATTATGATGTGAAACTCATCTCAACTCCATGGATGGCAGCATCCATCCTTGGGAAATCAACAATAATTCATAAATAAGACTCATTTGTCAAATCTTTCTATATCACAGTCACGTTTGGAACCGGATAAATTTTTAATTTAAGATTATAATGAAGGTGAAGGAAAAATTACTATCAATCTTCAAGCAATATAAGGAGAATTAAGAAAAGAAGAAGTGTAAAAAGGGATAAAATTTTCGAGGTTAGAATACATATTGAAGGACATTAACAAGTTATTGTTACTCGATTCATAGACTATTAAGTTATCAAAGAGATAATTATTTTGATCCTTAATTATTATAAGTTCAAATTCATTTAAGTTCAACCTCTATATATATATATATATATATATATTAAGGTAAGAGTAATATCTCTTTTTTTTTATTATATTTTATTTTATTAAGGTGAGGTTGTTAAGGAGTGAGGAACGTAATCTTTCACAATAAAGATTGTGAATTTGAGTAACAAATGTGATGATTTTTATGAGCCTAGCATTTTCTATCAAATAATTATTCTTTCCATCTAAAATTAAATGTCTTATTTCTCATTTTAATTTATTCAAAATTAAATGTCTCATTTTCTAATTTAATTAAATTTTTATTAATTAAAAATTACATTATAATATTAAAATTAACTAAATCAAACCTTTTTTCTTTAAATGCATTTAATTCAAAATATGATGCCTCAAATCCCGGCTTAAAGGCTGATTTTTATTTATATGCATAACCGCATCAAGAAAGATTTGAGATAAGTTGATAAGCATTTTGAGCTAGAAAATATTTTATAATGCTCCAAGTCAACGATATATACATATACATATTATATAGAGTGTGAAGCTTGAAATTTTGACAGCAGACATATCTGACGCAAATGTTCTTACAGATAAAATACAAGATTGGAAAATTTTGATTCACCTAATAATTAATTAAGGTTTTTGGATGTGTTGTTATATATTTTTGTGTTATTCATTACTAAAAATTTAATATCTATCTCTAAAAAGATTAAATATTTATAAAATTTAATTTAGTTTTTTAGAATTTAATGTGTAAAAGATATTAAAAAATAATAAGTAAATACTACATATAATATTTAATTAAAATAATAATAAGTGATACATAAATATAAATATCTAGTAAAATATATTAAGTCATTAATTAATTAAAATCCCTTTCCTGCACGTCAAATCTCATCTCAAACAGTGAAAAGGCGCACATGATGGTGGAGCAACCCACAATGGGAAAGTGGTGTCCTCGTATTAACATAATACCGTATGAATCACGTTAACATACAAAGCCCCCGCTTCTATTGCATGTTTCTAAATCACTTATTCAATTAGTAAAATAGTGTTATTTGAGGTTATTTATTTGAGTAATGAAATCAATCAACAAATATCACCAAGTCGGATTAATTGTTATGAGAACGAAATATAGTGATGATTGAGAATTTTTTTTAAACCTGTAATTGTTATTTATAAATGGGCATATAATCCAATCTAAAAGAATATTGATGGGGATTCGAATTTAAAATCTATAATATGTACCCTCGCAATTTCAAAATGTAACCGAAGGAATTATAATTGAGATTTTTGGTATTATAAAACTTTTAATTTTTGCATAGGGATTTTTTTTAATTAAAATAACCTAATAACCTGTTTACTTTTTTTCTTTTAATAACGGGTGCAGTACTCCTGATTTTTCCCCATTCATTATTATGATTACGCAATTTTATCTTGAAAAAAAAAATTGAATAATGTGAACAAAACTAGTGAAAGATATCATAATGGAATCAAATCAGTCACACAAAGGAGTTTTTTTTTTTTTTTTACCACATGAGTAGTTATCCAAAAGCCAAACATACCACATGCTTTTACTCTTCTTTTTTTTTTTTTTTTGAAGAAATTTTAACAAAATGGTTAAATGGAAGAAATTAAAATTGAATATTTACTGATTTAATGTAATAATTAAGAAATGTATCTAATTTTAATGAAGTTGCTAAATTATTCTTATTATTTAAATTATTTGGCTAAATGTAAATTTTTGAAAATTAAGAAGATTATTACTCACATAAATTAAAATAATGTTTATTTTAAAAAGTAATCATTCATTTGGTAGAAAGATAAAAAATTTTGATTTCCGAATCTTCTATTATATTTTTGCCTCATAATATTCTATTGTATTTTCTATATCACCTTTTACACCATGAATAATAAATAGATATAAAAAAATTTTAGATATATTTTATTAATATATAAAACCTTAAAAAGATTTACTAAACCCTAATATACTTGATTATTTTATTTGAATTGGTAGAAGATGACCCAAGTCAAAATTTTGAGAGGAAGAAAAAAAAAAAGAAAGAAAGAGAGAACAGCTATTTTTAATAATGAAAGTTAATAAGTAGTATACTTTAATCCAAAGAATCGATGCTAATCATTTTAATCCAAAGTCTGATATGATATTCAAACACGTAGATGGAAAGAAACTGTAACCCCACAAAATCATGTCTACGATTAATGTTCTACCATCTCTTTACCATTATAGTAGTAAGGTACAATACAAACTCATTTCTTTTTTTTTTTTTTTTTTAAAGGAAAAAATGATACTCTCTAGTGTTGAATTAAATATTTAATTATATAAAATTTATGACTTAAAACTTTTGTTACTTCCATAACAATCTTCATATTGTCGCTGTTGCAAATTCTGCTTGTTATTCCAAATCCCAATTTAGTAAATCCGAAGTTGAGTTTCGGTTTTATATAGGTCACTTAGGTTTCCAAATTTGTTCTGTTCATTTGCAAAATCTGATGAATATATTTACATATTAATGATATGGATATATCTTATGGAGTGTTCACTTAAGTATTTAATGATCAAAACTGTTATGAAAAAAATAAATTCTTTATAAAAAATTATTTTTGTAAATGCATTTTATAAACAAAATCCTAAGGGTATTTTGATTAAATTTTATATATTTTTCTTTAAAAAAAATTGACCATTAATTTTAACGACTTAAGTGAAGAACTCTATGAGATATCACTCTATAACATTTATATATATATTATTTGGTGTCTTTCTTATTCCAGTTTACTATGTATTGATTGAATTAATATACTCGCTAGTGTTATGGTGAGGAAAATTGTTCACCTTATGGAGAATTGTAGTTAAGTAGCTAATAGTAAATAGTTATGTCAACTTTTTTTTTTGAAAAAATAAAATAAAATTTGATCAAGTATCTAAATTTTTTTATAAATAAATTTATTTTTTCTTTAAAAAATAGACAAATAACTTAATGATTAACCATTAAAGATTTAATAAGAACCCTTCACAATATAAACAACATTACTAATTATGGTTAATTCTTTTATTATTATTATTATTATTATATCTTTAATAATTGTCTATATTATAAATTGGATGGGAGAGTCCTAAACTTTCAAATTGGAAATGACTAAGGATGTGTTTGTTTATCATAGTTTTACCTCCATTATCCATCCATCACCAAGTAAAATGTACCTGATAATTGGAATTCATTTTTCTTTTAAAAATAAAAAAAATTGATTCATTCCATCTTATATGGTTGTTTTAATTTGGTTTTTTAAATTTTATTTTATTATGAGAGCAAAATAAAGTTCAATTTAAAGGTACATTTTATGAAAGTGGATGATAATATACACTTTTCATGGATTTCTTCTTTGTTAGGTGTAGAAAGTGTCGGTCTGTCTGGATTTGTGGATAAGGATGACTTTAGTTTTTTACCATTTTGTTCATTTTCATGCGGATGCAACCCCTTTGACATCTACAAAATTATACTAGTTTGCTTACCAATAATAATAATAATAATAATAATCACTAAGGAGAATTGTAAAAGTTTTAGTTATGTGGAATTCCAGAATAGCATTAAATCATGATTTATTAAGTAAGAAAAAAAAAAAGAAAAAAGAAATCTAATGATAGGATAAGGTTCTCTGTTGCCTATCCTATATAAAAGGACTCAACCATGTGAAAGAAAACTTATTAACTTTAGCGTCTAAGTCTTCAATTTATTAGGAAAAAAATTATTCGGATATGTTCTTTAATGGATTATTATTATTTTTTTCTTAAATAGAAATAAAGAAGTGATAATGACACATGTGAATACTACAACAACAATCATATATAATTTTCAATTTAAGATAATACTTAATTAATAATTTTTTTTTGAGTCCGAATCTTTTATGCCACTAAAAATAAATATGTGTATTTTTTTATAAATATATTTTATAATTTTTTTTAAAGATATATTAAATCCTTTATATGGAAATATATGTTGTAGAAGATGAGATAGAATATCTCCAAGTCATTTAAGGTAATTATATAATATTTTATAAAAAATATAAAATAATTTATATATTTTTTTTAAAAAAATCTACTTATATTTTAGATGGAATAGAATATATTATTTTATATTTAACTTTAGTCAAGACCATTCACTCCATAATCAAAACACTTTCAAATGGAACTTGTTATTGCTGGTTAAATTTTTTAAAAATTATAACCAACCATGCTTATTTAGGGAAGAGATAAATAAATAAAAAATCTAAATTTGTGCAAAAATTCTCTAGGTTTATTTAGTGACAAGATAATGAAAAAAAAAAAATCCAAATGTGTACAAGAATTCTCTAACTTAGGTTCCACTAAAAATGTGAAATCAAGAACCCCATTAAGGGCATAGACCAAGAATAACTTGTCAAACGCCACTCAAGGTTACTTTTTAAATTATTAAATAAAGAGAAAAGAAAATTCTAAAAACACTAAATCCCAAAAATGCCCTAAAATTTAGTGGTACCTCCAAGAGCAGTACATTATGTGCGCGATCACTATCCCATGTCCTGTGGGTCCACCATTCTGACACAAGAAAACCAAAATCATCCTGTCCCTCCATTCCAACCTAACGTGGACGGCCACAATCCTCCCACACGCCCTACTCTTATTCGCTCGACATCACACCAAACTCTTCCTAACCCATCATAATTGGCCCACGTCTCTTCTTGTGGACTCCACTATCCATTAATATTTTATTTGCAATATTATAAAAGAGAGTCCTTTGTCCGCCGTCCATCCTCTGCCTTGAAGGAAAATATAAAAACCTCCAAAAGTGATCCACATGTCAATTGTCAGACCGGTCGCATCTAGAGAGAGAAAATATTTTCAGAGATTACAAAAATAAATTTCCAGGTGAGAACATACAAATAGGAACAAAATCCGAAATGATTTTCATTTTTCATCCAGTTTTCTTTGTTCATCTGCTAATTATATGATTCTAATAGTTGCAATTTTCTTATTTAATGCATTTCGCTTGTTTATTTAGTTTTTTTCCCTTTTTAATTTAGGAATTATGAAGTGGATTGGATTGGAATGATAATTTATACACACGTTTTCCCTTTTTTTCTGAGGGAATTTGGAGTTTATATGCTGTGTGGCGGAGTTGTGAAGAAGTGATTGGCGTGCATTTGAGTTAGGGTTTTAGTTTTACAGTCAAAATTTGATATACATTTGTAGGTGCATGTCGGAGCAAGGTATATGAAGTACGTGTAGTTGAACTTATTTTTCTGAGATGAAATGTAGCAAAGTTTGTGATAAAAAAAAAAAAGAAATTGAAGGTGATAAAATTTCATTTATTTTGGGGTTTAAGAGTTTGGTGTGAAGTTACAGTTCCAGTTTGATTTGATATCGCTTTCTTTCAATCAGTAATCTGAAGCTTTATATGAAGATACACCTACGCTTAGATATATAGGGTGGAGCTGTATAATTTGTTAACGGTAGAAGGGCGAAAGGGAATTCTGTTGATCTGACAGAAGTGAGAGAGGTTTGTGTCAGAGTTAGGCAGTGTAAGGTAGAAAAAATTAGATACATGGGGAGTAATTTTAATTTCAAGAATTTTGGTAGCGAAACAATGGATGGAGGTGGTGGAGCTGATGGGGGGAGGCCACTTGTTAATTATCCATTGGTGCGTCAATCATCAGTTTATTCATTGACTTTTGATGAGTTTCAGAACTCTATGGGAGGGGTTGGAAAGGATTTTGGTTCAATGAACATGGATGAGTTGTTAAAGAATATTTGGAGTGCAGAGGACATTCAGTCCATGGGGTCTACTGTCCAAGATGGGAGTGCTTCCGGTGGCTATTTGCAGAGACAGGGTTCATTAATATTGCCAAGGACACTGAGTCAAAAGACTGTGGATGCGGTCTGGAAGGACATTTCAAAAGAGTTCACTGCTGGTGGGAAGGATGGGAATGCTGTTGGAGGTTCAAGTACTGTGGCTCAACCTCAGACTCAAAGGCAACATACTTTAGGAGAGATTACACTTGAGGAGTTTTTACTTAGAGCTGGTGTTGTGAGGGAGGATGCTCAATTAGCTGGAAAGCCTAATACTGCAAGTCCTTTTGGTGATTTCTCGCGTTCTGGGAATAATGAAGGACTAGGATTGGAATACCAGCAGCCAGGAAGGAATACAGCGTTGTTGGGAGGTAGGATACTGGAGAGTAGTAATCAACTTGCTGTTGAATCTGCAAATTTACCCTTGAACGTTAATGGGGTAAGATCCACTCAGCAACAGCTAGGGACACCCCAAACAAAGCAGCCTCAACAACAACCACAGCAGACGCAGCAACATCAGCAGCAACCTCTCTTTCCTAAGCAGCCTGCTTTGCCTTATGGTGTTCCAATGGCTGTACCAAATGGTGGTCACTTAGGTAGTCCGGGTTTTAGGGGTGGGATTGTTGGAATTTCTGATCCCACAACAAATGGTAATTTGGTTCAAAATGCTGCAATACAGGGTGGAGGCATGGGGATGATTGGTTTAAGACCTGGTGATGTCACTGTTGCTTCAGGATCTCCAGCTGTTTCATCAGATGGACTTGGTAAGAGCAATGGAGATGCTTCTTCTTTGTCGCCAGTTCCTTATGTGTTTAATGGTGGCTTACGGGGTAGGAAATCTGGTGCTTTGGAGAAGGTTATTGAGAGGAGGCAGAGAAGAATGATAAAGAACCGAGAGTCTGCTGCTAGATCAAGGGCTCGTAAACAGGTGTTGTTCTTATCTTTGTCATATTTACCTTCTCAGATCTCAAAAGCAAATGAATGGTCTCATTTAAGTTGCCACACTTCTTCTGTATGGTCCATTGCATTGTTATTGTGCCTAACCAGAATGGTCTCTAAGATTACCATTATGTTTTTCCCAATTAATGACTTGAGGAACTACTAATTTATTTATCCAATGTCAGTAATTTGAATGTTTTACTTGAAATCAAAGATATAGCAAGGAAGTGAAGAAGAATATGAAAAATTTGAGCTTCATCAAAAGAAAAACAATTTGTACATTTTATTCGTATATGAGAAGCAATTCTATATAATTAATTATTCTTTAAAAAATATTAATTCTCACTTGGAATCCAAATTGGGCTGTACAGAGTTCATAAATTTCTGATAAGGGTCACCAACTGTATATTTGTTGCTTTATTTTTCCATTGTGGTTTATTACCTGCTATATCTGATAAATGAATATCTTTTCCCTGTTTTCTGGGAGTTCTTGTTCTGACATCTCTCAAGAATAGTTCAATGCATGTATATGTCTACATATCAACCAGACTGTCCCAGTAAACAACTGACACCCTCTGATGACTACAGAACAGGGAATAACTAATCAGGCTATATTTGCTAATTTTCAGGCCTATACTATGGAGTTGGAAGCTGAAGTTCAAAAACTGAAAGAAGAAAACACAGAATTACAGAAGAAACAGGTACAGTTTGCACAATCGGTACTTTTTGTAGCATATTTAGTTTTGTGCTCTCCTGATCTTCACTGAATTTTATTATTTTCTGCAGTCAGAAATGATGGAAATGCAGAAGAATCAGGTAATATCCCCTTTTCCTTTAGTATTACTAAGCCCTCAATTAATTTTGCAGTAACTTTCTGGAGCACCCCGTTTCCATGTATGATATACCTAAACTAAGTACTTATTCTTGGTGTAATTTTCGTAATACTTAAAAGGGTCAAATGAAAAGGAACATCATGTTACACCTTTTAATCGGTAACTTTTTAGAAAAACAAATCACATCCCAGTGTCTCCATTTTAGTTCCATGTATACCTTCGAAAACCTTAACCTTAATATACATATTCTAGTTTTGATGGCTACAGATAGTCTTAGTCTTCGAGAGTTGAATCAACAATGATTTTTCGCAACTCCTGCATCTTGCAGGCGGTGGAGATGTTGAACTTGCAGCGTGGAGGCAAAAGACGATGTCTAAGGAGGACGCAGACAGGTCCATGGTAAAAGTGAGGATGGTGTCTTACAAAGTGATACATATGTAGAATAGACCACTGTAAATATTCAAGTGATGTTCTATCAGAGGATATGGTAATATGTATTTGCTTAGATTTTTTGTTCCTTGATCTGCACACTCCTTTTCTTACGAGGGTCTCATGGTAGCTAGGGGTAAAAATATAGTTGGCCGAACAGTTTTTAGTTCTACCTTTTCTGGTACAGCTGACCCCGTCCTCTTCCTTGCTCATTTTAGGATATACACATCCCCATCCAGGCACATCTGGAATGTTATTTTAAGTACACTTATGTGGTAACTTTAATCATGTTCTTGTTATGTTCATTTGTAGTAAACTTCCTCCGACCCATATTTCAGGCAGGACAAAATCTTCACAGTCCATTTTGTAAAGATAGCTGTTTACATCTAATTTTGATCAGAGATGATGTATATATTCCCTTTATATTCGAGTTGGATCAAACAAAGTTATTATAACATTTTAAGTTGACACCACATTCAAACATTAAACTTTGAAATGGTGCACATGCATCTAACGTTGGAAAACCTGAGCCAGAACGAAGAAGAATTCTTGTCTGATATTTCCAGAAATATCATTCGATAGAAATTCCTCAAGAGTTAACCACTACCTCCATCTCATCTTTACCTCTATACCTGGATATACTATAACTTTGACAAGAATATCGTTATCACCTTCTAGGTATCCAACCATGACTCGAAACAGAAAGCTGAAGCACATACTAGCACATTCTTACATATAGAGAACAAAACAGAGTAATTTTAAGGATTCTGGGTCATTATAATACTTCACCAACTAAACCTAAAGATAATTTATCATCTGTCTATCCTCCCACGTGTAAGGTCTAGGTAAAAGGGTTTGCTGAATTGAGGACCAAAGCTCTTTGTGCCTGAAAATAGATAGGAGGGAACAAAGCAAACCAGATAGATTCTCATGTGCCCTTCCAACTGTGGCCTAGTAAGGATAGCCAGGGGTACAGATATTATCCTTCCATGATATCATTTTCCTCCTATCCCTTCCACGGAAGGATCGAGTGACAAGCCCTCCACTGACAGGCCTGCACAGGCCAACATCAATAACAGAAGTGTTCTCTCTTTTCTTGATAGACGAATCATCATCATCATCATCCATGAAGAAATCGAATAGCATTGCAAGACAAAGAATCTGATGAGCTAAAACTGCATTTTCTTGATCTAGAGGTACAGACTTGATTATGTGAACATTGACCTACAATTATGAAAGAACTACTTCAGCCACAAAACACAAAGGAAATGATCAGTGAACAAAGATAGTTTAGGGAAATACAACGAATGAAGAATTAACACCAAATCAATAGAGTGCTCGGGATTTCTCAAGGTAAAAAAAATACCTTTTTCAGGATAAGTGTTGCAGTAATTAATATTCTATCATAGACAGATTAGGATAATTGAATTCGTGATTGTTACATATGCATATAGATAAGTATCAAAAATTCATTAAATGACTTCGGCATACCTCTGCCTCCATGGCACGGAGTTCATTATGCCACTTCGAACAATCTACATCGGAGTAGTTACCATTGTGCAACCCGGAACGAAGGTTCAGAGAAAAAACTGGTGGCCTTAGAGGGTACTCCATGGTAATCTTTATCTGCCCAAATTCATTGAAAGCAGTGCTGTCTTAGAGGGAAAATAAATTTAATAATGCAGAAAAGGGAAACAAAAAGTGTTTTCATACCCTGGCTTCTAACTTGAAGTTCTTTTCACTGTTATTCAACTTTCTTACTAAAGCCATAAAATATTTCTGAACCTTAAAATTAACCCACAACGTGTCAAGTCCTGCAGAACCAGGTGCATTATCCATCTCTAGCTCAACCTGCACTGGCTCATCATTTTCAGAATCCAGGAAGAGATCCATATCCTCCTCTTGTTTCTTAAAGCTTGGTGATTTTCCCTTGCTAGCTGGAGTCAGGATACTTTTTGAGATCAATGGTAGCCTTCTTGGAAGATCAAGGTCAGACACCTTCAAGGGTGTGAATTTAGCATTGTTTACAACAGGAGTAATGGGATTCAGAGATGGGAGTTCCCCATCTTCCCTCATGCTTTCTACCTCTTCTCTTGAAGCAACAGACTTTCCATCCATCTCAACATCTAAAGGACCCTGAACTTGTTCTGCAGCATTAATGACCAAAGATGGTGCCGAACTAGATGCAGAAACTAGGGGTGACCAGTCATGCAAACTGCAGCTGGGGGAATGTGATGCCCATGGCACACTTCTACATGTTACTGTTGGCCAGTTAAGCTTCCCAAGAGAATCAAGTTGCTCCCTGTAAGTAAAACCAACATTTACCAAGTTTTCATTCAGTCAACCTTATCACCCATAGTTTAGGAGGCTGACCAATGCAACAATTAGAAGATAAATAATGAATGCTTCATAATTAAATTGAAACGGAAGTTGCAGAAATGTTAAAATAAGTGAAACAGCACAAACAAAATTGTAGAAGAAGATTCAAAGGCCAAGCACATCAAACTATTAGATTTCAAAAGAGAAAACCAAATCAATCATGTCCTCTAATATCCACAGATGTGTTGAAGACCAAACTGGAAGTAAAGCTGTTAAAGGCTCACAATTTTACTACATTATAATATCTGCCTTATCTTTGGATATTAGTTCATAGTGGTTCGTGACTCTAAACATACAGTGAGCGACTCACGCAAGAGCCAGCTGTGCCTTTTTCCGAGCACGAATCCGCTGCACTACTGTCTGCACCCGGTTTTGCTGACGATATACTGACAGACCAGATTGAACTGCAGAATGTTTAGTAAATTCATCGCTTGGAGCATCAGGACATGTAAGTAATGGTGACACCTCTGGCAAAAAATCAATTCCTGCCAAGTGCTGGGCCCATTTGTATGGTCGTGACATTCTACCTTCATCAAGCTTGAACGAATCACCCAAGTGAAGCTTAGCAAACTGCACAGGAATTCGAAGTTATTACAATTGTTCAGATATGAGAAGCATTCAGATCAATTTTTTAAGTGATTATTTAGAAAGACATTACCTGGTGAGGGATCTCAAGTCCAGTATCATCAGGAAACAAGTTGCATAAGATGCTATTCTGAGAAACATCCTCGGAACCTTCTATTCCAACACATACAACATTTAACTTCATTAGGTATTCAAATTTCAACGAAATAAGCTTGGTGGGATTCGAATCTGAAACTTCATCATCGTATATGTGTAGGAGAATTTTAAGTGGGTGAGTTTGATAAGTGCCAGCTTGGTCAACATTGTCCTTGCTTGGTGCCTTCTTTGGTCGCTTTCTTCTTCTTTGCCCATCATCTTCCTCATCAGGTACATCATCCTCTAACCTGGAGCTCTCTATGTTGGTGGAGATGCCTGTGTCATATCCACCCAATCATTAAAAGAACAAATTACAAGGTCCCTCTTTGTCTTTCCTTTTTTGTTTTAAAAAGGGACCACATCTACAGTATTTCTGTTCTTAACACATACATCTAACTATCTTTCAGGGGGTGCCTTGCATACAGATAAAGGGTATAGGATCCATCAAAATGGATCATCTATCTGCAAGAGCTCAAAGTGCTTATACCGCAAAGCAAAGTAAATAAAGAGGCGCATGTCAAATGACATATATGGCCACACCAAGCACTCAGACCTCTTGATATTATCCGGATAGCCTTTGACATTCCTCCAACAAACTGACTCAGAATTCTTGAGCAAATTAAATCCAAGTATTTCTCAGAAATTGAATACACATGAATCAATCAGTCCAACAGTATTCACAAGAATACCAGCAAGCACAAGGAAATACCACAAGGGAAGGGAGCAAAGTAAATCTTGTACTTTTTCATTCAAATATAATAAGCATAAAATTGCAAAAAGTAGTTATTAAGAGCAAAATGATTAAGTTACCAGTGTCTTTAGTTGCTTGCTGACGAGCAAATGCTTGAGCATCCTTCAGGCTTCCTATAATCTCCAGATCAATATTTTCACTGAAGGCTTCCTTCTGCGCCAATAACTGCGAGTAAGTTACATAGAGAGGAGGTGGCAGTAACTCAGCAGACTGTTGCTGCTTCAGTTTTTTGGAATGCAGAATCCCCAATTGATTTTGTACTGGCAAGGATGCCTTCTTTAAGGATTTGAGATGTGAAGGAAGACTTGACAAGAATTTCTTTCTGTTAGAAATGGTTTCCTGGAGGGCTTTTTTCTGCTGTTCCAGTCTTTCTTTCAGTTTGCACAATTCTTTCCGCTGGCACAAGAAGTTAGTATCTAAATGTAGCCATAACAAACTCATACAAAGGTGAAGTTCAGAACAATTAAATTTTTGGCAGCAATTAGAAGTACAACAGTTCAAGAAGAAGAGAAGATGAATTGTTTTCTTTAAATAGGCATGAAGATTACATGTCATCAATATTTGCAAGAGTCAAACTAGTGTGTGGTAGGAGTCAACTTGTAGTTCTTGTTTCACAATTGGATTTAAATAAAGAACTGAGCACAAATTTGTAAAGAGATAATTCCTCACACAGTATGTACAGTGATATAAACAAATTTCACCAGCAGATAGACGTTAACATACAAAACACAACAATTGATGAAATGAAAAAAATCATTGGAATTGAAATGTATGGAATTAGCTTCTGATATTCTTATTAGTAACCTCATTTTCAAACTTTTATTGGATGTCAAGTGTAGTTGCTCAAATGAATGTGTGGATCAGTCATAAGAAAACTATTGACACCTATATAAGATAGTATGGGTCTCATCATATTAATTACCCCTCTTGACAGAAATTGAATATCTGCCTTTGTTTGAGCAATAAATTTAAGAAAATTAGATGAGCTACTCTACTATCCTTATTATTAATAATATAGTTAGTTGTGAGACGTATATGCTAGTAGTTAAGAAGGTCATTTGGTACCGTAAGGGAAAAATATGATTGTATTAGAAACTGGATGTTTACAGATGTTCTAATTCAATATTTGCCCTTTCCATTTAGACAAAAGAAAATAAAGCTACCTATCAGAATAAACACCTCAGGTGACAGGTTTGTGAATCTTATAACAATATGTGAACTTTTGCAAGAATCCTAAACAGGCTTATTGCATAATTTTTAGGAAAATCAATTAAAAAAATATCAATAGAATCAAGTGAATAAGATGAAACAAATTTACAAATTTTTGTTTTGGGAAGGGAGGAAAGACAGAATACCTGAAAAAGCTCGTAGTTGAGCCTCTTCAACATCAAATTGTGTGCATTATCATTGGATATAACCGAGCTTTTTATATCTTCAGGTGCATCTCTAAAGAACTCTTCCTCGGGTACAAGTTCAATATCAGGATACTTGGACTTGAAGTCTTTGCAAGCCTTAATTGCTTTGACATAGTGACTTTTCTCATACATCAAATTATGCAGCTGGAGAGTTGTGAAGTCCACTGGTGCTTTAGCTCGTTCTGTTTCTGCTTTAACCCGATCTTCTTCAATCAAGATTGACCTGTTTGCCTGTTACAGAACATAAAAGGGAAACAAGCAGAGATGCATTACCAGCTAGTCGTTTTCCAGCAAAGAAATACAAACATGTTTATCACGTTAACGTTAATGTATCAAGATACATCAAATAACTAAGAGTTGTAAGGAGAATGTAGCTTCTGATCCTCTTTTTCTTACTTTCATTTTCCCCATTAGTTTTTACACATTTTCTTACGTAATAATGTTTTAAATATAAATCACCATCCAATATTTAAAATGGGGAACCAGAACAAATTTAACACTTCAACAGTACAGTGCAAAAGAAAAATTGTGCCAAAATCACTATAAAAAATCACAAAATATTTCTAGCTTTAGAAACCTGAATTAGCAATTAAAGACTCTAACTAGCTAAATCAAATTATTCGACGAGATTCTTGAAAAGCAAATTTCAAGAAAAGCTACCTCCTTTGTGTATTAGGCACAAATAAACATGTCCAGAAAGATACCTGACGGAGATTGACGAAGTTGAGGAAGATCTGAGTAAGGAGCTCTCGAAGCTCGGATTTGGGTTTGGAATCTTTCTTGATAGAGAGCATCTGTGAAACAATATCCTCTACTGATGCTTTGCTTTTGAGAAGCATTTCGTAAGCGGCAGACATGTCTATATCGCGCTCTGGAAGAATTTCACCAGCTTCTGCTTCCCCCATTGCAGCATCCATTTGTCAAAATACAAGCCTGAATGTCTTCGGGGTTTGGGGGTAAATATCTCTCCGGCAATCTTGGCCGCCACAGCCTCTCTTCGAATTTTGGTATTTCTCTTGAAAAAAAGATAAAAAGAAAAGGAGTTAAAAAGGATTATTAAAGGGCGTGGCGTTCAGAATTTCTTCTTGCATGCGTCCGCAGTCCACTAAGTCCTTAGAACTCATTTCAAGAACGCGTCTCAAAGGTGGCTGCACTATGTAGGGTGTGATTAGATATACCATCCAAACGGATGGTATCATCCAATTCCGTAAAATGTATCTTTAACTTGGAGTTCATTTTTTGTTCAAAAACGAATTTTTTTTTGAAAATCAAATTAAACCATCAATCTAAGATGAGATGTATCAATTTTTTTTATTTTTAAATAAAAAATGAACTTCAATTGATATAAACATTTTACGTGCGGATTTATAAAGAATTAAGGGGAAAATGGTGAAAATAATCATAAAAATAGAGTTCCAATTAGAATGTATTCAACATTTGAATTGACTTTCATCTTCTAAAACATTTTTTTAACACTTTATAATATACTAATAAGAAATTTACATGTGTCTCTTAATTGTTTTTGTAAATATATTTTGTATAATATATTCTAAAATTAAACCCTAACTTAGTATTTTAATTTTTAAAAATGCACATAAATTTTTTTAGTGTACTAATTAAATAGTGTCACATCAAAATATATTAGAAGATTTGAAAGATCGGGATTTCATATAATTATTAATATCTTAATTAGTATATATTCCTTTCGCAATTATTTATTGATTATTAGTAGTTATTTTGTTCAAATTAAGGTAATTTTTTCTTTTAAAATGCTTATATTTGTGATTTTAATATAATTAATAATATTAATGAAGGAAGAGAGAAAGATGTATAATATAGTAAAAAAAACAACAAAATATCTAATAAATTAATAACATTGATTTATATTTATTGACGAAAAAAAGTAATTTCAAATAATTTATAAATAGTGACTAAGTAAAAAAGTAATATATACCAAACTTTACGTGCATATATATATAAATGAACAGTTAAGTGTCCTTTTTTATAAAAAAAAATAATCAAGTACCCTTAGCTTTTAGTTTGTCTTTTTATGTTTAGTTTATAAAATAATTTTTTTTTTTTTTAAAAAAGACAATTAACCATTATAGATTTAACATAAACTTAAAATAATTTGAGCTCTACTGCCTATAATATCATTTCAATATATATATATATATAGTTAAATAAGCATTAGAGACTTATTAAAAGCTCAAAAATATTTTGAGATCCTTTGTTTATAATAACATTCGTGTATACATGGATACTAGAAGTCAACTTTTGATAAACATGTATCTATACTATTTTTTTTCTTTAATATATTAAATCTACTGGTGGGTTGGCCCACAATTCGATCTGCCCCAAAAAAACCAACCCGATTCAGCTCGTTATGAACAGTACCTTGGTCCGGTCAGGCCCGTACGAGTTCATAACGGGCCGAATCGATATGAATTAGATTATTTGAATGTTTAAATGTTAAATATTATTATTGTTCATTATATCTTAAAAGAAGATGAATAAGGATTTAGAATACATAATAGATTTTTATTTTTATTTCTTTAAGCTTATCCATTGATATATGGCTTGAAAAATTGCTAAGAATGTAATGAAAAATTGCTATTTTTTTCACTTAAATTTGGGAGTTTGTATTAAATATATATATTTATAATAGATTGTGTAATAAAGTACTCAAAAATATTATATGGAGGAAAGATATTTTACCTGATTGGATATAACATCCATTTGGATGATGTCATAAAATTTGTAAAATGCATATTTAAATTATAGTTTATTTTTTGTTTAAAAATGAAGAATTCTACTTAAACTCGAATTAAAACATTCATTTAAAATGAGATGGATTAAATTTTTTTGTTTTTAAACGAAAAACGAATTCCAATTAATATGTACATTTTTCATGCTAGATGGAGAATGTGAGGGAAAATGGTGTAAACAATCACACTCTAAATGTCTATTACTAACGCGTGCATATATATAGCTAAGTAAACTTTTGAGATATATATATATATATATGTATTATTATAAGTTTTATGGTTGATTAGTATATTTAAATTCATAATGAGAATATTATTAAAATGAGATGAATATAAATACATTGAATTATGTATTAAAAAATTATTAAAAAATTTTACATGTGGAAAGATTAAATCTCCCTTATTAATATATATAATATTTATATATATATATATATAAATGATACTAGAAGTCAATTTTGGATATACATGTATCTATATTATTACCTTTTTTTAATATATTAAATTCAAAATAATGAGAGTATAATTAAAACGAGACAAATGTAAATACACTTAATTATATATTAAAAAGTTAAAAAATATTATATAAGAAAAAGATTAAATATCCCTTATTACTTTATATATATAAATTTATATAGCAACGTCTAACTTTTGAAACACATCTATGTATATTAACAATCTAAATGTATTTGTTAATCATTATAATATTTATAAGTGATAGTAGTGTTAACATTTATTATTCACAAGTTTTAAAAAAAGATAATAATAATAATAATAAATGGAATATTTAAGAGTCATTTGATATACTTTTTAAATTAAAATAAAAAATTCAATGCAAAATATAAAATATATAAACTTGAAAGTAAAAGATCAGCGATGCCACTCTATTAAATGGAAAGAAAAACAAAAAGGAAAAAGAAAGTTAATTATTATTAAAGAAATAAAATGGCAGTTGATGTAATTGGAGTAACGGTCAAGCTGAAAAATGAAAAATATTTATCCTTAAATGCTGTTCTGTAAAGGCCAAAACCCCTTTGTAGCCAAAAACCCTGCCCTACTGTAGTAAGGTAAGATTCTATATATGTTCTTTGGATTTCCTTCCATTTTTACTTTTGGCAAAAATCATATTTGTTGATATTGAGTTCCTCTGTATCCAGACATACCAACGGAACCAATGGAAACGTCAACAATCCAAGAATTTGAAACTACAAGAGGAGAAGAAACTTGCCCAATCATTCTCGGTTCTTTTTGCAAACTTATAGATGTCCATCTATGGTGAGCTCCTCTTCCCTCTTTCCTGTTTTCTACTTTGAGGAGTGGCAATTTTTTAAAATTTTTTTTTTTCTTTGCTGATTGGTTTAGAATAAAAAGAAGCTGCTGAAGTTCAAAAGTGCTGTTATTTTTTCTTTGATTGTTATATATTTATGATTATGAAAAGATCCAAAATTTTGCAAAAACTGTGACTTGGATTTGATTGTTTTTCAGGGAGGATGCTTCAGTAGAAATTCGAAGTGGGTCTTTTTCTAAGTCTGATGTAAGCTTATAATTGAACTAAAATATATTCTTCTTCATATTTGTTTTTATTAATCCAATTATAAAACCATAATTGAATTTTTAACTGTAGTTCTTGATTACCCCTAAAGAAAAAGGAAAAGGCAAGGAAAAAAGTATCTTCTGATTCAGTTTATCTCTTGTTTTCCTTTGCAGAAACCAAATCACATTGACAATTTTGGCTCAGGTAATGGCCTCTGTAAGTTTCTCATACATTTTCCTGTGTTCCACTAGGGCTATCTGCATATTCTTTTGCTAATTGATCTTTGTATATTTATATCTTGCTTGAAATTGTTTGGACTAGTTTGTATAATTATCTTCTTATTCGCTTTGCTAGTTGAGTTCGATAAGTTATGATCTTTTCTCTAATTCTAGAATTGCTTCCAACACCTGAAGATTTGGAACTCACCAGGCAAATGAATGAGTTGGGGCTTCCAGTTTCTTTTCAGACAAACAAGGAGGTGACTTCATTTCTTTTCATAATTGCTTATTCTAGAGTTGATTAAGATACTCTTAGTTTCAGGGTTGTCTTTGTTGAAATATGTTACTATATTTTGTTGCATCTATGTAATTTTCTAATCTGTGACGACCATGATTCAATAGTATCAGATTCCAGGATTGCATGTCTTATATGAAAACTTACATGGTTTTCAGTTGTTTATATCTAATATAGAAATGGATCACTTTGACATTTTTCACCATGTGGAAGCAAACTTATATAGTAAAGCAAAAGATTTTTTGTGATGCTGAGAAAAGACCACGAAAAAATTATTGTTGGTAAGTTCTGCATGTATTGCTTTCAATGGTTTTATTCATATAGGCTATTGCTAGTAGTTTTCTGTTTGTTTAAGGAAAGGTGGTTGAGTAAATGCTTTTCTCGCTTCTCTAAAAGGTGATAAAGTGAAAAATTTAGTGGTTTACCACATTCTTTTACTCTTTCTTGGTGATGCTTTTGTTATTCCCTCACATGTAACACTTGCAAAGCTTCAGACGGTTAGAGTTGACAAGCAACCTGAAGTAAAAAACCAGTGTGTCCTAAAATGGTTTATTTCTTTTATCTTAGTATATTGCTGTCCTTTTATTGATAAATTAGGAAGCTGGTATCTTCAGGCACTTGACATTCCATTATTATCATTTTTTGTTTTCTCCTAGTATGATCATTTACGTTGTTTTGCAGAAGAGGTATCCAAGTGGACGGAGAAGAAAGGGTCCAAAGAAGAAGATTCTTTACTGTCGCAAAGAAATCAACCATAATGTGCGAAGTTCAGTTAGAGAAAGTGAGGAAGGAGATGCATCTCCTACTGTTTTTGATGATAATAAAATTAATACTCTGTGTTCCATATCCATGCTAGGCCTAAGTGAACAGCCATATTCTGATCTTGAAGTAAAGACCAATACTCCTGCTGATGAAATATCTAATCATGCACTGCATTATGACCCTAACTTTGAAACTGGGTTACCTGGCACCTTACTGAAAAATGACACTGTGGTGGAGGTTGGACAGAGATCAGACGATGAGTGCGCTTCAGGAAGCTGTTTAATGGACGGTAGTAAAAATGCAAAACAAAGTTGTTATGCATGCATAGAAGCCTCTGGGATGGCAGAGAATGAAACTGATAGTGAGATATCATTAAATAATGTTAATGTTGAGATATTCCACGAGTCTCAGGCAGCTGCAGATTCACAGAGTAAGGAACTTCTTGACACTGATACAGCCCACAGCAACCACAGAGGTGCTTTTGGAGATTGGAGAGCATATTGGGACCATTATTACATGAGAACTTTCTTTTGTAATACTGTTACACAGGAGTCCACATGGGACCTGCCTCCAGGCGTAGAAGTTGACGTGACTGATGAATTTAATGTGACATTCACTGAATCAAGTGGTTGTTCTCATGATAAAAATTTCCAGATCACTAACGGAAGTACAAAAAAGAAATCTACAAATGAAGGTCAGTTATTTTGTTGTATATATTTTGTTATTTTGTTGACTCTTTTATCTGGTAGTTATTTTGCTATATATGTTCTTTTACTATTTCATAATTGAGTTGCAGTGGGTCGTAGCAGCATGTTTTTTAAAGTAAAATAACATATTTTTAGCACTTTTATTCTTGAGACCAAATTCAATAGATTTTATTGTCCGAGACTTGCTTATAGTGAGGTGGAAATCTGACCGTGAACTTTTGGGGACTACACATTGAGCTCATGTTGAAAAAACAATTTGCAAGTGGCTCTTGCGTCTGATGCTATAAAAATTAACATCGTTTCCATGAACTGATGCTAGTAACTTCTGCTGAATCTTGTCCATTATGGCCTTCTAAAACCCAGCTTTTAGCATTTTTTATTTTTTATCTAAAAGTTGTTTTGAACTATTCTCTTGTTTCTTTTCATTTCTACTTTGAGCTGATAAAAACTCTTTTTTCGGTATTGATGCTTTTAAAGAACTTAAGATGTCATATTAATTTTTTTAAACAGTTTTTCAAAAACGTATATTTTTTTCCAGCAGCTAAAATAAAGCACCAGTAATCAATAATGGACCTTAAGTTTGACTCTGATGGCTATAATATGCATGGAGGAATTCAGTTTGTTTGCATAATGCATTCCAATAGTGATGAAATGTATCTCATGTCGATTCCACTGTATAACAAAAGCATTATGTAATCTAAAATAGCAATTTCTCCAATTTACAATTGGCAACATCCAGTTTCAAATACTTCAAAAGCTTATCTTTCTATGGTTTTGAACCTCTAACTCATAACTGCAAAATGCACATATTTGAATACTAATAACTGATGGTTTTTGCAGGGAAGCAGTTCAATGGAACTCTAGTAGAAATATCTCCCAGTCTAAACAAATATTGGCAACAGAGATACAGGCTGTTTTCCAGATTTGATGAAGGAATACAAATGGATATAGAAGGATTGTTTTCTGTCACTCCTGAATGTATAGCCAAACATCATGCACTTCGTTGTGCAGGTGAGGTTATAGTTGATTGTTTTACAGGAGTTGGAGGAAATGCAATCCAATTTGCACTAAAGTAAGGGTTTCAGCTCTTCAAGCAAACCTTTTACTTCTGAGTTCCTACTACTGGAGTAACCTTAGCAAGTTTTCCATGCCTTATCCAGTCTCTTCATTACAAAGTTGGGAGGAAAGCTCTAGTGATTGGTCTATGCTAAGGGATAATTAGGGCTAACACTTAAATCACTTCTCCTATGCCTTTGATCTCTTTTTACGTCATAATTGTTGTCATTGTTTCACTCATTTATGTCGTTGACCACATAAACTGGTGCAGTTCCTATGAAGATTAAACTTCATGGAGTACTGCACTTTTTGCAGCAATTAATTGGAGGGTTCAGGCTAACAATTTGTGGTGGATCAAATTATTCTCAAAGACCAATAAGCTCACATTCAGTGAATTACTCAAATGCCTTAAGACTGTTACAATTCCTGCGAAATCAAAGTCCTTGTATGCAAAGTAGCAGATCTCCTATTTTGACTTCATAAAGTGTTATTGTGTTAAATTGTATATTTAAAAAAATATATCACAAGCCTGTATAGTAGAGTTAGGGATGAGTTCTTTTTTCACTGCTGTTGTGAAGAAGGCATGACAACTTGTTCTAATCCAAACACTAGTTTTATCAGTAACAGAACCAACAGAATCAGCTGTTTCTTGAACATTTATGCTGGTAGAAAATTTTATTCTTCTTCTTACACATTCAGGGGTCAACATGTAATTGCAATTGACATTGATCCGATGAAGATTGAGTATGCAAAGCATAATGCAGCAGTCTATGGAGTCGAGGAGCTTATTGACTTTGTCACAGGGGATTGTATCCTTGTGGCACCAAAATTTAAGGTATTGGAGCTCTACTAGCATTATCTCAACAAGGAGTTTTGGAACTATTTGTCTTTCTTTGGTCCCAAAATCATTTGAACTTTATTATCATGTTGAAGTATGCAGTTATTTCTTGAAACTGCGTTTGCTGCTAAATATACTTTGGAGAATCACTATGTAGAATATTTGCTTTTGTGCAGGTAGACACAGTCTTTTTGTCACCACCCTGGGGAGGACCTAATTATACCAAAGTAAATGTGTTCGATATCAATGTCATGCTTCAGCCTTATAACGGGTAATTATCTGCTTTAGTAATTTAAAAAAATTAGTACTCACTTAAATCAAAATATTCCTCCTCATGAGACACCTTTTCTTTTGCTTCACTTATTTTTCTTTGATTAGGCGTTTTCTCTTTGAATTTGCAAAGTTAATTGCTCCCAAGGTGGTCATGTTCCTTCCAAAAAATGTTAATGTCAATCAACTAGCAGAACTAGCTTCATCAGCTAGTCCTCCGTGGTCAGTAGAGGTAATGATGATTTTCTTTTCTCTGCTTGCTAATTTCCTTTTGGAAGTTGTTTGATTTATTAATAAGTTGTAAAGAAATGATTGTGTTACTCTTAATTACTCTACTCATAGTTTGGTAGGAGAGATAAATTCATTTCAATTTTAATGATCTGCAGTCTTTTCTTGGTAACAGTGATAGCAAGAATGAACAGGGTTTTATCTCATTCCGCTATTTAAGAAATTGGAGATTTTCTAGTTTATCTCCTGGATTGTTTCTTTTTAAGAATGTGTCAAACGTCCTTCTCGGCAAGTGCTTCTACATTTACACATTAATGAGAGACTTCATGAGAAGTTCTGTTCTGCAATAATTGCCAATTAAGATGAGAATTCACCCATTTCAATTGTAAATGAGATTCTTGAGGCTTTCCTAATTTCATCTCTGATATATTTGTTCTGATTCCTCACAAAATGCAGATTTCATTGCTTGTTCTTTAGTCAGATTACGATTATCTCTGATATTATAATTCTGATAAAAGAGAAGAAGATTACATTAAATATCAATTTTTCCTGGTTTCAGGTGGAGAGAAATTACTTGAATGGCAGGCTGAAGGCCATCACTGCATATTTCACCCAACGTGCTGCCTAGAAGATAATTCGCCCTTTGTTTCTTCTTCAGCTTCAACTCTTACAAAGGCATTTCTTGTAATCTGCTTGTATGTAAATGTTCATATAGAGGTAGATAGTTGCGTAAATTGTTGTAGAAAGCATTTTTTTTTCTCACAATCTGTGTATTATCTGCCTTTATGTAACCTGGTTTATTGTTATTAGATTGAAACTACTCTATCTGTAAGAACTTTGAGATTTCTATGTGCATATATTTGCTCTTTAACCCGATCATAAACCGTGCAGCAGAATTCACTTTTCCAATATTGGGAATTACATTTGAATATTGAAATAAATATATTCATCTTCTTTGGCTAGTAAACTACAGAGATATGAAGAATCACATGTGATCAATTTAAACTTTTATGCATATAAAGGGATATGAATACATGCATCAAAATTTAGTTTCCTGAATTGCATGGTTTCCAGAGAGTTAACAGAAGCAATTGGATTGAAGGTTTTCTTGAATCTAGAGGATGCTGTCAATGGAAACTGGTAAGAGCATCTGTTTCATTCCTTCAGCCTTGATGATGGGGAAAATGATAAATGAAGCATCCTGAAAGGGGAAAAAAGTACCATTAAGACATAACAATTGAAGAAAGAAATCAGAAACTAAGTAGCTCTGGGGAGAGCTCTGCATACCGAGATCAGATGAAACCCAAGAAATATGCGCTTTAGGGAAGGAACTGGAAATAACAAGCGGCCAACGCCATAGATCGCCACTGCAAAGAAATGCATGATCAACGTCATTGGCTGAGGGTTGAGCCCAGATAGCAGAGACACTGGTCCATAAGCAAAAATCCCGCCAAGGCTGAGATAATCAAAACATGCTTGACGCAGTTCATTTCTTGCTTCATCATTTGTTGCGCTAAACACCTTGTACAGAGCCCCTGCCAATGTGTTGATAGTGGAAGCCACTGGCTGCAGAAGTTTGATTCAAGAAAACTTTGTCAATACAAGAAATTCCTCAACTCTCGTATGCTTTCCAAAAAGTTACTAACTTTTGGAGCTTACTTTTCTAAGTGTGTAAAAGGACTCAAGGTATTTGTTAAGTGATCCTGCATCTTCAAAACTCTCCAGAGGTCTTAAAAGCTCCCGAAGGACGACGATGTCGGACAATGCAACAGTCATTCCTCCTCCTGTTAATGGATGACGCATATTGAAGGCATCCCCAAGTAAAAGTGCACCGGGAGTGGAAGAGGGAGCTGCCGGCATGCTTCTGTTTATTGCTACTTTGATGTTTCCTTCCTCAATTGAAGACAAGAATGGATCTTGAAGCTCAGGGGGAAGTTGTGGAACCACCGCAGTCTTCAAATAATGAGCCATTTCACCATTGGAAACAGAAGGCACCTTTTGTCCACCAGGTATGTCTACCAGACACCTTGTCTCAAAGCTGCTGATGGGATATAGCAATATGGGAGAAGGCTCTGCTAAGACTACATGTCCATGGTTTGGATATGGCAGTTTGCAGTTCTTTAAAACCAGAGCAATAAAGCAAGAAGGGACATCTACCTGCAAAATTTAATTCATCAGTTAAATTAGTCCCTTTTAACTTGCGAGGAATTTAATTGGGTAATTCATTTCATGAATTTGATTTGCATATGATTGACCTTGGAAGTGCAAAGAGAACGTCGCAGATTTGAACAACATCCATCACAGACAACAGTAAGAGGAGCATGTACTGTTATTTCTTTGCCTTCCTTGGTCTTGTAACGAACGCCTTTGACTGTTCCGTTCTCTTCAATCAAAGATGTGACTGTCCCTTGTTGCAATCTGACACTGAAATCAAAAAGCTTCCATTGATGAGAATAATTATTGAGAACTGAAAGATTAGAGAGAAATGGAATTCATACTTGGCTACTGTGGTTGCCTTCTCTCTCATTCTTTGTATGAAGCGACCATTATGGAAACTTCTTCCCGAGACATCAGAATCATAGTTCTTTAAAGGGTAGGATATTTTGGTGCTTTTCCCATCTTTGAATAGTGCATATCCATAAACGGTCTGAGCATCAATGTCCTTTACACAATCTGTTATTACATAAACGGTTGTTACATAATCATGTCATTGTCCTAGAATGTCTCTAATCAACCTAAGTTTCTTGACTGCTAACCTTCAAGACCAAGTTCGATTAGTTTAAGGTAACCTCCTGGCTGGAGCAGTTCTCCTACAATTCTATCAGGTTCAGTTAAATCCCTCTCAATAACAAGCACTTGACGCCCATCCTGGGAAAACAAGAAATTAAATCATTAATGGGAATCCTTTACAACGGGAAAAGAGTTCATTGATCTCAAATTACCTTCCCAAGCGTGTAAGCAAGGGCAGAACCAGCAACACCAGCCCCAACTATGACGATTTCAGGGTTATGGGCACCTGTCCGGGTCGGGTTGGACGGGGCATCATCTGATTTCTTGATTTCATTTTTGCTTTCCTGCAATTTGTTGTTGTTGTCCTTCTTCTTTCCAGAGGTAACAAAAACAAAGTAATAAACAAAAGCAAAAACCAATGTATAGGCAATGGCAACTTCAGTGAAGCCATAGTAGTTCATCTTTGTAATCAAATTAATGGCGAAAGCCATGATCTCTCTCTCTCTCTTCTCTTTCTTACTTCCTCTTCTATAAAACCTATGCTCCAAAAATTATTCGATTCTAAGGTCCTTTTAAAGGATGCCAATTTCCAGACACTTGACTAAGTAGTTGTCCTCAAGCCCACAGACGCTGAAGTTTACTTGACTTGCTCTTTTCTTGCAAGTCAGTAAAGAAAAATGTGGTCATGCAATAACGGTTTGCCTAAGAAATAATTTTGCAGTCAATCATTTTTGTAATATATCATTCTGCAAGAATCTGTTCTAGGAATTTCTGAGTTTTTCAGGTGGACTGATTAGAAGGACCGGAATGCTTGTTTGTCTTCAGGATTCCTCTTCCTCCAGTGCTCAGCTTTGACCGGTAATCAAGGCAGACTCAGCAGAATGGAAACAAGAACCTAATAAGTCCCAACAAAGGTAAGAAATGAACCGCTCATTGAGCTTACTTGTTGGTTAAACTAAGAAGTCATTGTCGGGATATTATACGGTATTACAATTAGGACCAGGGTTAAAATTGGGATTTAAGTAAAGAAAGTCACGGGAAATGGAATGTACGAAAACAGACTCATTGCTTTGGGATTTCATGAAAGAATGCTTAAGTTAGTATGCCTGGAACAAAGCCAACAAATCATAGAATCAATAAGGATATAAGTTTGAGGACGTTTATCAATCTTTGCCAAATCAAGAAATGGATTCTTCTTTTAAATTACAATTCCATACATTGCTTGTATAGAGATAAAAAATTACTCGAGAGATAAAAAAATTTTATTTATGACAATTGGTATCTTCTGTCTATAGATATGTATATCATGGTTTTCATAATTGGACCGATCGGATAGGTTTTCGATCCTTTTAGATTTGAAAGTCACCTCTGATAGAAAATCCGAATTGATTTAATTGGATCAATGATTGGATTGAAAACTAAGCGGTTGAAATGGATTGAATCAAACTGCAAAAAAGAATTTAAAAAATAAAAATTAAAAAAAAACCCTTCAATAAATAAAGAGGTGAGAAGGAGATTCAACCTCCAAGTTGTGAGGAGAGATGCTTACCACCATGTCAACATTAATTTTTTGATTTAAAATCATATTCAATTATAAATATGTAAATATAAACTCTAAATTTTTTTTATAAAAGTAATAATTGACTTATTTCAAAACCTTTAAAATTTAATAATCAACATTTAATTAATATTTTGATTATAATATAATTTTTAAAGAATTTTTATATCATATAATATGCGTCAAATAACAAATTAAGGGAAATAGTTAAACTAAGCGTTAATTCCTTTTAATTTATTTTCCTAAAAGTATATATAAATTTAAAACTTTTTATACCGTGTTTTCTAAAAGTTCAAAATAAATGAAAAAAAAAATCAAAAACTTGATTGAATATGATCAATTTTAAAAAATTGATTCAAATGCACTGTGTTAAACTAGCAGGCAAAGAAATGTAAACCCACCTAGGCATACGTTGACCAACTTGACCGAAATATAAACCCACTAAGGCATACGTTGACCAACTTGACCGGATCAAAGTCTGTAGTGTAGTAATAAGCTAGGCGTTCGTAATTGATCCGATCCAAAAATTTTTTAGGGGGTTAGATGATTATTAAAGGAAATATCTTTTTTTGTGGAAGGTGACTCGAATTCAAAACCTTCTATAAAGAAAGAGTCTTAAATATGGAATGTGTACCAACTTGATCATCTCCATTTATTTGTGGTAATCTTGTAACGGAGTAGAGAGGGCCATCTTAGTAATGTCATGGACCCATAACTTTCCAAAAGTCATAGTTAGGTCTTTGGGAATTATGAATAGTTAGTTGGGAAACTTTGATTAGGGATTTTGAAGGCGAAATCCTTCTATCTGTATCAGAAGTTTTTTGATCAAGCAGATTATAAATCAAGAATATGCACGAGTATAAGCCCAGTAAGGGACCAACGGAGTTAGTTGGGAAACTCATTTGGTTCTCTAAGCAAAAATTCCTCAACATTTTATTTTGAAAAATAAGAGAATAGAAAATCCTTTTAATAAGAATTTCATGTCATTAAGTTTATATCCTTTTTTAAAATCAATTAATATTATTCTTCAGTTTCCACTAACTCGAATCCGAGAAGGTTTAATGCCTGCCAAAATTATTATTATTATTATTATTATTGAAAAACAAAGACAGATCGAAAAGAAAACCTACGATTTTCTGCCACGCCACCCATGTTCGTTCCATTTTAATTATTAGTGTTGATTAAGTTGACAAATGTTTCGAAAGTGGACGTCAGCCTCCGTCGGTGACATTTGACTTCGATCCAAACGCGTTTAGATGAATAATAATAATAATAATTAAATTAAATCTTTGAAAATGGTCTTGGAGGCCATTGGTCTTGATATTTAGGGTACTATTTCAATGATTCAGGCATAAACACCGTGAATGTGGAATATTCCCTCCGTTTAAAATTGTGGAAGAATAATTATTAATATATTTGTTTTATTAAAGGATCTTTATATATATCAATTTAAAAACTATACTCCTCCCATCATTATTTACAAGTCATCCATAATTATTTTGTAAAAAATTAAGATAATAATTTTTTTTCATAAAATATCCATATTTATGATTTTAATTCATTTAATTATAATGATTAAGTAAAAGAGAGAGACATGGGTCATATGATGAAAAAATAATAATAAACTAATAATAATGATTTATATTTAGTGATAAGAAAAATTAATTTGAATAACTTATAAATAGTAATCAACGAAATATTAATTAGGAATGGAAGTAATAATGATATTTATGATGTGAAATAAACAGAGATAATGTTGGAAATTTTTTATTAATGATTCCTTAAAAATATGAACCTTCATTTATTTTGATTTCTTCACAAAGCATTACACTCTCTGCTTCTTTTTAGGAGTTATTTGAGGTTTGGAAATATAAACTAAAGTAATTATTTCTTCGGATTGTCCGAGCCAGGCTCTCTTGCAGGCACTTCCATTTATCCATTAGAAAATACTGTAACTCACCGATATTAGAGTATACAGAAAGAGCGAGTTAAATTCATAATTTACTTATACAAGTCTTATCTCTAAATCACTAGGTAACATCCTTAGATGCAAACGGAAAATTATTTATTAACTCCTCCTTGAAAAATAGAAAATAATTAAAATGACTTCTTTTTAAATATAAAATGGACTTTTATTTTGAAGAAATTTTTTTTTTTCTTAAAGACACATCAATTTTGACGGAAGTACCTATTTTGAAATGAAGAGACTAAGATGAGCAAATTGTATCTAACTAGTGATATCACTAGTTATTAAGTTTCTTCTGTCCGTCCCAAAATAAAAGTTTTTTTTAATTTTATCCCTCAATATAAATTATTTTATAATTTATAATATATCTTTAATATATATTTTTTATTCTTGCACTCCATTTAATATCTTCTTCAATTTATTATGAATAATAATTGTAGTTATAAATATAAAAGATAAAAATTATTTTAGACACAATAAACACATACTCCTTCTGTCTCACAATATAAATCATTAACCGTCATTTTACATGGATTAAGGAGTCTTAAATATAGCTGTGTTATGTCAAAAATGCTCTTTTCTCACTCCATCCTAAGTACATTTCTTTTTTTTTGAAATAAATGAATGAGTATATCAATGGAGGATAAAAATAAAAAAAATAACATAATGATGTATTGATAATTATGAAACAACTTATATTGTGAGATAAATAAGACATCCTAAAATGGCTTATATTTTAAAATAGAAAAAAATAATATTTATTTAGGACGAACGTAGTAAGTATTTTGTTTAAGATAAGCAAGACTGCTTCTTCCCAGAAGTTTAATTAATTAATCTCACTACTACATTAACTCTTTATTACCGTCCTGTTGAGATTGTTAAATTAAATGAAACCAGTCGGGCCTGTAAAACTTTGCAGACGAAGAGAATCTTCACTTTCACAAATTCTAAAATAAATATACGGATTCAGAGAATTCAAACCAAGGAAAACAACTGTATATTCATTCTTCTTTCTATTCCCACAGCTTCTGCTTTCTTTAGTTTCTCTCTTCAAAAGTAGTAGCACTAGCAAGAAAAGTTAGAAACTGTCGGGGCCGATAATACTTGAAAGATGGCTGATGCAATATGTTTCTTCAAGACAAGGGTATGCAAGAATGAAGCCTGTTTTTCAGTGCTGTGTTAATCATTTGGTCTTATCTCATTCTTTTCGTTTCTCCCCCTGCTGGGTTTTTTTTTGGTTGTGGGGTGGCGGGCGTGGGGTGAGCGGGAGTTGTTGGTTCTGTTTTTTCATTCATATTCTTCAACTAATACAGTAATACCTGCAAGGGGGGCATGGGAATTGCACTTCTGTCCCTAATTAAAGAAAAAAAATGAAATCTGTGATTTGCTAGGAGAAGTCTGATCTTCCGAGTGAAGGGCTGTCTCTCTCCTTCTGACCATTTCTTTCTCCTTGTTTTTCTAACTGTATGTGTCAACTAAAACACCAGGAATTCAGCAACTTCTTGTTTCTTCTTCTTCTTCTTGTTTTCTCCTATGGAAACCAAGGTTTGCTTGCTTGTGATGCTGAATCTAGTTATTTTCTGCAAATTTTCTTGTCTTTATTAGTTCTATGCATATTTCTGAATCTTTTAGATCATAACAAAATTGGGCCCTTTTTTTTCCTTTTATAACAATAACATCAGGATAATCTCTGTTTTTGGATGGTATATATGCAGGACACACTGATCATAAAGTCATATCCAAAGAAATCTCCAGCACTATTGAGAATGGTTGTCTTACTTTTCTCTATGGTTTGTGGAGTGTACATTTTCTCGATTTGTATAAAACAAACAGCTTATGTCAGGGATAGCTATTTCCTGAGCATCAGCGTGTTTGGTGAATCATGCCAAACTTCTGGAATTGAGAAAACTGAGCTTCCTTACATCCATTTCCCAAAACCAAAAACTTTTAAGAGGTAAAGTTCTAAAAAAAGCAAGAAATTCTTTTGGTTTGTTCTTAATTGGTATAATCTCAAACCAAGTTGAAAATGGGAATAGTCTTGATTTGTTTCTAGGAAAGAATGCGCCTGCAATCCAGTGCGTTATTTCTCTATCATATCGATGCAGAGATCTGGGAGCGGATGGTTCGAAACGTTGCTAAATAGCCATTTAAATGTGAGCTCAAATGGTGAAATCTTTGGTGCAAAATATAGAAGAAGCAACGTTTCTATGCTTTATGGGACATTGGATAAAGTTTACAATCTTGATTGGTTCAGCAGCGCATCAAAGAATGAATGTTCAGCTGCAGTCGGTTTTAAATGGATGCTTAATCAGGTCAGTTTCTTTCACACAAACATATCCCAAATCTTGATGTTCTTTATCATAACCCTTCAAGAATTTCTAGTCATAACAAGATTTCCAGCATTAGGAAAGCCAAGTATTCGAGGCAATTAGGCCAAGATGTGGAACAAGAAAGTTCTTTCATTCTAGGAATAAGTTTCTTGGTAAGCTCTATTTAGGACTGAATTTAACGATGTGTGAAAATTTTTCAAGGGGTTCATGGAATTCCACACAGAGATAGCAGAATACTTCGAGGAAAGAGGTGTCCATGCAATATTTCTTTTTCGAAGAAATCATCTGCGCAGAATGATATCCTTACTAGCCAATAACTATGATAAGGATGTTAAAGTATTGAATGGAACTCACAAATCCCATGTTCATTCCCCTCGCGAGGTCCGATTTCCAGAACCTCTTATATGTAATAAAGATTGTAAGAATCTCTTGTTCTTAAATGATTACTATATATCTAGAATTGTTGAAATGGTAAAGTTTTCAACAGGCTAAAGTCCTTGCAAAATACAAGCCTAAGGTTAATGCATCATTCCTTGTATCCGATCTGAAGAAAGCTGAAAGAAAAACAGCTAGAGTTCTATCATACTTCCAAAACACCAGAAACATTGTCCTTTACTATGAGGATATTGTTAGGAACCGGACTGTAAGGACATCTGGAACTCCCAAAACTTAATTTTCACTTGCTTTGACAGTTCTGATATTCTTAGTATGTTCCATAATCATGTTACAACTTGTGATATTCTTCATACAGAAATTGATAGATGAAGTTCAAGACTTCCTGAAGTTGCCTCACAGAAACCTTACAAGCAATCAGGTCAAGATACACACAGCCTCATTATCAGAACAAATTGAAAACTGGGAAGAAGTGCAGAGAACACTAAAGGGAACATTGTACGAAAGATATCTTCAGACAGATTATTAGTTATCAGCTATCATTGACTTCTGTAAATAGATTTGGAGCTGTATCATTCCTCAAAGGGGCCAAACAATTTTGTTCAAAGGAGAACAGATATATTATAGTTATTTTTTCCTTCAATTGGACAAAAGCAGTTTTGTTTAGCAACACAGTTTCCTAACAATATACACTACTATGAACCAACCTTTTAACATTCTTGAACATGTTCACATGAAAAAGACAAGGTTACAAGGCTTGATACAAACAGTAGTAATAAGGTAACACTAAATTCTGAGACAGAGAACTACTTATATTAGCTTTCTCAATTGTTAAACAAAGAAATTTTAGGTTCAGAAAGAATTGTCTTAATGACCAGAATTCAGCTGTATTTGCTGCTCTGTTTAAAGATTTATTAGCAAATTGCCTTCTTTTCCACCAGGGTTCTACTCTGCAACAGAACTATTCTCCTATAAGATATAGTACTTTCTCAGCTACATAGCTCTCTACTGCATGTCACTGATCAAAACCATAAAACACATAGATGCTCCTTCATCTATCACTGCTGAGAAATGAGATGATAATCTGAAAATGTGCCATGAAAATAGAAACAGCATTTCTATTTATCAGTTAGAAATACATCTTGGGGGAATTTATGGTCTCCCAATTTTGAGCCATAAAGAACCCTTCCATGGTTAATTGTACACATTAAAATCAGTAATCAAACACAAGAGTAATCAATATAAGCAAAGTACTATATTGAGGACTACATACTGTCTTCAGATCCCTAACCTCAAGTCCAATGCTAAGCCAGAAGAATATGAGCAAGAGGAATGATCATCACCCCCGGGGGTAGCCGGTGGCAGATTCAAATCCAAACCCCAACTCTGTTTTGCTGCAGCAAAAGGATTATTGAGTGCTTGTGTAATTCCTGATGGATCATCCCCCTTCTCCCAATGGCATCTTTTGTGCCCTCCCAAGGCTTGACCACTTGAGAAAACCCTCAAGCAAATGCTACATTTGTGCCCATAAACTGTTTGCATATTCTTATCCTCTCCAGGGACCTTCACCTCTACTTCCCCATCATTCCTAACATCTCCCATGAGGTCTTGATCTTCATCTTCATGCTTGTGAATTGCAAAACAACCCTTCACATTTTTATGGCTAGCCCTATGTCCACCTAAGGCCTGATGAGAGCCAAAAACTTTCTTGCAACTTGAGCACTCAAACCGACCGCAATTCACCCCAGAAGAAGAAGGGGCATCCGCATCAAAATCTCTAATGTCCACCACCTGCAGTTGATCCCTAACAACAATGGGATAATTAGACTCCAACATTCCATGACTCGTAACATTGCAAGCCGTAGTAACTGTCGGAGACTCAGAAGCAGCAGCACTAGGACCATTAGCCAACATCAACAAACACGCCGCGACCTCATGATCCTCCGCCGTCATCCGGACTTGAAATTCATCCCCGCCAGTGTTAGTTTCTGATGCTAAAGACGGTTGTTGTTGGTGGTGCTTGAAATTAGGCGGTGGGTTGATGCCTCGCCATTGGCGTTCCGGGTGGCAACGCATGTGACCAAAAAGTGCCTTCCATGACCAGAATTTCTTGCCACACTCACTGCAGGGCTTTGTTATCTTTGGTGCACTAGGGTCTGGCTTTTTCCCATACTTAGGCTTGGCAACAGCACCAGACCTAACCCCATAACCATCAATTTTGATCAATTTGGTTCTTTTCTTTCTTGGGTTCTGTTGATACTTGAGACAGGGATAACCATAACCTTCAGTTTTACTTCCACCAAAAGCCCCAGAATCAAAAGTGGGATTATAGATTTCTTGATCAGTACTGGGGAAAGATAAGGGTTGGAAATCCGAAACAGTAGTGATGTTCATCAGAGAATTATCACTAGTACTACCATTGTACTTGTCCATCATCTTTATACCTTAGAATGGTTTTTTTTTTTTCTGATATTCAGAGAAGAAGAGAAATTAAGGACGAAAAGAGAGAAAAGATTCAAGACAGCATTTGAGGAAAGCCTTATATATGCACAAGATCAAGGAGCGGTTACTGCTGTTTGAGACATGGATAGAGACAGAGAGTTGGGTAGTTATTTTCAGTTATACATGAAGCGGAAGCTTCATCTTTATCTAGTCTTGTCACTGTTCAGTTTATATATATACCATGTGGAACTCAAGAGCAGAACTGTAAAAAATCCCACTACGCTAATTACTAATTATCACCTGCATTCTAAAGGCGCCATCTTTTCTTTTGATGATGGATCTTTAACTTGATTCACAAGAAAAATATGTTGTGGGCGTGCAGGGGAGGGGCTGACGAAGTCTTAATGAAGAGCAAAAAAACGAGGAAACTGTGGCTCTAGGGTCGGGGTGTGCGGCGTGGGCATGGGGTGCTATTTGACAGTCACACGTTGGCGAACTTGCCTTTGAGGTCGCAGGTTCGTGTCCTGACCCACAACACTTCAGACTGTTCACTACGAAGTACAAAATCGGGAAATATTGTGCTCTGTTTTATAATCTCAATAGTAATTACTAATTTTTGGGACAATTAATAATTAAATACTCTTTTTGTTTGGAACTAATGTTTCTATTTTTATTTCAAGATTTTTTTATTGAATGTTTTATTTTTTAAATTAGTAAAAGAAAAAAAAATTAATATATAAATTGATATTGATATATTTAAAATGAATTAAATCAAATGTTTTAAATAAAATTTGTTAAAGTCAAAATAAAACATTTAATTATTAATAAAGACAAATATATGTATGATCATGCTATATATTCCATGGACAAGGAAAATTCGAAAAGGATTTCATTCAACCACTTGGTGACATATCTCTATTCATATTTAAAGATGGGGTCGAATAGTTCGAAAATACATTCTACATATTGCATATCGATTCAATTCAATCTCACTGTAGATTTTAATGAATTTGCAAGCTATTAGTGATATAGTCGATGTGTAAAATTTGTAAGTTATTAGTGATATAGTTAATGTGTAAATTTAAATGGTCATATAAAATTTGATGTTTCTATTTCTATTTTGAGTTATCTAAATTTTATTTTTAAAATTAATTAAAATATTATTAATAAATTAATATTATTAAATTTAAAAAGAACCAGGTTAATTACAAAGCATTAAACACGACATACTAAATTATTTTAATAAATAAATAAAAAACATTTTTTAGAGTTTTGATATTGAACACTCCTTAGATCAAACACAGGCTAGACGTACTCCTTATTTGTCGGGCCTAAATAAATTAGGCTCAAGTCAGCCCAATCCAGCCTGTTTTAGACAGTAACCCATTATAAAGGTTTTTTGTACTTCACATCGGCCCAGATTTGAAGGCCTAAAGCCCTCGATCGCAATCTGTCCCGATTGGAAAAGGAAAATCTAATTGGTTCATGAAGGTTTTGGAAACTTTTTGCATGGAAGTTTTTCCTTTACTTCAATCTTTTATGATAGGAGGGCTGGGAGGAACCAGATAACACAATTCTTGGGGATTTAGTTCCTCTGAGAACCGCCCTATGTCCCTCTCTTGATATCATATCATGTAAACATATAAATTGCAAAATACATACAACCTAATTAGGGTCTAAAGAGACGAGAGTATTATTTAATCCTTATTTTAACATAGTTCTCTCTTCTTTTTCAAGGGACCGGTAATTGCAAATTTGCAACAGCAAAAACATAGAGGGGGTAGCAATGAAACTATGTATAGATGCAAATGAATAGGCCAAAAATCTTTAATCATTTCTATGTACCGTCAGTAATCTGAGAAGTACTTATACAATTTCCTCTCTCTCTGCACCTAGTTTTTTTCCCCTTTCTTTCCAGCTTCTTTCTGATGAATACAATTTACAATATCCAACCCTAAAGTTAATCTTCCACCTAAAAAGAATTATCTTATCTTAAAGAGGTGATTGGCCAATGCGAACCAGTTAGGGGCCAGACTTCTGATGCCGTTGAATAATGAATTGATCAACTATCCTTACAGTGTTTGTGGGATCCTGCTGAGAAGAAACTGCTCTCCATTTGCTTGGAAATTTTCTAAGGTGGCTCAGCTGCTGTTTTTGTTCGCTATCCCAATTGGGATCCAACTTCCATTCCTTCGGAACCTGTATAATTGAACAAATATGGTTAGACAATTCACCCATTAATTTGACCTGGAGATTATTGAACTTCAAGAATCAGTTCAATCCTACTGCTTAGTTATCCTAATTGTTAATTCCATCAGTAACAGTCTATGCAGCTGCTATTAAGAACACTAAATTGCAAGTGATGATTCCAATCAGGAACCTGGAATGGAAATATTGTCCTCCATCTTTTTCAGTCTATTATAACGGAGAAACATTGATATTTTTACCTTGTCCACAGCAAGAGTGAAAATTTCGAGATCCCCACAGCTGTTGATGTGAAATCGTGTAAAAGATTTGTAATTGGCAATTCGTAGTGATGAGAAGGCCTCATCAAAGTGTAAGTGGAGCCAGTTAATGCAGATATACAAGTAGCTTCCGAAAACCAGAGAAACAACAGGAGTGGAGAAGACCCAGAAATAAAGAAAGACAGAAGCATAATATATTGCAGCACCCCCCCGTGAAAGAGATTCCGTCCCGTTCTTGAGTGAAAAACATTCCAAAAGACATTCCGTCCCGTTCTTGAGTGAAAGACATTCCAAAAGAGATTCCGTCCCATTCTTGAGTGAAAGAGATTCCATCCTGTTCTTGCATATATTATTCCTAGAGACAGCCATGACCTAAAATTGCACAAAAAGACGTTACCTCACAAAAAGTGTTGCCAAACAAAAAGATAAAAAGATAGTCCAAGTATCAATCTTTAGCCTCTTTTCTGTATGAAGAGCTTTCTCACCTGAGGAACATCAAAAGCAGACATGAGATATTTGATGCATGCTGGGTAAAGGCCAAATGTCCATTGTTCCATACGTGCCCGAAGACCTGTTGGGTCTGGAAAATGTTTGCTCTCTACAGATCGGTACCATTCGTACAGAGTGTGATAGCCTGAAATAGCATGCCCAATCATTATCTTTGCGTGTACATATATTTATACGTGTATATATATGTTCAATTTCCTAAATAAGAGTTACATCTACACTAATATGTGTTTAGGTTAACAATCACAGAACCTCCCTGAAGCATAAGGCACATTGACCTCCTCCTCCACCCCAAGAGAAAGAAGAAGGTGTACATATGAGTACTCATCAAAATCTGATATATGAGCATCAATGCAAGAAAATTTGACAATATGTAATCAAAGCTTTGAAATTGAGGAATTTTGTATGCAGTATACCACTTAATGACGTGCTATTTCAGTCCGGTTTACATTAACTTCATAAGCAATTAAAGAGATCAACTCACCAGATGTTGCCAATAAGTCATGCCTGATACAAGTCTCCACACCCAATTCTAGTAGCAACATGAGAATCAATGCTGATGCCAAGTGTGCGGAAACGTGAAGAATCCCAATTATTATCCTCCTTTTCCGTGAAATTTTGTTGGGTACAAAAGTTATTGCAGTTATTAGCAACATCAAAGCACCTGCTAAGGATACATAGGAATGTCCCAACATATATATAAAAGCATCCCATATTGTGACAAAGAAGCTCTTCAAGTGTCCAGAGAAAGTATCATCCTGTAAGATGTGATCTAGCTTACACTGGAAGAAGAAGAAAATCAATCAGTTGAATATTTTCGAATAGTTCAATTGGGTGTAATTTACATAATGAAGGCAGACTTTTTTGTATGATGTATAAACAAACAAAATTAGGCCTAGATTAATTCACTCCAACACGGGAATCACAATGGTAGAGGAAGGAAAAGCAAAGTAACATTGTAAAGTGATTTAAGACAGCCAACGGCAAAATAATATGAAAGAAACATGACAGTGAGTTAACCAAAATCACCTGAGGAAACATCGAAAATGTCAAAACAAAGTATATGATACCACCAATAAAATCAAACTGCCAATTTTTCTTGCGAAACTTCAATATGTTTCCTAAAGCAATCTGCAACAAAAAAAAAAAAAAAAAATTAAGGCAACATAATGCAAGAGAACATGACAAAGAATGGAACCAAGAATAAAGATGATCCAAAATGCACTTGTTCATTTTTTTGAAACTGAAGAAGATGCACATGTATTACCCTGCTTGAATCTTCAAAAGAAGGGTAAGCAGCCTTGCACTCATAGGATGTGCCATTCGACTTCTCAAAATTAGTGAAGACATGTGTTGGGTGCAAAAAAGCTCCACCACAACCATTAACAAGTAAATGCTGCACATAAACTGGCTTATCTGATGGGATATATGAGTGGCGCATATAGTGATGCAGGTCACCTGCAATTCGAAGTCTACACCTTCCTTTTAAATGGTCTCGTATCAGGTGGGAGACATTCTTTCCACTAACATCATTAAAGTACCAATCAAGGAGCCAAGTGGGTTCATGTGTCATTATAATCACTGAATCATCTTGACCTACCTGAAAAAAGGAATCCACTTTCAGCAAAACCTAAGAAAGAGATGAAGCAAGGAAAACAAAGCAACAAAAACTATGAACTATCACTTTCTCTGAGAATCTATGAGCAAGGGAAAGAAAAAGCACAAAAGAGGAGAAGCTGAGCATTGACCAACCCAAAATCATACACACAGAGCTAATGACATGTTTAGGGTTTACAGCCCATATACAATGACAGACTAGTTGGAGTCTGGACTTCAGTCTATGACATGACAAATCTTGTATAACATTTTAACATCTTAAAGCATACATCTTCAACATGAGCTGAAAAGAAAACTCAAGAGAATAGGACAAACATATTTTTATAGACTTATCCCATGACAAAGGTCTGCTGTTTTAGGTGGATAAGACTGTGTTTGAAGAAAGTCTTTTGTGTACTTTTCCTAGAAGTGCATGAGCAAATAGAGATCAAACAGGAAGGAAATACCCGGCTAGAATTTGCAGGACTGATAAGATACCTTATCCTTTATTAACTCTGAGAAGAAGTTAAACTGGTATACATCAATATCGCAGTGGAGAGCTAGATCAAGACCAAATATCCACCACCCTTGGGGCAGCTGCAAAGCAAAATAGCTTTTCTTTTGAGGCATGAACCACCCACCCAACCAGCTTCGATGACAAATGTACCTCATGAAAGTCTGAAGTCCATCAAACCAATCTGCAGAAAGCAAATGAAGAACAGGCAATGAAAAATTTACTAGCAGAAGGAACATGTATCAGGTTTAATACCAATGCTCAAACCATCTGCAGATTAAATCTAATGGAAACTTTATTCCCATTACCAAAAAGAAGCAATAAAGACTAAGCAATCCAAGACCAACCATGATTTCCAGGGATGACAAAACACTGAGGACCATCATACTGCTTCAATTGGGTCTCCCCACAAGGCAATTCCGGCTTGTTAACTGCTATATGCTCCTCTTTATAAAATGCAGGAGGTTGAAGAGCGTATTGAAATGGACGAAAGAGACGCCTCTCGTAGGTAAAAGCTGATGGATTAGGATACCTATACACCCCCCATAAAAATTGAAAATAAATAAATAAATCAGCACGGTTTAAGAAACAACAAAGTTGAAAATAAACCTGAATATTCAAGAAGCATGCCATGTTCCAATCCATCACATATATGCAGTTCAAGGCATTCCAGTTGTGAGGATTAATAAACTTAGACAAGTTCACTTGAGCAAGCAACAAAATCAGAATTTACTACCTCTCAAACAATACAAGACAAAAAATGCTCGAGAAAGACAGTCCGTTCAACTTTTCCAAGTAGAAGAAAAAAGTTCTATTTGAATCAAGAAGAAACAAAAGAGGCAGAAGGTCTATCCAGAAAGCAAGGACTTCATGAAACAATAGCAACAAAACTTCTTTAGATGCAAAAACCTATAAATTTTTCACCCTGACTCTCAAGGAAGTTCGGAGCAGACCACTATAATAACAGAAAAATTAATCATAGCACCTGAATGATAATTGACAAATATATTTCGAGTAGGTGTAGGATAATAATATTTCAAGTAGTATTTGAATATATAAAAGCCTCAAAAGCCAAAACTGGAGGAAAATTGTTCTTCTTACGATGAAAAGCAAACAAAAGAGCGAAACACTTTCCAGATTCTTAGAGATGTCTTCATATCACTGTTGGATCATTAAGTATACTATGACCATGAATTGTTACTATAGAGTTGAGTCTTACGCAAGATCACCCCCAATAAGGAGCAGGTTCCCACGAGGCAGCGTAAGCACAGAATCCTTCTGTCGAACCCGTATTGAAGGTTGAGCAAGAAGCCGAGCCACAGTATAGGAAGGGTTTCCACCATCACCGGTATCTGCCATAAAGTCAAACCAAAGCTCATCTTTTTCACTGAACTGATCATATAACAGATCTTCCTGTTTAGCTCCATCTTGAACTCTGCTCATCGCTGCCTGATAACAAGGGAAGGGTACAAAAGAAACGGAGGTAACATAAAATACCTAGTAGAAGCATGAAAATTTGCATATTTTATGACATTTCATTTCAGGGCTCACAAAAAAATTCCACAGCCACAAGAAGAGAAAAACTCGCTAAAACATTCGACTATGAGGCAATTCTGATATATGAATATCATTATCTGGATTACAGAATTCTCCAAATGACATCAGAAGTAGGACCAAATGAACATGCATATCTTATAAATAGGCCAGAACGATAAATAAGTTCATTTTTTGTACCTGCATCATACGCATGTCAAAACGTCCAACAAATACGGTTACTGATACCAACAGGTCAAAAGCTGTCTTGAACAAGTCAGCAGATGTCCTACACATTTAATCATGAATGGCATTAAAAGATAAAGTGATCTCTCATTCCCTTGTAGGTTGGTGAACGCGTGTGTGACAAAATAACAAAGAAAACATACCCAGAGTACCAAGGAACCATATCCAGGAAATCAGGCTTCATTTGCTTTTTCTTTGACTTCTCGAATTGTTTCAGTGACATTGGATCACTAAGAGCCCATCTGTGATAAATTTTTACATAAAAGCATAAAAAATTAAACAATGGGAGAGAACTCACAACCATTCACGAGGATACTACCATTTTTATACATCAAAAGTACAGTTGTATAGTTTTGTCTGGGACAGGAATAAAAATGGTAGTATGATGAGCAATGAGTTGAAAGAGACCAAGATTACAAAAGGACAAGGAAACAAAAAATGTAACAAATATAACTACATAGGGTTCCAAATTCAAATTAAGCGCAAGCTACTGCTCACCCTGTTGATCTTTCCACAACATAATTGGCAATATAGAGTCCTATAAAAGTCGCCCACAATGAATATATGGGAGAAATCTCATCTGGGGATTCTGAATATGGCCCACTCCCAGTTAACTGAGGAATAAAATGGAAAAGGACAGCAGGTAGAAGCATGAGATCCAGTGGCGATCTTGGTGATTATAGATGAGATATACACAGCTAAGAATCCTACCTCTCCATATATAACCCACTTGGACAAAAGTGGATAATCACTGGCAGATCCTACAGGGGCAAACCAAGATGAACAAATTTCATCTTTCAACTCATTCATACGGAGAAACTTCGCAAGCCACGTGTTTCGCTCTCCTTTCTTCAACCATGCGAAGAATGAATTGCTCCGTTCAAGTGGTTTTTGTCTAAGAATAGCACGGTTGCCACAATGGCTATAAAAGATACAGCAGGCGATACTCAAAACCTACACAAAAATCAAGGAAAAAATAAGTACCACAGTTTTATTCTACAGAAATATGTATTCTCAGGACTTACAGCACAATTTTGAAGAATTGTCAGGATTTCAGGCCTCTTTCCAGCAACTCGAGCAACAAGGCCAAGATACCAAAGCCCAAGGAATATGATATGAAACACAAGAAGAAACAAAATGGAAGAGATATATATTGTCAAAAACAATGAGAGGTTCATCCTGAGATCTACTCCCATAGATTGAAAACTGGGGAGATGATACAGGGCAGCCACTAATATCCAGGCTATATACCTGCAAAGCAGAAGATCCAAAATCACTAATTCAGATTCTATTGCTAAAAGCATGCCGGAGAACAACAATACAACTCAAACAGAAGCTTGGTGAGTGAATGAAAGATTACCAGCGACTAAAATTTGAATAACTTGGTTTAAAGGTCTTCCCTATGAAAGGAGACGAAAAAAAATAGAAGAACCCCAACAAACAGGCATACATAGACCACCATTTAACATTGGTGTCTAACTTCTGAATAAGTGTGTGCATATTATCCGATGATATGAAAAACAGGCAACCCACAACAACAGCAATAACTGCATGCCGCGAATGCTCATGTGGATAAGGATTTGTGTGAGTTAAAATTGTCCTGACTGTCTCCATATTAAGAGTATCTAGTAAACCAACAGACTGCCTTTCAGATCCCATGAGCAATCTTGGACTCAAGTAACTTCACTGGAACGGAAACTCCAGAGCATAAATTGAAGCCTCTTAAAAACCAACTGTAAAATGGAGACCCGTCCTTAAACCTTGAAGAATTCAAACAAAAAGCATCAGCATCAATGTACTGAGTCTTCATATACTTTACACAAACAACTAGCAGTGTGTAACAACCAAACAAAATAAATAATTGCATCCAGAAATTAAATAACGGAATAAATTGAGGCAAATTAGCACTTTTTCGAGCATGCATGTGGAGACCTAAAGTGCATGAGTTCCTGAATCTTGAATATCTCTAGTGCAGCAGGGTGTACTGTCCATCACTTAACCAAAATGTTACCACATATGAATGGATGTTTTATAGCAATCTTTATTATAGGTTCTTCTATTTATACCATATAAGGCACTGAGAATTTCAAATGATTCCCAACTCTACCAGTGCAAGTCTTTAAAGATCGAAGTAAAAAGGAATATAAGTTAGTGTTTTCTGAAAAAGGTTCTACTTTAAATTAGCCAAACATAAACTTCTGCAAAGCCATATAGCAATTCTTCCGTGAAAAGATCACAACTTGAAAAAAAATAAGGCTTAAAAGAGTTGACTCTACTTAAAGGCAATCACCCGTTTCAATTTCAATTTCAATTTCAATTTCAATTCCAGACATAACTAAGGAATCAATACATTGAAATACATTGAAACAGCAGCTAATATTACCTCATATAATTGGAAACTCAAGTAAATTTATAAAGCAACATAACAATCATATAAAATACACTTATAATATAAAAAAAAATGCCAACAAATATTGAATTTCTCAGTTGTTAAGCCTAGCTTCCCACTGCCGAAGTTCCAGACATAACTAGCATTGCACCCTCTCACCCATAAAGAAAGAATACACAAAAGCCAGAATCCATTTCACCAAGTAATACCATGCAATCAAATAAGAAACAGGAAGTTTCAAGCTCAAAACTCTCGTACTACAACACTATTGACCAATCTTCACAAAAGAATATCAATAACGCAGCAAAGAAAACAGAAAATACACATAAATATTATCCAGAAAGAGAGAAAGTACCTGAATGAAGAAAGCAGAGAGAAGCAGAGACGAAGAAGGGAAAGAAAGCATGTGCTTTCGTTTGTGTATATATTACACAAGCACAAAATTGGAACCATAAAATTACAAGATTATGGGACCAATTTAGCATATCTCTGAATGTCTGCAAAGAACCATTTCTTTGCAGAATGGCATATTCCTTTGTTCAGAGTCCCACAGAAATTCAGCAAAATGAAAACTTGGAGCAAGAAAAAAAAAAAAAGACTATGGAAAAATAAAAAGGAATTTTCTTCTTTGGTTTTATCGGTTTTGATTGGGGATGCTAACACAAGGGATTGCTTAAGGTCGACAAATTGTGTCGTTCTTGCTTTCTTGAATAGGGATTTTCCTTTTTTTTTTTTTTGCCCTTTTCAGAGGTGTTTCTTGAAGAAAGAAGTCAGGGTCTGGGTGTTAGTTTTAGACCGTTGGATTAAGGTTTCGTGGTCGGTTGTACGCTAGATACGTCTACCACTACCGCATGATAAATGACACGTGTGTTGCAGTTTTCTTGAAGCTTGAGTTTTTTTTTCCTCGTTTTTGTTCGTAATTGATTGCCCTCCTATGCTTACTGGGTCAAATTTATTCACCCCAAAGAAACAGCACCGAGCCATCGGTGAATGGAAATCAGTACTACCTCGCCTACTATTTATAAATAATTTAATCTAATTTTTTATATCATTAAATATAAATAATTGATGTTAATTTTTTTTTAATCTTTTTACTGTTATTAGTGCTTTTTTAATAAATATGGTTAGTTTGATTTAAAATATAAATAAGGAAAAAATATTATATTATATTAAAATTTTTAAAATAACGATTAATGATTTATATTTAATGATAGATAAAGAATTTTTTCTACGAGAATTAAATTCAAATTTTAAAATATTCAGAACTAAAAATCTATATTTTTTAAATTAATTAAATTTAACTTGAAATTGACTTTATCTATTTTAAAAATTAACCAATTATTTTTTAAAAAAATATCCCTTCAAATATATCACAATGGATGAAATAATAAGTGCACAAATCATAATTCTCCATGTCAAATCTCACCCATGCCCTCATGGTTGAATACTATGTACATTAGCTAATAAAAGATGTGGGCTCAAAAAAAATATCACAAAGAAAAGGTCATAGATGCATTACCCTTCAAAGAGTGTAACAGAGCTCAAAAACATAGTAACCAATTAGGTTAAGACACTATTCCACTATTCATACTAGAGGTTCTAACTAAAACAAAATTTAATATACTACAAAAAACTGGAGGAAAGTTGAATTCCTCACAAAAAAAAAAAAAAAAGCGTATTATGCCAATATCAAATAAAATACACAGTTATCCGGAAGGTAAATTAGTTAAATTTAATTTGAAACTGGCATTATCTATTTTTAAAAATTAAACAATTTTTTTAAATAAAAGTTTATATTAAATAATAATTAATTTCACCCGAATAAATACTTTTTTTTACCAAAATATTCATCCAGTAAGCAAATCACTAAATTGCGATGCAAATGGCAAGCATATTATTAATAAAAGAATTATGCTTTTTTTCCTTTTTTTCTAACCTAACTCAATTACTTAATTTTTTTTATGTACATATTTCCTGCAATATGATTTTGAATTTATGTTTCTCCTAAATAGTACTCTAAAGAATTTTTTTACTTTTTGACATGAGCATAATGGCATGTGGGCCAATAGAAGTGCACGTTACAAGGGTGCTGAAAAATGTGAAGTAATATTCAAAAGGTCTAGAGATTCTCTTATGGTCATTCATCATTTCTTAGGAATGGAAACTTTCCCCATCTAAAAACTTTTATATGGACTTTGGTCCTAAACATATTGAGTTAAAATAAGGTATATTATTGAGCGATTATTATATCTATATTTCAAATAAGTTCTTTTTAACAAGTAAAAAATATAACATGATAATAAAAACAAGAATTAGATAGTAACCCATTATTATAAAGTTAATAAATGGGTTATATGTGGTATAATTTAATGATTGAAAGGATAAAGTTAAGTTAATCTAATTCTTCTGTTATATTTTAAGGACATGATGATAAGAGACTCTTAGAATTAGAGTTCAACCTTAATAAGTAATCGTACGTGTCTAATTATTACTTAATTTGATGTTATCACTACCCCATTCATGATGCATGGTTGAGCGAGTTGCATTTTGTATCCGGCCTCGATCGTCAAGGAGGATTATAACCTAAATAGAAATTAATAGTGCTAATTCAAAGATAATTATGGGATAATTACAACTCCAAGAGGTTCTATTGGCTGACTTGATGATTAAGTACTCATTTTGTAGAAAATTAAAGTCGGTTAATAATAATATTATATTATTAATAAATAAATGGAAAAAGAAGGACAATGAAAGCTACCGTTCTTTGTTGGGTTTCAACAGTTGAACTTGATTGCAGACCATTGTTTTTGGGCTCAACAGTTGGAATCACTCTGCTCAGATTTCCGCAGGGTTGGGAACCAACTAGCAAGCTAGGACTAGGAGGCATATCCTTTTGATTGGAATCTATAGCTGTATATAAAGCAAAGATTGGTACTTGGAATATCTCAGTCTCATATGATCATAATTTGATTCTTGACTTTTCAGAACAATATAGGCTCCAGCTTTCTGTGTAAACTACTTGAACACTTTCATCAATATGCATGCTAGAGTTAGATTCCACCTCTTCCTAACACCATTGTCTCGACTACTGAGAGTTCACTGTTCAGTTTGCTGCCCCCGACCCCTCTTGCCACATTCAGTTTGAGCCCACTTTTTTTTTTTTTTTTAATAATTTTGAAACTTTTGATTTTCAAGCTCACAGCTTCAGTATCCACCGGACTGTCCCCAAAGAAATAGGTCTTATGATCCTTATTCTACTCAGATAGTAGTTAGGTCATTTATATTATTATGTGATTAAATATTAACCTATTCCATGCATATAAGATAATTTTTTCCTTTTTCTCACAACAACAACAAAAAATGGAGAGAGGTTTTGTAAAGTTAACAACTAAATAATGTTAAAATGGCCTAATTAAGTGTTGATGAGTACCTATAAGGGTACTTGAAAGAAAGGCTACCAAAGTGCATGCATTTTTGCAGTGCCGTCCATTGACTCTATTCTAACCAAATCAATAGCACTTATTAGCACACTTGAAAGTCATAACCACTTATTAGTATGCAGAACTGAATGAGTCCATGGTATTAGCAGCACATGAAACTCGTATATAGCAAACTGTTGATGAAAACTGTTGATTTCAGCATATCTGACATATATTGGATGGGTGCAGAGAAACCATAGGAGAGAAAACCTAAAAGTAATTTCTTCATCAAAAGCCGTATATAGTGGACTTGAACCAGAATATCCAGAAATGTCCCTCTCATTGTCAGGGAACAAGTGGTTTGGTTACTCCACACTACTAGTCTTCTGTATATATAATTTCTATACCGTGCAAGACTGAAATACCACTTTATCAGCTAACCATACCCTATTGGTAAACAAGATTTGCCTACACATTACAGAACAACATAGATATATATTTCCAAGCCTCTCAAGACTCTTCCTATATCTTAAATACTCCTACAGCTAGAAATTAAATGTGCTATACCATGACTTAATAAATACTAATAATTATATTTGACTTTTGTAAAGTTATTGATATGTTATTTTCATCAATTTAATTAGTGAGAGTAATTTTTTATGAATGAAACATTTAATTTTAAACAATAGAAATATAAACATTCAATTTCGGATAGATAGAGCGGTTTTCTCTCTCATTACCATTATGCACATAAGAGCCTCCGGCCGGCTGCTCAGTTCTCAGTATTACTAATCTTGTTCCCACAGTCATTTGTCACTTCCATTAGTCGAAACAGTGAAAAGTTAAGTCCTGTGCCACTACTGATCTCCTTCAATTCGTCTATAAAACCAAGACATATCACCATAGCTCTGCAAGGAATCTCACAGCAATATTCCTAATTCTCAGGGCCTCTCTTTTCCAGACTTGTCCCCAAATTGAGCAGTCCTTTCTTCCCTCCTTTCTTCTCCGATGGCCAAGATCTCGCATTCTTGTGTTTTTCTTCTTCTACTGATTATAATTTGTTCTTATGAAATCAACCCTACGGTGGAAATTCGACAATTGAAAGCAGAGAATTATAACTCCACAGTATTGGTTTCTCCGGCACCTACCCAGTACGGCAGCAACATTGTCCAAAAGAAGGGTAGCGTTACCGGCCGCAGCTTAGAAGGTACTGATCATGGCACAGAAGCGGAAGCTCAGGACGAGTTCCATCCCACGGATCCTGGTCGCAGTCCAGGAGTTGGTCATTAATTAATTATTTAATTAATCTCTATCTCCCAGCTGAATGCATGTCAGGCAAAGTGGACTTAGGAAAATTATTTATATAATTATTATAAAAATAAGCTACAAATAACCTATCAGCCTGCAAAAAAGTGTTCGATATTCTTATGTATATCTACATGCAAACTTTCCTTTATTAGCAAGTTTCTGTCTCTCTCTATATATGTTTAATATATTTAGATTGTGTGAAAAATTCAGCAGGAAGATGTAACCCTGTATACTGTACTTCGACCATTTCAAAGTTTCCTTGTACATATACATTATTGAAGTGAATGTATTATTGAAGTAATTAAACATATCTTGCTTATATTCCACCACACGAATAATCAAAAAGCTAGCATGAACTTAACCCAAACATTTCTTGTAAAAAAAAATAATGCATGTCTTGATTTTAATTAATTAATTACTAGTAATTACAATGCCAGATATCTCCATTAATTAATGTACTGATTTTTGGGTTTTGATACTACACTTCCTTTTTTACAGGTGTTCCACATGCATCTCTAGATATAGGACAAATATCGACACCCGGCTTCTCCCATGTATATTATCATATTATGTTATATATTTAGTTATTATATTCACTAGATACTTAATTTCCTTAATATATTGGAATATTCTGTTTGAATATGAAAACATATTTATAATTAAATTAAACCAATAAGAATAAAGTATAAACTAATATTCTTTTAAATACTCAATCAAAGATCCTCATTGTTGAAAAGTTATTATTTTGAGAATTTTTAGATGAAAATTTAAATGTAAATTATTACTTAACCTAAAATAAGAGCTCACTCATACTTTTTTTAATTGCATCTTTTAACCTAAATTGAGAGACTCTACGAACTTAATTAAATGGGATTGAAGAGGGGCCAAAGATCTAATTACCCTCAACACCCCCCCCCACCCCCAAAAAAAAATTGTTCATTTGATTAAAAAGTTTTTTGTGATAAATATTCCCTTTAATGCAAAATTAAATATTTCTATATATTTTTATTTTAAATTATTCGAAATTGAATATCTTATTATTCCTAAAAAAATAGATTTTCGATATATGAAATCTGATTAACAAGATCCTTCATTTAAGAATTTATATCCATCTGTCCAAAACTATCCAACCTGATTAAATTAATTAGAAGGATAAATTATTAGTAACTTGATCAAAGTCAAATACACTCCATAATTTTTTTTTATCGAGTCAAAATAGGACATTCAATTTTTGACCGAGAGAGTAATATTTTGTGACTGAAAAAAAAAGAAATTATGGTGAAATTTTTGAAAGAAAGTATTAAATGATTTTTTTTACATAAATCGGGAACTTAATTAAAACTTCTAAAACATTAAAAAAAATGTTTTTATACTGACTTTTGAGGTATTGAACATACTTGATGATTTAATATATACATATTTTCAAATATAAGAATTCGAATATCACCAATACTTTTTTAAATTCAGATCCATGTACATTCATAGATAGCTGATGAGGGCTAAAAAAAAATTTAAGAGTAAAAGTTAATTAAATTCTTTGTAACTCAGATTAAGAAGGTTATAAATTTATAATTTAATTTGTCATCTATCAAAAAATTTCTCTTTCCACGGAGTATACCCACCGTACATTGAGGTGCTCCCATTTACCATCATCCAAAGTGCGGGAGGGGCATACATATGTATAGCAAAGCTTCAAGTCATACCCTATCGGCCCATGTTTGCCTTGTTCTCTAGACTTATTTTGTTTCTGAGTCATTAAAGGTGGACTGATCCCCTATAGGGGCAAAAGGTGGAATTTGAAGTAGAATTCCAGATTCTTTTTTTCTTTCTTCGTCCTCCATCTCAAAATGAATGCATCTAATTTTGTTTTAAAATTAGTATTGAGATTCCTTTTTCTTTTTTTTGTTTAATGGTATGCCCGTACTAATATTGATCATATTTACGCGTAGATAATGCACCTCTTAATTTATATCAAGTTACATCAATCGTATAATATATGTACTTTATATCTTAATACTAACGTAAGTTCATGTGAGGATATAAATTTAATTCTTATATATTATAATTTACCTTTTTATATAAAATTCTCCGAATAATATCTCTTGCTTAATGGATTTACTTCTTACCAGCTCATAAAATTTTTTTCTTAATCATTATGTTAAAGAATAAGGATAATATGATACCTTTATTGAGGTGAAGATTGGTTCTGTAATTTTTGTATTAAGTCAAAGTAAATTTCAGTTCTAAATGGATGCATGTTGTTTAGTTTTATATTTTTATTTGTATAGTTGATAAAATTGTAAATTTTAATAATATATATTTTTTTGAAACTTTCAATAACAAATTCACTAATCATGTGTCGAGGTTACCGTTTTGTTAGGTAAATGTTAAAATCATGCATCTCGAACTTAGCCAAGCCAGACTTGATTAATCACAAGCTAAGGGTTCATAATGTGCCCTTAAATGTCTAAAAAAATGGAGACATTTAAGGACTTTCAAGAAATGAGTACGGTGGAACATATTAGTTAGGAATAAAAAAAGGGATTTTTTAATATTATGTAATATATTTTAATATACTTTTTTTAAGTAAAATATCTCGAGTTTGGATTTCCTTTTTAAATATAAAACAAAATATAGTTATAATACAAAGTTCCTAGCATTTAAAAAAATATTGTATTAGAGCATGACTTAATTTTGTTCAATTTGTAATGAGAATTAAAGATTTTTTTTTAAAAAAAAAAATTGTCAAAGGAGTATTACAATTTTCATTTAAAAAAAAAAGGAAAGAAATCCACTCATTATTTTAGGGTCCTGTGGCCTAGTACCCCATCTGGGCTATTTTTACTCATGTCAAAGACTTCTAATTTAAGTAGGTCAAAATCAAGAAAAGGAAAAAATAACCAAAACGGGCAAAAAAAAAAAAAAAAAAAAAAGAAGTTGACTATTTGACACCACGATTTTCTTCTCTTGAGAAGAAAACCATTATAACTTCCTCCACGCATCAAATATGGCAAAAAAACAAACTATGCTACATCAGCTCTGATTTTGCAGATTTAGTGACTGATCCAGTAGTAGTAGGAGTTTTAGTAGTACCAGATAACGAGGTATAATATCATGGAGGATGACACTTAGTCATGTCCATTTGGTACCAAAGTACGAGGAGTCCCACGTCTCATACACCACCACCACCAGGCCTCAAGGTTTTTCTTTTTAAATCAAATTAATTAAATTACAATAAGGTAATTATTACTTAAAAAGTTAAATTAATTAATATATTAATTTAATGTATTTAATCTTTTGTTAAATTGACTTTGATCTAAATTTTCTTTCTCGTTTGGTTGAATATTTAGTTCTATGTGAATTCTTAAATTCTGCTAAGTGTTTTTTTATAAAATATTCAAAGTTTTTATAATACTTATCTCTTTATAAATAGAGTCAAAATGTCATGATGGGTGTTTTTTTATTATTTTTTTTTAAATTTAATTTACATATCAACAAGACAATATTTTAACCTACCCATTTTTTTCTTGAATTTAATTCAGTTCAAAATTTAAATATTCTTTCTACCCAGAATACTTTTATAATTTCGACTAAAATTATATTGTCAAATACTTTTATTAATTATACTTTTTATATAGATTATAATCATTATTTTTATTATCCATTACACAATATAAGGTATGATCGTCATTATATATATAGATATATTAAGAAGTATTAAATAAGGTTATATTATGTCAAAAGTATCTTTTTTTTCCTCTCCGTAATAATTATATTTTTCTTGTTTTACAATAGATAGATGAGTATATCAATAAAGCATAAAAATAAAAAAAAAACATTTTAGTTATGCATTGATATTTATAAAATGATTTATATTTTGAGATGAAAAAATAAGTAATTAAATTTTCTTTAAATAATCAAATCTAAAATTATTAAATTCAATCGAAATAAACCATCTAATTTTATTCACAATAGAGAAGAAGAAAATTATAGAAGAGATTTTCAAAAAAATTCTTTTTTTTCTTTTCTTCTGGAAAATATCCGTCTCAATCTCACTCTTACGATAATACTTTCTCTCTCTAACCTAGTTCCTCAACGTACCAAAACTGGCGGCCGACCAAGCCTATAACAGTTTTACGGTAGATGGATACTATCCACATCATCAACGGTGCACGTAACTTAACCACCGTTTGATCCTACGGTTACAAATCATTCCGCGTCATTGCAGGGCTTCCCATGAATCCGTCATCTTCACATAAATCTTTCTCTTTTAGTTTAGCCTCCACCCCCACCTTCTCCTGCTTCTTCCTTTTCCTCATCCTCTGAAACTCCTCAGATTCGTTCTCTCCTATTCTATTTCTTTATTATATACGTATATACATATTTATATATAGAATAATTTAGTTCTCCTTTGATAGATATAGACACGGATTTTAGGGTTTTCTTTTGGAATAGGTGAAGAGAGAGAGAGAGAGAAAAGGACGACTGACTGTGTTGGAGAAGAGAAGATGCAAGGGAACAGCGGTTCCGAGACGCAACAGAATAGCAGTAATAATAGTAGTAATGGTGTTAATTATAACCAGGCGGTGACGGCGGCGGCAGCGGTGGCGCCGACGTTGGCCGCACCGCAGCAGCAGTGGTTAGCGATGCAGTACCAGGCGGCGGCTATTGTAATGCCACACCATATGTTACCTGCACCGCATTATCAACCGCAATACATGCCGTATCATCCGCACCACCTTCACCATCTACCTCAACCTCAGCACCAACCACAACAGCAACAGCAGCAGCAAGGGAGAGGAGGAGAAGGAGGAGGATCCAATGGAGATAATAGAACGATCTGGGTTGGTGACCTCCAAAATTGGATGGACGAGGATTATCTTCGCAGCTGCTTCGCTTCTACTGGAGAGGTCTAATCTTTGTTATTCTAGCAGCGGTTTCTTTTTTCGCATTGAATTCTATGCAAGATTGTTGTTTGTTCAGGGGGATTTAGTGAAAAAGTTCTGTTCTTTTTATTTTTATTATTATCGTTTCTCTGAGCGTTTATTTTCATGGGTGATGGGAATGATTGATGAACATATGCATGTTTGGATACCTTGCCATTATTGATGTGAAAACTTCTTTAATGTAGTTTTACTTGCTGTTTAAATTTTCTTCCTTTTAACATTCTTAGCTTGTCTACAGATGTGCAATGTTGATGTATAATGCTTTGTTGGTTAGTTTCTCATAATGGATGTAAAAAGTTGTAACATTTGTGGTATGCATGTTTAAATCGATATGCTTGTTGATTTGAAAATTTGTTAACTTTCATTAATATGATCAAGGAAGGTAGCTTTTCTGTTAAGTTAATGTTCTTTTTATTGATTGGATGTGAAATTAATGAGTTAATAGCCGGTGCTTCATATTGTTGCCAAGCTGGTCTTGTTTGTTAGTAAAAAGCAAGGATGTTTCCATGAATGATAAATACTGTTTTTGCCCATATTTCAACGACTCTTTATGACATCATTCTTCTTTTATAGTGGTTTTCTTCTGAACTTGCTGACTGGTAGGTGTATCGTTTTCAAGTTCAACTCAACCTTTGTTGATGCTTTTTGTGTTTTCAGTTGTTTCTGTTGTATATATGTTGTGGTCTAAAGTGTTTGAGAAAACCAAATCTGCTGCAAAAAGGAATAATATGTTACTCTCTCTTATCTGATGGAAGCAGACTACAGTAAACAAGGGGGATGCTCTCATTTTTTGCAAATTAGATAAGTAAAGGATGTACTGGATTTTGGAATATACTTCCTTCTAATTGTTGCAGCTAAAACTAAAACTTGAAAAGTATTGCCAGAGCGGACTATGGTACATTGCAACTAACATGGCTAAGGGATGGATAGGAAATCTTGTGAGGCTTGATTATTGAATAATACGTTCAGATATTTGTTAATTTAATGGATGATTATATCACACTATTGTTTACTTGTTAAGCACATTATTAATAATTATGATTTACTTACTTTAGTATTGACTAACTATTAACAGCAAATTGCTCCACAAAGATATCAAAGAAGGCATGCTTGTATTTTATTTTTAATGTGTACAATAGATCTTCATGAGACCTTTAAAATCTTTAGGCTTGTGAACCTCAAATCATTACTGAAATAAGTAAGATATAATTTTGTAGTTTGCTCCTTCATTCTGGGAGTTGTACTAAGGTGAAGTATTGACATATCAAATAAGAAATGGATCATGAAATTTTTATTAACTCTTATATGGATGCTGCTTTACTCATGCTTAGAATTTTCTTGTACTACCAGTGACTTGTATTTTGTATAGTGACATCCTTATACTAAGAAACACTTCTTTGTTTAAAAAATGTTGATATGTGTGCATTCTATTTGGATTCTGTGTCTTGTTCTATTTGTGCACTTTTGGTCAGTGAAAGATTCAAGTTCTTATACATGTTGCAGCAAGATGGTAAGATTAAGGTAAGTAGCTAAGATTTTCTGGTACTCCCAGTCCATATGGACTTTGCATGTATATAGTGACAGAATCTAATATGTTAAAAATTATGCATCAATAGAAATGACTCTCATGGACTGGAGCACTTTAAATTATATTTTTCAGGTGTTTTTATTTTCTTCAAAAAAAAAAAAAAATCCTTTCAAAAGCAACTAATAAATGTTGAGAGGAGCCTCATATTTTAGATCATAACCCTTCCCTATTTCCAGATTGTTGAAGTAGAAAATCATAGCTTTATTTGATTTGCTTCATGAGTTAGAAAGCTAGGAAACAAAAGAGGCAAGTTTTGTTGATAACAACTCATAAAATTGAAATTTTCTAATGATTTTTTTTTTCTGTTACCTGATGGTGATAAATGTTTCAAACCAAATGCTACAGATTTATTTAATATACTTGAGCAACGAAAATGCCTTTTTAAGTGTTTAGAATAAAAACTTATGATGGGCTAATCCCTCAACATCCCCCCAATTATTATTTTATTGGTATTGATCTTAGCATGTAATGACCCTCCAGGAAGAGGTTGCCTGAAGATTTAACATCATGGTTTGAACATAAAAAATTCGCAGTCAGTTGTTTTTTACCTTAACCTCTATGAGATAAGATTATGAATGTAACCTTTCTTCCGTTTTCCAAGTTAAGAATTTGTTTCCATGTACAGATGACTGATGAACTAAAGTATTTTATGTCCTCTTTATCATGCATAATCTGTTATGCAGGTTTCCTCCATTAAGGTCATCCGAAACAAGCAAACTGGTTTCTCTGAGGGATATGGATTTGTGGAATTCTACTCACATGCTGCTGCAGAAAAGGTCCTACAAACTTATTCATGCATTGTCATGCCTAATACAGAGCAACCTTTTCGCTTGAATTGGGCTACATTTAGCACGGGTGACAAGCGCTCAAGCAACGGTTCTGATCTTTCTATATTTGTAGGAGATTTAGCTGCTGATGTTACTGATAGTTTACTGCATGAAACTTTTGCCAGTAAATATCCTTCTGTTAAAGCTGCTAAAGTTGTTATAGATGCTAATACTGGCCGTTCGAAGGGTTATGGTTTTGTAAGGTTTGGGGATGATAATGAAAGATCACAGGCTATGACTGAAATGAATGGTGTGTATTGTTCAAGCAGGCCCATGCGAATTGGTGCAGCAACCCCGAGGAAGTCATCTGGATACCAACAGCAATATTCTTCACAGGGTAATGTACATTCATTTTTGAAAAAACTGATCTCTATTTGATCCCAATTATTATTACTTTAAATTCCAGCTGTTGATGTGAAGTTTATGTTTCCATTCTCACCTGGAGGGGGTGGGTGTCAAATTCAGAACAGATGTCTTTCATACAGAACAACGTGAATTTAAAGCAGCTAATTCACAGAGAAGTTGAATTTGTTAAAGGAATAATATAGAAAGGAAGGATTTGCTGAGGTAATCTACTCATTATGGTTGAATGAGGAAAATAGATGGAGGCATTCTGGTATCTAGTCTACTAAAGCTGCTCAAATTTGCTTCTTTTCTAAATGTTTAGATGTTAACGAGAGGGGGACAGGAGAGAAGGATGGGGTTATGGTTCACTCAGCGTTTAACATAGTCTGCCCAGAAACCTTTTTTTAAAAGGAACTGTGGTGTGGGCAGAATGTTTATTAGCTTAATTGGGTTTCATATTGGAACAAATCAGGATTGCAGAACCATGTCGGATGCTGATTGGTGAATGGGAATGGTTATGGTTGGAATTGGTGTGTCTATCTAATTGTTTAAAAAATGAGTTTAGTTTTCTTTTACTTCCTCCTGATTTGACTTCATAGACACTGGCATGTTTTCGCCAAACTTATTTCTATCAGGTTGTTACTGTTGAAAAGTATGAAATCAGACTTCTTATTTCTTTCTTTGAACATCAAAAGTGAACAAGTTCAAGTGAACTTTTTATTATTTTGTCATTGTTGTTATCATCATCAATGTAACTACATTCATTTACCAACTTAAACGTTATTCCAAAATTTTCAGCTGTGGATTTTAATTGTTTAAACTACTTGGTTAGGTGGATACTATAATGGCTCCTCAGCCCAGGGCTCTCAATCTGATGGAGAATCTCCAAACACAACAGTTGATATCTGATCTTTTGATTTGCCTTCTCCTTTATTTTATCCCTGTTTCCGTTAGCTAATATCTGATACTTGTAGATATTTGTTGGAGGACTTGATCCAAATGTGAGTGATGAAGATTTGAAGCAGCCTTTCTCACAGTATGGTGATATTGTTTCAGTAAAAATTCCAGTTGGGAAAGGATGTGGTTTTGTACAGTTTGCTAACCGGTATGTTGTTGTTTCCTTTGCACTTATATGTGTGAAGTTTATAATGCAGATAGTTAAAATGCATCAATGCAATAAATAATAAATATTTTACACAGGAATGATGCTGAGGAGGCGTTGCAGAAGTTGAATGGTACGGTAATTGGAAAGCAGACTGTGCGGCTTTCTTGGGGACGCAATCCAGCAAATAAGCAGGTGACTACTCACAATCGAATAAGTGCTTTTAGGATAAATAAATGAATAAAACATATTCCATTCCTAAGCTTATTATATGAACATATTTAAATCCTGAATTGAATCCTGTGGCTGATATATAGTTCTTTTGGGTCCTCATTCCAGATATTTGCCATCACTAAAAAGACAGATCAAGCCACATTTTTGTTGTTGTGAATGAATTTCTTTTATGGATTAAGATTAGCTAGGTCTCAACTAATCCACAAGTTAACTTTACATATTGGTTAGTCATAATTCACACATATACACTCTTGGATTTGCAGTTGAGAGCTGATTTTGGGAGCCACTGGACTGGGGCATACTATGGAGGGCACTTTTATGATGGCTATGGATTTGCACTGCCACCACCCCATGACCCTGGCATGTACGCTGCAGCAACTGCTTATGGAGCTTATCCTATGTACGGAACTCATCAGCAACAAGTAAGCTGAGGTGCTGATCCCTGAAACATAGAGCAGAGAACGGGCATACTTGCTTCATCTCTCTACTGAGAATTTGGAACCTTATCTTCCCACCCCCAAACGTGGGAGTGGAAATGAATTTTGACTAAAAATGAGCTAGTTTGGTAGGGGTCGATTAAACATTTGATTAGAAGTGTGAACTTAAAACCCTTCTTCAACTTGAATAAATCATTTTGACATGGTATGCTTAGCTGGTCAGTTTTATTGGTGAAAATATTCTCATGGCAGGTTGGCAAAGAAAACCCACCATAGATTTAGCATGTGCTATCATCTTTTTTTTTCCCCCTCTTGTTGGAGCATTTAGATACCACGTACAGAATTGTCTGCGGGTGTCATATTCTTTGTGGTCCTACAAGGTAGGCCGATATTGAATACTTACTCTTCCCAGATCCCTCTGAATGTGTGAGGGAGACCTGTGTTTTTTAGATAGGATTAAGAAGTTGCTCCCTTGGATAACAGTAGGATATATATGGCTTGCAGCTCACTCTGCTAGGATATGCCAGAAGATGATCTCGTTCCTAGTGACTTCAACTAAAACTGCTAATTGATGATTTACTTCAATCATAAATGTGGATATCATATTTACATTGTTTTGTTTGGACACAAAAATAATCTCTCCTTTTCCTTCTCATCTCTCCCTACCAAAATGAATGAAATTTCATGAAAGGAAACACACAGAAATCTAATTTGTGACGAGCCCGTAGGCTGCACACCCAAAGGCAATCAGCAACCAAGAACTTGGGCCGATGAGCTCTATGCATAATATATTTTTGTCAAATCCGTAAGCTCAAAGTTTTGCATCGCATTCCTATATGTATTCTAATTTTTTTTTTTTAAAAAAAAGATAATTATTTATGATTAGATTTCTAATTTGAAATAGAAATATAAACATTTATTTCTAAGAAAAGAATATTAAATTTTTTATTGTAAAATATAGATGATTAGTTATATATATATTTATTATTTTTTACTCATGTCTCCTTTTATCCTTCCGCTCTTAGGCTCAACAGTAGTCTGCTTCATGATAGGGCACACAGGCATTATTGATTATCTTAATAATTAACATACTACCAAGTAGTACTGATTACTCATTAGCAATAAGAGTGTTGGGTATGCCTCCAGCATTGTACAAGCACCTGAGTTTATTCTGTTCCTACACATTCACCGTCCGATCACTGACCGCTGCCCGGTTGAATGGCTCAGATCAGCTAATCCTTCTCCACCTCTCTACCACCCTCATCATTGCACCCGGTTGGACGGTGCTCTCGCTCCCTATTAGACGTAGAACTCTACTAACCAAATATCTTCAACTTTAAACTAATAATAATTTATTATGGATTTAGTTTTTTATACCTAAAGAGGACCTCTCCTTTTAATTAATCTTCTTTTAATATGAATTAAAGTTTGCTCTCTTTTTTCATTTTAAAAATAATTCTAGTTGCACTTACAATTTTTTTTCTCTATTAAAATATTAGAATAAAATTTTAAAAGGATTCATTCGAAAAATATATTAAAATATAAAACTAATTGTGTATAACTTATAATTTAATTTTCTCATTCAATAATTATGTTTAATAAATAATAAAAAACTCATTCTATTGAAAATTAAATATCTCCTTTTGATTTAATTAAAAATTAAAAAAAATATGTAATTGACTTTTATAAATTACTTATTTTTTTATCTTAATGTCATTTGTTGTGAATTTGTAGATTAAAAAATTATAAATATATTCTATTTTAAAATTTTATCTGTTTAATTTTGAAAAACTAAAAATAGAAAATAATAAGGACATCAATCTGGAAGAAGTTTTTAATCTAAGTAATAAGTATATAATAATTGAATATTTATTAATTTTTAATTCAAGTAAAAACGACAATAATAAAATATTGCAAAATCTATGCTAGAGGAGGGAAAGCCATTTTATAGGCAACAGCTGGCTCTTGCAACGATTCTCAGAGCCACACGTTACCAATAATGAAATCACTTTCTCTCTCCTCCCTTCGCCTTCGTCTTCCTCCCTCTCTGCCTCCTCCTGCTCCGGCGTCGTCTTCTGTCCAATTTTCCACGACACATTGTTATCGACCTTCGGCTTCATTTTCGCTTTCTTCAGCCTCCACTTCTCAGCCAAAAGTCGTCGTCACTAGAGAACGTGGAAAGAACGCCAAGCTTATCAAGGCTCTGGTACGCACGTGGGTGCTTTTACACTTTGCAGCGTCTGTAATTTTGTCTATTTTGCCCGCTTTTTTCCCGTTCTTGATGTAGCTTTTGAATTGGTCGACGGAGAGTATTTATGTAATTTTGATATGAACTGTATAAGCACTCAGGCATATTTCGCGTGTGCCGTGTGAAATTGTCATACAACTGTCATAAGAGATCATCTCGTCTGGTTGGGACTGGTAATTTCTACCAGATCACTATTCTCTGCCCATTTGTTGCATTGTTAGTTAGTGCTCTTATTTCTCAATTGTGGAGTCTGGGTCTCGAATCTCACCTCCAATGGATTTCAGGTAGTACAATCTTTCCAGTGTGGGTTAATGTTGTTCTGAAAATGACCGTCATAGATTTATTTATTTATTTCTGTGCATGCAAACCACCCAAAATTTAATCATATTGCGTTATTAATAAATTATTTATCATAGAAGTGTAATGTAAACCCCTTGCATTACTTTATCTTAGTGTATCTTTTTTTTCTATCATTATTCATTTACTTGGGATTAAGATGCTGTTTGTTTCCAAGCTCCTCCCTTTCTCCAGAAAGATTAAATTTTTGGAAATTGGATTAAATTTTATTTAGTTGCAATGGATTCTGATTGTGCTGCTTCTTAAGTTATTGGTGGATCAATAAATTGACACAACTTTTGGTGCAAGCTAGAACTGGATTATCAAGAATGTATCTGCCCAATAATATTGGAACTTCTGTTCACCCAGATATTTATGTATTTCCAGTTAAAGAAAAGATAAGTCTGTAGCAATGCTTACAGGTTTCTTGGTGACTCTTATTGTTGTGCCGCAGGAGGATCATGGTCTTGATTGTTTGGAACTTCCTCTAATTCAGCACGAGCAATTATCTGACACCGACAGACTTTCATCTTTATTAAGTGGTAGGTTCATGCCTCTCCATGACATATTTTTGGGGCTAGAATTTGCCAGTGGTAACTAGGATTTCCTTGGTCATCCGTTGCTGTTAGATTACATACACCACCACCTTCCCACCCAAAAAAAAAAAAAAAAAATTGTTCTTCCAATTATTTGACTGCTTTACATTTTCTCTCTGTGTGGTAGCAGAAACTTATTTTGATTGGATTGTCATAACTTCTCCTGAAGCAGGCTCGGTCTTCCTTGATGCTTGGAAGTAAGTTCTCGGAAGTTTATGTAACATGGAATTTTTTATTCTTTCTTCCAGCACTCTCAACCTTCAGTCTATGATTACATAGCATCGCTTAAGTCAAAGACTGTTCTTTTAGCCGGTGTTGCAGACTTAAGTAGTGATGGCCTTTTGATATTGCTAACATTATCGACACTCAATCTTACATGTGGATGGAATTGTATATTTTCTTTGAATATCATTTTTTGTGTTTTTGTTTTCTTATTTTCTGAACTCTGCACTAGTTTTCCCTCTATTTTGTATTCATTTTATTCATAGTTTTAATTATTAGCCAAAGGTCAGTATATGCAGACTGGAAACCCAAGATTGTCTTGCTGGATGAAATTGGAATTGCAGAAAGTACAGTAAAGGGTATGGGAAAAACAATTGACCCACTACTTAAAAAGTTACACTGAACTGAATTGATATCCTATCAAATTTTCTTATGTGATTACTTAACTGAATGTGATAAATCTTTCAAATTGCCTAATGTGGTTGAAAAATCTGCCCATATTCAAATGTAATAGATGTTTCAAATTTTCTCGAGTTAAACTTTCTTTGACTTGCCAACTTACTGATGCAGAGCTGCAGGAAACCCAAGTGTTAAGGTTGCTGTTGTAGGAGCTGGTACAGCAAGTACATTTGAGGGAATTGAAAAACCCATAAAGCAATATCTAGATGTTGCTTTTGCACCATCTAAAGGTATGGATGCATTATTTCTGCGTTTTTCAGTGAAATGCTGTTGTCAGCAATTGGATCACAGATGTTCATTTTTTACTGCAATTGCCTTACATCTGAATGAATATATCAGTCAGCTACTGATTTGAACTTAAAAGTTGGCCTCAATGCAATTTTCAGCAACTGGTAAGGTACTGGCTTTAGAGCTTCCAAAATGTGGAAATGGAAGATGCACTGTCTTGTATCCTGCTTCAGCAAAAGCTAGCAATGAAATAGGTGAGAAGTGCATTATAAATTTTTTTTTCATAATTTCACTTCTTTCTTTTTCTCATAAAAAAAAAAGAAAAAGAAAAATTGATGTAAGCATATGCCTTTGTTAACTAAGTATTGCAATGATACAAATCATGAAATTTCAACTAACGTTGCTTGCATCTTCAGTCTGAAGCTACATGTTTCTTTATCGTTGCAATAAATGTTCATTTTCCATAATCGAAGTATGAGAAAAGCAATGGTAAGACATATTCCTGACTTGTTTCAGAGGAAGGTCTCTCAAAGCGTGGGTTTGAGGTTACTCGGCTTAATACATACACTACGGTAAATAATTCAGCAAAATATTGTTATTGATTTCTCTTCTTCAATATCTTGCCTTGATGCCTATACATCTTTTTCTCTCATAGATACTTCATTTTTTTAGACATTTAATTTAGTTGCAAATTTTAGTTTTGTTTGCCATGATTTTTTGTCTTGTAAGTGATTTTGCTGTTGTTGTCAAGGCACATGCCTGGGCACAATGGTGTAAAATTTTTCGGCAAAGTGCCTCAGACCCTTTTAGGTGGCTTGTTTAGTTCAGCATACACTGTTTTGCGCTTTTGCCATAGTTATGGTCATAGTTAATTCCTTGAGAATAGAAGAGAAATTGGCCTGACTTTGATAATAAGTTTTAGTTGATGATTGGGCTTTTGAAGAGATTTTGTGATCATTGGTCTATCTCAGGGGTGAGGAGAAGTTTAGATTATTAAACTATCTTCTCAATGTATATTTAATAGAACAATTTACCTTTCAGGTTAGATTATGTATATATATATATGTATGTGTGTGTGTGTGCATCTGTGCCTTAGTTTGCATGTATATGTCTGTGGGTGCTCATGCTTGTGTACTTAGTTTATTTGTGTTTGCACCTTTTTTGTGCAACATAAGGCCCTTGACAACGCAGCATCTTGGTAATCTTCGATTTTAGTTTTTTTATGCTATTGTTCTGGCAGTCTTTTACATCTATTATATTGTTGCAGGCACCTGTTAATCAAGTTGACCATAAGGCTCTTGACCAAGCACTTTCTGCTCCTGTTGTTGCCGTCGCTTCACCTTCTGCTGTGCGGTATGTCTTATTATAGAATTATAAACACTTGGTGTTTTCTTGGTTAGCTTTTAAGAGTATCAAATTCTTGCCGTTTCATCCATTGAAACTCAACAGAGTGCTGCATGGACTTTCCCATGACGTATTAGAACTTGATGTCTTCCTATTATTTTTTGTGCGTTTCCTTTTCTAATTCAGCTGCTTTATGTTGCTTCTGGAATAGGGCATGGGTTAATCTTATTCCAGAGTTGGAAAGGTGGACAAATTCGGTTGCTTGTATCGGTGAAACAACCGCATCAGCAGCAAAAAGACTCGGATTGCCAAATGTATATTATCCAACTTATCCAGGTCTCGATGGGTATGATTCTGTCCCTATGGTCAACTTTAAGTTGCTTAAGATGCAACTTCTTATCATTTGGTCTATGTATTTTGTCTGCACCTGGATGGAGGTGAAAGGTCTGCAGTAGATGACCACCATAATCTAGAATCGTATACTGGTTATTGCTGGTACAAATGAAACTTTTTGTATTTTTGCATACCTTACAGTGGGATAAAATAGCCTCTGAGTAAGTTTCTTCTCAATATAACATGCATAGGGTCTCTAAAGAGATCAAAGAAATGCTTAGGAAATACTCTGAAAAACCTAGAAACCCAGCAATTAAAAGTTTATAATTGAGCTAGGGGACAAATGATAAGATACATGATACCTCATATAGATTATATATCATGATATGCAGGTAATTTCATGTTTGTTGTCAGCAAATCAATATATATCCTTCTCCATGGAAAGAAACATGTTATCTTTTCTCATTCAGTGGGAGTGGGGAAAGCCATTGAAAGGTTGGGATGATAAATTGTGTAAACCGTAAAATTCTCTGGTAACTCCTGCTATGATTGTTTTTGCAGGTGGGTTGATAGCATCTTGGAAGCGTTGAAAGCACATGAGCAAGTCCACAGAGTTTGACAGTTGGTTGACAACACCCTTCTAACGCAAGGATTAATTATCGTGTCTTCTTACTGAAAGTGGAGTTCGTTAACTCCATGATCGGTGATCCCCATCAGCTTGAAGCAGGAAAAATTAAGGTGTATTGCAGCAAGGTTTACGGATATTGGTAAGTGCAGCATAAATCCCTTGTAGACAAGTTATATGAAATCCTTTAGCTGTTCTATTGCCAACCGAGTTTTCCATTTGGTAAGAAGGGCAGACATCTCCAGGAAGAGTTGCAGTTGTATATAGATTCCATGCGATGTACATTTCTCGTACATCTGGTTGTATCTGTAAACTGATGATCCACGCAGAGGAGCAAAATCTAAACTCAAGTTTGATTGGGTTGGCCCATCTTAGTTCCCCACTTGGTATTTAATAGCCCAAAATTTAGCCCATTATCTACAATGTGAAAAGTTTATTTATTTATTTATTTATTTTTGTGTAAAATGTCTGCGTCACTTTCTATGGAATGGACACAACACAGGACAAAAGGTATGGTTTTCCGTTTTCCAAATAAGAAGTCCTATTATTATTTCTCAGAGAAGCTATTTGGGCATTTTCTTAATTGATTTTATTTTGCTTTTAACTTATAATAAGAGCATTTTAAAATAAATTAATAAATTATGTTAAAGCAGTTGATATATCCAAATTCAAATTTAGAAAAGCTATTTTGAAGGGTTGCTTTACATATCATAGAAAATGTTATAATAAATATAGTTGTTCAAGTTATAATAGATAAGATGAAAGATTTAATTCTTTTAAACAAAATACATTATAAAAAAATTATTTTTTAATATATTTTATAAGTTAAAATTCTAAAAAAAGATAATGTAAACCCTATGAGTAAATTTTAAAATCTAAAAATAAATTTTTTATAGAATATTTTTTTTAAAAAAAAATAAAGTTAAATCTTCATCCAAGTTATAAAGGTTGTTTACTATAATTTGAACAATTTTGTCCATTATATCATTTATATATATATATATATATATATAATGGAATGTTATTATGAATAATGAAGTTTAAATTATTTTTCCATTTAAATAAGCAATAAGTTAACAATCAAATTTTTTTTAAGAAAAATAAATCTTCTATAACAAAATATTTTTTTAGAAATATTTTATAAATTAAATCTTAAAAAACAAACTAAATCTTAATATACTGAATCAATTTTTATTATTTTTATATTAAGAAAACAATTGACTATTATAAATTTAACTAAAGTTCAAAATTTCGTTGTTCATAATATCTCTTTCGAATATATTTAACTTATTTGTGTTGATATTTTGGAATAGTTTTTTTCTTAAAAAAAGGTACCTATTATTTTTCTTTTCTGGCGTTCAAAAAAGTTTGAACAAGAAGACATATGGTCAATCGTTCTCTCGCCTCTGTTCTCGGAAATATTGAAATCTGGTTTTTAACGGTTTACAAGTATTAAACGTATAAACAAACAGTTACTAGATTGACAAACACAACCAAACAACCATGTCCCTCTCTTCTATCTTTTGGTGCCAAAACAAAACAATTACTACCATGTATCAATCCTGAATTTCCTGCAGAAAACAGAATTTTTTACTTTCTCAACCTCGTATGTAAAGAAAGAATCACTTACGAAGGACAAGTACGGGTGTCAAGTTGTCATAGATCTCACATTTAAATCTCTACTTAAGGGGAGATCTTGAGTTCGAGTCAACATGGAATGAAAAAAGGAAGGTATTTTCTTTGATGATGAACCTGAGAGGAACCAGAAGTGTACAGGCTATGTAGGAACTTGAGGGATTGAGGGATTGAAGGGTCTTAAGGGTTTAGGATTAGTTTAATTACCTATGCATAAAAAAAAAAAAAAATCACTTCCACAGTACGACAAAAATTTTTAACCCTTTTTTTTTTTCTTTTCCAAATTTTCCTTTCTAGAAACAAATTTTACATAATTTTCTTTAATCTCCTATTTCTAAGTTACTTACAAGTCTTTTTCTTTAAAAAAATACTTTTATTTATGATTTTAATTAAGTTAACAATAGTTATTAGAAGAAAAAAAGAGATAGGGATAATAAGATAAAAAATCAATTAATACTTAATACATTAATAACTGTGACTTATTTTAAGTGACAATAAAATTAAGTTCAAATGATTTATAAATATTGACTGACTGAGTAGCATATTTTTGACTCTCTTTTTAATTAGGTACTTGGTGCAAAAATGTGAAACGAATGAAGGGATGATTTTTTGAAGGAGACAAAGTTAAATTGCGGATAATTGCTTGAATAACAGTCAAATGTTTTGTTGGTTATGAATGCCCCGATAGGCTTCTTCAAGTTTATTTATTTTAATAGGTGATGCATTACATCAAAATTCCTCATAAATGAGAAATTGCTTATGAGAATGGAATCTTTCGGAAATTAAACTTTCATGAGATTGAAGAATTAGTATAGAAAGCTCGGTTAGTTAAATTAGTTATACTCTTGTAGTTAGTTTTCCTTCCCTAATAATTCTTGCACTAAAAATATATTTTTTGAAATATTTACAAACATCTAATTTTAATAGGTTTTTGATTAACTTTACATTGATTTAAAATTTTACTCCAAAACAAATTTTACTAAGTTTTGAAAAATATTGAACTCAAGTTACGCTAACAAAATTTATAAAGTCTTAAATTCAACTTACTTATACATTTTTAAACTTTCAATTCTAAAGTCTTAAACTTCTAATTCTAATAAATTTTTAATTAATTTCACTTTCATTTAAGATTTTACTCATGTAAAAATGATCCTAGAATTCAAATCAACTTACTATAACTTTTTAAAGTTTAAAATAAAATAAAACTTTTAGAATAATTAAAATAAAATATTGCAGGTAAAAGGAGTTTAAAATTATTAAAAACATTATATATCCCATAATTTGGCCCAACTCGTAGTAATCTCGTTGGGCCACCTATCATGGTCCCAAGTCCAATCCGACCTAGCCCGAGGCTCAGCACTCCAGGTCGAGCAGGACCTCCAACACATTAGGCCCAACCAATTACCACATCTGTTATTGCCTAACAAGAGAGATACGAAAAGATTGAGATTTAAAAGGATTCAAACTTCTATAACACTTTTCATTAAGAATTATTAGAGAGAATTGTATTCATTGCACTTCAAAGGGAAGTGTTTTTTAAAGCTCATTTCTTTTCATTCTTGTTTTGTCATATTTTAGGTTGGCAATGTGACATAAAACACTTGAAAAGGGTGATCCTAGTTTTTATTGATTGTAGTACTTGAGATTTGTTATCCTTGATTTATATTGATTGTTAGAATTAGTGAATTTGGAAGAAATCCAACAGGATGAGTTGAACCATTACAAATCTTATGTCTTTTGCTTAATTGTTGTCTTTTCTTAGTGATATTCATTATTTTTTATTTGTTGCATATCAAGTGTTTAATATTTTATCTAAACTAACCTAATTTTTAAAAATTTTTTAAAAAAAGATTTTTATATTTTGATTTGAAATAGTTTTGAGAAACCTAATTCAATCCTTTTCAAGATGTAACGAAGAGATAAGTTCAATGAAGCAGAAAAGGGGATCGTTCTTTCATCAAATTGTGAAAGGCTGGCAAGCCCTAAATACAAATATACTAACAGACAGTGACTGGTCTTTCATGCATATATGTGTGTATTAAAAAAAAAAAACTTTTTGTCATTGCAAGTTGTCCATCTCCTGCTCTTGTCTCATTGACTGTTCTTTCCCAATTTTCAACTCTCAGCTCTTTTATTTTTTGATTATACAGCCTTGCCTTTCTTGTTTTTATCTGCTGATGTCTTTGTTTTCTCCAAACCAATCCATTTTAAGGCTCGATTATGTAATAGATATAATAAGTATCCAGTATTTGGAACTTTTGGTTGAATCTAGGCTCCATGGCCCAGTTCTTGGTTGGTTTTAGCTTTTTAAAATCTCTTTTTTTAGCCTTGCACAGGGAGTTTTGTTGTGTAGAATTGAACATTTTGGGATTTGAATAAAGAACTGAATGAGACTAAGTTATCATCTTTGCAATAAGAAATTCGAGAAAATGGGTTTTTTATGGCATCAGCAGAGTATTATATTGGTCGTCTGCTTCTCATCTCTCATTTTTTGACCCAAGAAGGTATGTTGTGGTAATGATGGAGTCACCGACTTCTCTTACAAAAAACATAATGATGTAGAAGAACATGTTCCGGCAAGAATTATTATCATTTACGTTTGGGGGATCCGATAATCCTTTTTCTTATTAATCCCCACCAATTAGGAATTGCATTTCTTGAGCCCTAAATGAGATTTCCATTTCATAACAGCAGCAGCAAGGGATACCCCAGACAAGACAGTTCTGTAGTACTGTAGTAATCTATTCCTATTTCAAGTTCCAAGTAAGTAGAAAAAAAAAGATAAAGAGTGGATTTTGGTTGTCAATCCCAGTTCTTTTTTCCTTAGGGAAAAAAAGAAAGGGGGAAAGATTAAACCTTTTAGCATGTGGCTGCTTTTGAACTTTTATCATGCAGCTTTTGTGTGTGTGGGGGGCGAGGGGGGGGGGGGACTATTTTACTTTCTTTTTTGTTTTCTAATTTGGCCTCACGCCCATAAAAAGCTGGACTTCAGAAGCCCATGTAGTAGTAAGAAGAACAGAGCAAAGGGACCTCCCTCCAAGCATAGGACCACGGAAATTTGGCCAATTCTATGGTACTCTCTTTTGACCTTCTCTGCAATATATCTCCCATCCATGGTCTTCTGGGAGGATAAATTGATGAAACCCTTCTTTCCTTTTTCATTTCTTTCAGGGATGATCAATTTATTTATTACCTAAGATTGCAGGAGCAAATATATGTTGTTATGAAGTAAATCTTGACTGGGGTGGAGGAAAAAATTCGACCTTTAATCATAATAATACTAATTAAAGCGGGGTCAAGATGAAAGAACAGTCCCAATTTGATCTAATTATCACAATCTTTTACAGATCTGTCCACAAAAAGGGATTGACAGAATACAAAGTTAAAAAAGATTGACAAGAGTGAATAAGCTTTAATGGTTGTAGAGGTACAATAATTTAGGGTGGGGGTGGAGGAGATAGACATTGAGATTTCGTTTTGGACATTGAAAAATGTCCATCTACCTCATATTGGGAGAGGGGGAGAAAAAATAAAGGAAAAAAACTTTAATAATGGAAAATTTCTTGATCCCATGTCTTTCCTCAACAATGATGGTGTATGGCCCTCTTGTGGAATCTTGAGTCATAGATCATCATCACTTTTATCCGTTTCCCAAAATCTAAATTTCCAAGATCCAACCTTAATTTTCAGATCATGGGTTTCTGGCCTAAGTTTTCTATTATAACTGTTGTAGTAGTAGTAGCATTAAAAAGAATCGACAAATAACAAAAGAGTTCCTATTAATGATTCCTCTGGTCTCTGCAAACCAATCTATACTTGGAGAGTCCCCTTTCTTTTGCAACTTTGATTTACTTTCTATGTGAATAGGGCACTTAAACTGACTGATTAGAAAAGGGACTTGTCCATCTTTGAGGTAACATAATAAGATGTAGATATGAAATATATGGATGACTAAAATGAAAGAAGATAGGAACGTTTGTGGAACTAATTATACTAACATATCCTCCTTCACAAATAACTTAAATAGTCTAAATCCCATCTCTCTGTATATTAATTAATGTTTAAAAGGTCTAAGATAAAGTAAATTAAATTAAATTGATAGCTATAACGTAGAAGGTTAAGAATATAATTTTTTTTACATTCTCTGCTAAACCTTAAGAGCATGGCTAGGAGTCTTTGAATTGGGATTAACTTCTTTTTTTTTTTTTTTGTAGAAGTTATCTAAATTTTCCTCTTAAACTCAATTGTTTAAGTTGTTTAACCATTGATCTAGAGGGGACGTCATAACTACTATAGGGCTTGGAGAGCTCTATGGTGGCAAAAGGCCATAATAAACGGATAGTCTTGGGACTTAGATTGCACGTCAAGTTGTGTTGGGCACTTTCTAGAGTGTAAATGTGTGACCATGCGGCCAGGGGGAAGATAATATGAGTACTCCTTTACAGTGGAAGGCTGTCATTGGAAGCTCCACTTCATTATTAGATATGACTAATGACCATTTTACTCCTGCACCTTTCACCACTGCCCCCACCCCACCCGTGCCCTTGTACAATCCTACACCTCCAGTTTGCTGGGAAAAAGAAAGAAACAGCGATGAAGAAATCTGGTTGCCCACTGCCAAGAATCTACAATCAATATCCAGCATATAGGTAGTACAAATTCCTCCACAATAATGCATGGCGAGACAATATTAAGCTTTAACTTTATCTGTTCAAGAACATCTCAATATATGAAGTGACGATTTAAAGTTTCAATTTCACTCACACTCTCAATAAATTAAAATTAGATTTTCTATTATAATGATGAGAATCCTAATCTCAAAAATATGACTTTAGATCTGATATCGATTATTAACTTTATTGATTATATTATAATTATACAAATTGTGGGGATTGGGGGCATCATATTATAGGGAAAATTGATGATTTGACGAGTTTGGTTTGTAGCCATATATCTTCTTAGATTAAGAAGGGTTTGGGGTTAGCATAAGGAAAGAAAATTTAGTTTTGGTGTCTTGAGATGGACATTTCATATGTGTACAGAAAGACACCACTGTCGGGAAGGAATATAAAAACAAAATGTTTCAGTGTTTCTAAGACCAAGAGCTTTTGTAAATGTTGCCATTTTGGTCAAACTATGGCTTATAATCATGGACATTTATATATTTTTTAGGTCACGTGTACTCTGCAATGAGAGAGGGGATTCCCATACATACCCTTTGCTTATTATATATAGATTATTTATACATCAAAAACACCTTGATGTACACCAGAGAATTCGTGTGTATATATATATATATATATATATATATATATAAATGTTATTATGGGTAACGAAATTTAAATTATTTTTTAGCTTTAGTTAAGTATCTAACATTCAAAATTAACGGTCAATTAACTTTTTTTAAAAAAAATAATGAAAATTAATCAAGTATTTTTAGGGTTTAATTTGTCTCTTTACGATTTAGTTTATAAAATATTTTTTAAAAAAAAAATTTATAAAACAATTTATTTTTTCTTAAAAAAAGACAGTTGACTGTTAAATTTGACAGTTAGCAGAAGATTTAACTGTTAGAGACATAATAGAAGTTTAAATTATTTTAAACTCTATAACACATAATAACATTTATATCAGAAATGCTATTATGGGCAACGGAGCTCAAATCATTTTTAAGCTTCAGTTAAATTTCTAACGGTCAAAGTTAACGGTCAATTATCTTTTTTTTTTAAATAATAATAAAAATTAATAAAGTACCCCTAGGGTTTAGTTTATCTTTTTAGGATTTAGTTTATAAAATATTTTTTTTAAAAAAAAAATTTATAGAACAATTTATTTTTTCTAAAAAAAAAAAGACAGTTGACCGTTAACTTTGATCGTTAGAAACTTAACAGAAACTCAAATTAATTTGAGCTCCGTAGCCCATAATAACATCACCCACATTTATATATATATATATATATATATATATTAATATGCAAATGCACTTGTGAAGTTGCAAGTGCGCAGATGAGTAATTGATATTAGAGGAGCATAAATATGGTGATACCCTCACCCTAATTCAAGATATAATTTAATATTTTTTATGTATAAATTTAAAAGTTAGAAATTGCGTGCAAGAGAAGAAGTAAAATAAAAATTTTAAATTCAGTCATAGGACAAATTTTAAAGAAAATAATAATAATAAAGGGGAATTTGAAGCCAAGAAAGAAAACAAAAGTTGTCTGGTTACTAGTATTATATTAGGAGCTTATAAAAGGGTTTTCGTGTCTTTCCCAACAAAAGAATCCGTCTTTGATCAACCCCTTAAATAATTCATGGCATTATTGCTATCATAGAACAATGCTATAGAACAAGAATAGCAAACTTTGTCCAATAGTATTATTGTTGTTATTATTAAAACTTCTTTGTTAGACTTTCAAAAAATCAGGTAATTAAAAAAAAATACTCTTTTGTCTTTAATTATAAATTGTTTATAGTTATTTTATCAATATTAAAGTTTTTTTCCCTTCCAAATACCTTATTAGAAAAGAACATTAAAAATGAAATGGATAAAAATGTTTTATCTCTAAAAAAGAGAGAAATGGGGTAATATTGAAAGGAGAAAAATAGAGTAAAATATTTAATAAATTACTATTAATAACTTATAATTAGATATAAAAAAAAGTCAGATAACTTATAATTAAGGATGAAAAGTGTAATAAAAAAACTAACAAAACCCTAATAAATTAGATATTTAATGCTAGTATATATATAATTATATATAATAGTATATCATTAACCTTCCCAGAGTAATTAATCATTGTTTATTTAATATTATACTTCTGCCAACTCTTTCTCTTTTTATGTACACAGCCAGCCTTACCGTGCACGGAGATATCTATGTCTTTATTGACTACAGTTTCGGTTACCAAACATCAATGTCAGTACTTTCAATCTTGTTTTCTTTTTTCTTTTTCAAAGCTCTTATTTTAAAATATTAATTTTAAATAATTAAATATGTAATTTTTAAAATATCATATCTATTAAATATGTAATTTTTTACAAGCGGTATTCATACTTATTCACGCATCTCGACTATACCGCTAATAGCTGCAAATTCATCAAGACTAAAATCTACTATAAATTCAAACGAGATAGATTGATCAAGCAGCAGAAGAGAAATATATAAACCTAATTAATCACTATCTAAAAGACTAAAACTCCAAAGTTGTCATTAAGTTTTGGCTAAATTATCGAAAATTATTTTTTATTTAACCATAGTGAATTTCTGAATAACATGTAGAGGTATTTGTTTAGTTTTAGGCTTGGATTGAATTGGTTACGGTTTTAAAAATTTGAAAACCGAAATCGATTTATTTATATATAATTTTTAGTTTCGTTTTATACTTTATTTTTTAAGAAAAACTATGTTTCCCTCTTTTATATATATGTTCCATGTACTCTCATTCTTTATATTTTTATCAATTAACTTATATTATCATTAACTTATTATAATTATTATTTCATTTATATTAATCATTATATTTTAGAAAGAATATTTTCATTATTATCTTCTTTTTAAAGTTTACCAATAGTTAATATAATCAAACTCTTGATAATATATTTGAATAAAGAATAATTAAAATGTGAATTTATAACTTTAAAAGATTGTTAAAAGTTTATTAATTGGAATTAATTTGTGTTATAATCATTTTACATTGTTCTATTATTGAAAATGAGATTTTTTTTTATTTATTGATTTACATATTTTGTTTTCACAATTTATTAAAATAGAAAGACATAAATTCAATCAAACTAGTGGTTCAAGGATTTGAATGGTTTGGTTTTGATTTCATTTTTTTTAAACGTTCAAAATCGAACTAACTCAAGCCATGAACACCCTTATTATTTATGACCAATAGTTTTGTTTTTTTTTATGCTTATAATGTTGTCCGTGGAAGCAATTTAGACTCAATCAGGAAGAATATTAGTTGGATTCAAACTCGAAACTTGTGGTTTCCAAATAGACCAATCCACCCACTGGGTGTATGGACTTATGACCAATAGGTTGTGAATGTTCATTCACCAAATCAATGAGTGAAAATTACCAAAATACAAAGAAATACCTCCTTCTTTTTTTGAGGTAAAGAAAAAAACTCAATGCATTTTTTATAGGATGAAAATTAATCTATTAATTAAGTATAAGCCTAACCTAAATATTACTTGTAAATTAAACTATATATATCTCGATTATGGAAGCTAAACGTCAAGTATCCATCGGTATTAATTACTTTGATAAACAAAAGGCAAAAATAGAAAAGATAATTAGATAGTATATATGCATATTATATAAAAATTCTATCATTAAAAATCATAAACATAATTACTAGTACTTCTACTTATTACGGAACCTTAATTACTACTAGAAAGCACACTCACGTGGCAATGTCTATTTCTTAATCTCCACTTTAATCCTGTCAGTCCATCACCATAATGACATTAACACAATTTTAGAATTTTTTTTTTATTCTTTTTGTTGGAGAATTTAATTCAAGAAATGGGGCCTTTTCATTCCCATTGAATTATTATTAATAGTATTATTTTTTTTAAAAAAAATCATGATCCAATCTTAAATTTTTACCTTAATTTCTTTTTGAGAGGATAGAAGTAGAGTGTTTTGACAAGTAGTATCCATCTAGCTTCAAATTTATGGGTAATGAAAAGGTCAATTACCTGTTAAAAGCCCATATAACTAAAGAAAAGATCAAATAGAAAGAAAGGAAAAAAAAAACACTAGCAAGGAGAAGGGCTTTTAACCTAGTTTATTTTAATATCAATTTATTAAAAATTTTGTAATTAATTTAGAGGATAAGTTATTCATTAATTTCCTACAACTCAATATATATATATATATATATATGTGTAGGTATTTAGTTTTCACTGTATGAATATTAGATTAGTAGACTTTTAATCAATTTTTAATTTTTATCAAAGTTTTCCTTAATCCTTAATTTTCATTAATATACCCCAAAATCAATTAGGAATCATAATAATATACTTTTTTTTTACAAGCGATATATCTTTATATCCAAATGCACAAAAGTCGAACGTAAAAAAATATTGATAAGATTTGAATTTGAGATATATAGTCTATTCCATATATATATATTTTAAATAAAAGTCAAATAACTAAATTAGTTTCCCATATTATTTGCCTTATATTATTTGCCTTATAAATATCAATTAAACCTGTTTGATGAGCGAGCATGTGGAGATGGCGTGAAAATTAGATTAATGATGAATTAAAAAGAAAAAACAATAAGAAAAATATATGAGAGAGAGAGAGAGAGAGAGAGAGAGAGAGAGAGAGAGGATACTATAAGATTAAACTCGTTTGCCCCATGTCTAGGATTCTTTGGTTTATTGATATTTCTTTAAAATTAAAAAGCATTCTAGTTGGCAGCAATAGCATGTGATATTGTGCAGCTTTTACGATAGACACTCTCTTCTTTATCTTACTTCCTCCATCTCTTTTTTTTTTTTTTTTTTTCTTTTTTCCTTTTTTAAGTTATCTATGAATTTTATCTTGATTCATTTTATTATTTGAATCCATAAATTTTTTAATTACAGAGGCAGCTTATCATTCTAAATGAGTCTTACTTGTTCAAAAATATTATGGAATGCAATTTTAAATTTTTAAGGTTAATAGTAAATTTTTTATAAAAAATATATTGTTTAATTTATCTTTTAGGATTTTAGTTTATAAAATATAGTTTAGAAATATTTTTTATTAAATATTTTATTTTCTACAAATTTTTATAAAAAAATAATTTTATTTGAACTTTGACTATTAAAAATTTAATCTTACATTATATATAAAATGCACTCTATGACATTATCCCATACTTGGTAAAATTTGAGCACAATCTTGACCCTTTTGTACATTTGATATCTTAATTATAAAAGGGAATTAAATGATAGACTAAGATTCAATTAAATGTATCCTTTTTTAAGAAGTCAATTTCTTTTTAACTACAAAATCATATCATTTCTAATCATGAGATCTTCAAGATATACCTCCAAAAATTTATTGATTTGAGTTGTCAATTTTTTTTTTTTAAAAAAAAAATTGCATTAAATATGTGAATAAGAATCTAAAGGAGAATAATAAGAGGAAGGAATTTACCAAAAGAAGGCAATAGATGGCTTGTAAAGTAGTGGTTCCCATGTTGAGGTGAAAAAGAGAAAGAAAGCACACACTACCAATCATGATGACAAGTGAAATGGCTTGTCTGCTTGATTCTATGGTTGGTAATACTTTGTAGAGTGAATTTTCATAGTACTACTATTTCACTTTTACATTTTCCCTTTTTTTTTTTTTAATAAGTAGTTGGATTTTTGTTTTATCTTATTATAAGTAGTATACACTTACTTTTGAAATTTTTATTTTTTTGTTTTCTAATATTACCATGCTTAGTTTATATTTTGTATAAATATATCTTTTAAATTAAAAAAAACAAGAGAATGGATTTTTTTAAAATTTTCAAGATTCTTAATAGCTTAAAAAAAATAAAGCTAGGAAATAAATAAGATAGGGAGATGCAAAAATTTCTTTATTCTTATAATTGATTGACGGAACCTTTATATATATATATATATATATTTATATATGGAAATGCTATTATGGGTAATGAAATTCAAATTATTTTTGAGATCCAGTTATTTCTCTAACAGTCAACTGTATTTTTTTTTTTAAAAAATAAATTCTTCTATAAAGAATTAGTTTTTAAGACATATTTTATAAACTAAAACCTAAAAAAAAAAAACTAAATCCTAGGGGTACTTGATTATTTTTTATTTTTTATTTTAAAAAGATAGTTGACTGTTAATTTTGATAGTTATATACTTAATTGGAACTCAACAATAATTTGAGCTTCAATACCTATAATAACATTTCTATATATATATACAAGAAAAATGCTATACAATATTACAAAGCATATTATATGAAAGTGCTCATTTTAAGTTTTTAACAGTCAAAATTAGCAATTTTTTTAAAAAGAAAAAATTTAATATGAGCACTTCATAAGGTATATTTCGTAGCACTTTATAATATTATTATATCTATGGGGTAATGCTATAGAGTGCACAGTTAAATTTTTAACTTTTAAAGTTAATAATTATTTTAAAAAAATAAAATTTTCAATAAAAAAATTAATTTTTTATATATTTTTTATAAACTAAAACTTAAAAGAATAAACTAAACTTAGGAGTATTTGATCAATTTTTTTTATTTTTAAAAAATGTAGTTGACCGTTAACATGATTTAATAATAGAATGCAACAGAGAATTTTAGTATATATGTATGTATGTATATATATATATAAATATATATATATATATATATTACTTATAAGTTAAATATCTAAATGTATTGTGTAATGCTACTATTTAATTAATTAGCCAATATGAATTTTCTGTTACAATTGTGGGAATAAAATTATATTAATATTGTATTCTCATACATAAACTATTATTTGTAATATATTTCGAAGTAAAATATTTTGGCATCATTTTCACGTTGCATTAATATTCCTATTCAAAATGCTATAACATATTTAAAACATTATTTTGAGTACTTATAATTTTCCATAAACAAACTTATACAATGGCATTAAATACAACTAGATAAAAATTTAAATAAGTGTTTTTTTGGATTGGACGGAATCGAACTGGCCGGTCGAATCTATCCCAGGAGTGGTTCGGTCAAAGATTAAAAATCGAAAAAAAAAAGTGTTATTTATGTTAAACTGTTTTGGACCTTCCGTTCCAATCAGTAAATCATTGGACTGTCTGATCAGAAGTTGACCTACGATTTTGTTAAAAAAAAATTTTTTTTTTGTTCAAAATTGAAGAAATTGAAAACTACATATTCTTACTTGAAAATTTTCTTAAATTTCTCCCTTAATTCTAACATAAATCACTCAATTTTTTTCTTTAATTCCCTTATTCCCATACAACTCTGCAGATATATTCTCCAATCTTCACCGATCACAAGAACAAATATTAGATTTTCTTCTATGAAAATCTATTCTCATATCATGTTAACATTAACAAAAGAATATTTGTTTAAGAAGAGTAAATTAGGATTTCATTAATAAAGTATATTGCTTGACATTACAAAGAAGAAGACTATATAAATAACCTAAGCAAGTAATAATATAAAAAACTAATCTATCCTTAATGAATAAATAACAAAATAACATAATAAATTATAACAATTTTGACATATTTTAACTAAATATTTTTAATTTTTAAATTAACTTGTTCGATTATTATTCAATTATGATTGAATCATTGAATCATAAACTAAAAAATTTTTAGGTTTTATATCCAGTCCATTTCTAAAAACATTGTTTTAAATCTAAGAAAGTAATAGTCTATAAATTTCGATATGTAAAACTTTTTAAATATAATTTTTTTAGTTACAAAACACACAAATGTATTATCTCCCAAGAACTCGAAGGGTGTTAATATAAAGTTGCTCATAATACTAGAACACTTGGATTTTGTAATAAAAAACTTTAATAATATTATTAATATTAACAAAATGCTGATTAATCATCCTAAACTACTTACATCTCTCCTTTATAATCCTTTAATACTTTTTAATTATTGGAACATAGAAAATTATTATAAAGCTAATAAAAGGAATATATATATATATATATATGTATATATAAATATATGTTTTATTTAAATGTAAATGAAAAGGAATATTTTTTCCACAATTGGAAGTGGGGAGAAAAGCGAGTAGTGAGTTCTCCCTTTCTCTCCACTTCGTCCCCAGCAATGGACACATGTATATAAATGGGGAGAGAGAATCACATAAGTGTATTCAAACTTCAAAACACAACCCGGATGTTATCTAATCTAACCTTCTCATCATCGACGTTTGAGAACTGGTTTTTTTCTCCTCTTTTTCTCTTGGGATTCATGTTTGCTTAGACTGTAGTTTCAGTTAGTCAAGAACTGCTTAAATATGAGTTTCTGATGTTATGCATTAAATTCACGCAGATCAAGAAATGCAGCGATTGGACTGAGCATTAAACAGAGAGGAGGGAGAGAAGATTGAGACTAAGAGAAAATTTTGTTGATTTTTGTCTTTTGGGGCTCTGGGCGCGGCTTGCATTTGCATTATTTTAGGCTCTGTTTTCCCGCTTTGTGATTATAGGAATTTCCTCTCCTGCTCCGCAATGAATTCATTCTTCTGAAGGTCTTTGATCTTCTTTTTTCACAGGCCCATCATTTATTGTTGCCCAAGAAATTCTTTTTCATAAGTGATTATGTTGTTGAAATTTTTTTCTTAATTGTGTGGCAGATTTCTTGAATTTTTCTGGGGAGTGAAGAAAAGATGAACACCAAAGAGCGGACTGCTTTGCAGTCTATGAAGCCTCCTCTGAAGCATGAAAAAGTACTGATGATACAGACTGTTTAGCTTTTATCATTTTACTTTTATCAGTTTGTGTTTAAGTCTGAGACAGTTCTTTCTCCTTTTCTCCTCTCTCTTGATGCTCATTTTTCCGTGATTTGATTATGGACTTCCCTTCCATATATATTTCTTCTTTCTCTTCCTTTATTAAGGTTGGGATGTAAGAAAGATATGAATGAGAATTCACTCATGATAGTTAGATATTGGAAAATTTATAGAAGAAGAAGAATGTAATTCAACTGGGTAAGGCTTCAGAGGTTGAAATTCCCTCAGAAAAATATTTGATAAAGTCGTCATCTTAGATATGAATCACTGGTGAATTTCCAGTTTTGGTTGGGTTAAGTGTGGAAACAGAAGAAAAGTGATTTCTTCAGTTCTTTCTCTCCGTCCTTTGTTTGGATTTGATCTCTGCTTTGACAAAGCTTCAAAAGCTGTCTACTTTGTTTCTTATCCGCAATGATTTAAGATTTTTTTTAATGGGTTTTCCTTTTTCCATGTGTGGTGTCCTCTTTCTGGTGATGCCTTATCTAATTTCTTTCCGTGTGGAAGCTGACAATTCTACTCTCTTCTCATTTCTTGAAGGAAAAGGTCGGACTTCACGCAAAGAATACAATGGATTCTGAGAAGGCAACCACGAGCAGGAGAGGTTCAATCCGAGAGAGAAAGAAGGCATTGCAACAAGACGTGGGCTATTTACTTTCTGGATTATGGATATCACATTTCCTATCTTTTGAATTTGATGCTCATTGCTTCTAATTTTAGGTTGACAAGCTAAAACAGAAACTCAGACACGAGGAGAATGTCCACAGAGCTTTGGAGAGAGCATTTACCAGACCTCTAGGAGCTTTACCTCGTCTCCCTCCTTATCTTCCGGCTTATGTCAGTTCTCTCTCTCTCTTCCAAATTGTACTTATCTATTTTTGGAGAATACGTTCCCTTATTTTCCTTCCTCTACAATTGGAGAATAATTTCAATTCATGGAGAGATGGGTTTAAGGTTGTCAGTCTCAAAATATTGTTTGAAGTTTGAACTAGAAAATGAAATGTAACAGTTGACAGCAATGTAGTGTGAGATAGCACTTGAAGAAGTAACTGGAAGTCTTGATTCTGCCGATGAGAATGGTCAATGCAAATGACATAAACTTGACCTTCTACTTCACCTGCATATTAATCCTAAATTTTGACAATCTTGTTCTGTGATTTATTTCTGTAGACATTGGAGCTTGTAGCTGAAGTTGCAGTTTTGGAAGAGGAGGTTGTTCGGCTTGAAGAGCAGGTTGTACATTTCAGGCAGGGATTGTATCAGGAAGCAGTCTACATTTCTTCATCAAAGCGGAATGTGGATAATTCAGCTGAACCTTGTGACCAATGCCAGATAAACAGTAGGAAGCAGAAGCAGTCTAAATTGTCACTTGAAGCTGAAGATGATTTAATAGCATCCTCAGGCAGACATTTCACACTGCTCTATGGTAAATAATGATTGGCATTGAGCTGGATTGGCTACATTTTACCATGCATTCTTCAAGTCCTGTTTTACCATAAGAAATGATAAAGGTGTAATAATAATAGTTCATTCTCATTCATGTGATCTTTCAGATGATGAACTTGCAAAAGAAAATGAGTTATGCTCTACTTCAACGAAGACCAAGCAGAAGTCTTCGAGTTTGAAAGCTCAAAACATTAAAACTCCTAAAAGGCCACCTTTCGAGTGCAGATCAGCAGACAAGCACTTAGATCCCAAGAAATTACAGGTGTTTTTCTTGCTTTTTCTGCCACTAATTCATATATATAGGTAGTGAAATGAATACTGAATTTCTAAACTTCGCAGGTAGATGCAGAACAGGATAACAGAGGGAGGATTCCTGCTGGTGGGGATGAAAAGTCATCCGGGGATGACAATCCAAATAAAATTTCTGAGAGTGTTTTGAAATGCTTGTTGAGCATCTTCTTAAGATTGAGTGCAAAAAAGACTAGAAGCATGGCAGATCCATTTCCTTCAGTGTCAACATTGACTTCTTCAGAGAGTTTTGATGATCCAGAGTTTAAGGACCCTTACGGTATCCATTCGGAGTTTGGCAAGCGTGATATCGGTCCATATAAACATTTATTCGTTGTTGAAGCAAGCTCAATAAATCCTAATCGAACAACGATATCTGTGTTTCTTGTTCGGAGATTGAAGTAAGTTAATGATTAAAATAATTTCTCAATTATCATCATTTCTCTCTTTTATACTTGAAGTAATGCTTATAACCTTGTTTCTCATATTTACAGGCTCTTACTTGAGAAACTGGCGTCAGTTGACTTGAAGGCCCTTACTCATCAAGAGAAGCTAGCTTTCTGGATCAACATTTATAATTCTTGTATGATGAATGTAAGTCTGGAATTTTTCAAGTGGCACTACTGAGGAACTGTTCTGTCATATTTAGTTTGATAAAATGCATTTTTATACATGATTAACACGAATCCCATATTTATCCCATAATTACTACACTAATCATCTAGGGCCTTATTCTTTGCCTAGTTATTTTGTTAGTAAAATAGCTGGGATGAGATTAAGAGCAGTGACATTTTGTCAATTGCTCATCTCCGAGTGAGAAAGGAAATTGAGTTGTAGAGAAGTCTCCCTGAACTTTTCTCATAATGCATATTGACTTTTAGGGAGCCTTTATGCAATTTCCCTGATATTATGAGGTTGGGGAGATACTACAGGTTACCATTTCTTCTCTTTAGGATATCCTGTTCATTTACCGAACAGAACTTTACAGAGGGATTAGAATGGAAAAGTTAATCAATGGCTAAAAAGAAATTTGGATAATTCTTTTTGTGGTGCAGTATGCATTTTATACCTTTATGCATGTCTCATACATTAAGCCACTAACCGATCAACCCATTCCTAATAAACCACCCCCCTTCCCCCCCCCCCCCCCCAACGACACAAAAAAAAAAAAAAAAACAAGAGAAAGATGCTGTGTGCTGATTTTGAGACCGCAGATAACTAGGGGGATCTAAGCATTTGTTTTCTTATTCAGGCATATCTCGAGCATGGAATCCCTGACAGTCCTGAAATGGTAGTTGCACTGATGCAGAAGGTATGTTTATTTAACCTATTTTGTCACTGGAATAATCATGCAGAAATTCTTCATATCTAAGCCCATGATCTAACCAGTAATTCTAGGAGTAAACTTTACAACCATTACTGCGTAAGCTTAAACACGTATGAGAAATAATTACTCCTTCCATAACAAAATTTCCCTCGTCATACTTCAACAAGTAGTTAGTTTGACTACGAGAAATTCGGGTATACTAACTTGTATAGCTCCTTTTCTTTAGAGTCTTTAAATCTATTGCAATTGCTCTAGATGACCTATATTTTAATATGGATTGATGAGAATTTGGATCCTTCATGTGAATTTGACATCATACTAGAAATATCTCTTAATGCTTATTATCCTTCTATTTTGCAGGCAACCATAAATGTTGGGGGGCACCTTTTGAATGCAATAACCATTGAACATTTCATACTTAGACTGCCATACCATTCAAAATATGTGAGAATGTTTTCTTTCACCAACTAATACATGACTCCCTTAACAAAGAAAACATGAAAGTAGTTCATAACTATCTATTTCTGTGCTGTTGTCCAGACCTTTACGAAAGGTGCAAAAAATGAGGAGATGTCGACACGCAGTCTTTTTGGGCTCGAATTATCTGAACCATTGGTAACATTTGCCCTCTCCTGTGGGAGCTGGTCATCCCCTGCTGTAAGTTACAGCAATTGATCAAATTCAGTTCTTTTAATTATCTTCATTTAGTATTTGTTTACCTGACATGAACAAAATTGAAAACGATGCTGCTTAAAGTGACATCTAGTTAGTTTATTCGTTTTCTTATATTTTCTTTTTTGTTAAATGAAGGTGAGGATTTACACAGCATCTCAAGTGGAAAATGAGCTGGAAGTGGCAAAGAAGGAATACTTGCAAGCAGCAGTTGGTATTTCAACCACGAAAAGACTGGTTGCAATACCAAAGCTGTTAGACTGGTACATGCTCGACTTTGCTAAGGATTTGGACTCCCTTGTTGATTGGATTTGCCTTCAACTACCCAGTGAACTAGGAAAAGAAGCAATTAACTGCCTGGAGCGACAGAGAAATGAACCCCTTTCGCAGTTCCTTGAAATTATGCCTTACGAGTTCAGTTTCAGATATCTTTTGCATACATGAATGGGAATTCAGTCCCTTCCCTACATAGGATCATTGGTTGGTTAAGTTTTTTCTTTTCTTTTCTTTTTCTTGTATACAGCCATAGATACATGATGAGGAAAAATGTATAATCTGGTCTTCTCTTGTAAGTAAATTTTGACACTTGGAGTTTCTTTCCTCCAAACCTTTCAGGGTTATTATAAAGAATTAAATGGTTTCATAGGATTTCAAGCAAATGCCACCACAGGATGTGCAAATCAACTCTCTGGTCCTTTTTCTGCTGTTCAATTTCCATTTTTGGAAGTTGATAATTATACTCACAGAAGGAAGTTGCTACTAATCAAGTAGTATAAACAGAAGACACGGGACATTTTTCTTTAATTGTGACAAGACATGGCAACAATAGATGTGGAGAAGGCTCAGGATTCTACGAAATTTGAGGCCACCTTTCTTCAACAGGTAGACAAGAACATGGCGGAGATACGAAGAAATAAGTGGAAAGATTTCTCATTAAGAATTTAGGTGTGAACAGAGACAGCCCATTACTACAGCATGTTACTGAATTTGTGAACTTATACCTCACGATATAACAGAAAATATATAAATGGACCATCTCAAGAAGTCTCTCTGGTATCATAAATAAATAAAAGATTGGATCTAAATTCAGGCACCTAACTGATGTCCTCTGATAAGACCACAATGAATCATTCTTGGTAAATCTCGAAGGTTGGCAGATTGTCTTCTTTTACTGCCTTCTTTTTTCTCTCTTCTTTAGAAACTATAAGTATAATTAATTGATCATCCTTTTTCTCCTCGTTAGTGAGATTAAGCTCCTCTGCGAGGGTTCTCTTGTTTGGGCTCCTCGTTCTCTGTTTTGTTCAGATTACATTACTACAGAAGAGATGCTTATCAAGAATAGGATAGACTGAAGGCAAGGCTTCTGATAGCCAAAAAAGAGTTGTCATCCACACTTGATTAACCTAAATATGCCAATTAATCCAAGTTGTAATGTTGCATTAGTTGACTGAGTCAGAGATTTGCTTGATCAGATTATATAGTATGTGAATTTGACATGATCTGCTTGACTTTTTAGAGAATGGCCAAGAATGTTGTATTCTGATTCTTTTGTACTCTAGTGCTCTGTATCTCTGTTGTAAGATAACCCTAATATGTTTCATACTCTGTGAGATGAACCCAATATAGTACTACAAATATTACATTATATGACCAACTAACATTTCAGAAGTCTATATTCTATAAAACTATTGTTTTTCAGTGGTTCCTCCCGCTAATGGCCATCCATTTTTCTCTATTTTTAATTTGTTTGTGAGGCCCTTAAGAAATGAAGATAGATCCAGATGCCTTTCTTAGAAGAAGCAAGGAGACAATTTGGTCTTTCCTCAATAAAAAAGAAACCCATCCTCACAACAGCTGGACGGTGGAAATCTTGAATAGTATAATCGGTGATTAGCTACCACCATTTAGGTCCATTACATCGACATTTGAACTGGTTCAAGAAAAATTGAAGCTCACATTTGAATATCTAACGCAAGAAGATAGATCGAGCTTCAAGAAAGAGAACATATTGTGCCAAATCCCTATCAATTTGAACAAACCCAGATGGAAAAAAATCCAAGAAAATGAAGTAAACAAAGGAAAAAAAGGGAATACAGCTATAAAGAATTGAACTTTGTCAGGAAACTAAACAAAATCTGATCCAAAAACAATGCAAGTGGGTGAGGGATAGGGTGAAGAATTGTCCTTTTCATGTGGGCACAAGTAAATGAAAACCATCTCTCCCATTGAAGCAAAGAACAATTCTGCTTTTTTATATTTCTCCAAAGTGAGAGAGAGAGGGGAATCGGGATCACACAAAGCTGAATGAAGAAAGAAAGCCATTTAATTTTCAGTGTCCCGATCGATGTCTTAATCTACACACAATTGTGTGTCTGTAATCTAAGGGAGCATCGATGGCTATATCTACTACCGTTTTATGTAAAATTTGATCTTTTGTAGATGGATCATGGGATACATGTGTTTCGTACAAGTACTTGCTGCTTTTGTGTGTTTTTTTGGCCATGGTTTTTTTTTTATGCACGGGAGATCGGTTTCGTTGTCTGCGAACTGTAAGAAGACTTGATGAGTGATGGTGATGAAGAGTCCCAAAACCTCTGATCTGGTGGAGCCTAGCATATCCCTATAGACAGAAATTTTGTATTTCATCATGAATCACAACCTCTTATACACCACCCTCCTAGCAAACAACAAATCTCTTGGAATCTTTATATCCAAAAGTGTAACTCGAAAGTTGAAGCAAACCAAGGTTGAAAGTTTGACTTAATGAATTCAAACTCTTCTTTCATTTACAATATAAATCTTTAAATTTATTTTTTGTTTTCTTACTCTATTTATAATATATTCTAATAGTTTTTAAGCGATTGCATTAGTTTAAATGGATAGAGTAATGTTTTTACACTCGCCTATGGTGATGCAAATAATAATAAGAAAGGCAAAATTTTGGTCTAATTATGGAGATTTCCCCGTCTTGTCTTGGCATCCTATTATTTGGGCTCAAAGGCTTCCCGGGAGCAATTGTATCTTTTCAATTTGCACCTCGCTTCCAACACTTCTCAATCTTATATGGTCTTTTAAAGTTGGGCCAAAAATGTTTATTGATCAAACCCAGATGGCCCATAGTTGTACCAACCAATATCAGAGTCACCAGGAACAAAAGTCTGTTTTCCATTGGGCCCACTTATTTCTTCCCATGGGCCTTAATCTTTTGAAGATTATATGACAGTCTGTGATTAGGGTTCTCGGATCTGACCAAGTCCCCCGTTGGGCCTTGTTGAAGAGGGTATAGTCGGGTTATATAATCTAATGTCCATTACTAGTGGAATATCCTGAAAGTCATTTTGGCGGCCGGTTCTTCAAACCAAAATGGGAACTCAGAAGAATCAGAGTGAGATTGGGATGAAACTTGGCTCTCTTTTTTTTTTTTACCCGAAATTCAATACGACATTGTTTTTGGGTGTCGCACAGCATAGCATGTGCGAAGGAACACATATTAGCACTAGTATCTGATTCTTCTCAGTTTCCATTTTGGTTTTTCTTCAAATTGCGGGTACCATCCTCTTGAAGTAGCAGAGCATCTCTCCCTGTGTTGTTGCTTTTCAATGGAACCCATCTTCTACAGTCACCAGTAGAGTCAGACAGGGTGTGCTAATAGGAGAGAGATTAGAGGCAACTGGTACAAGAAAATACTGTAGCCGGCAAGATCCTTCAGTGCAAAAGTAAGATTAAGAGATATCGCAAATTGGGCTGCAGTACTCCATGATGAAAATACCAGGTAATTCCTATCTCCATGGATCTGCTGCATGGCCTCTCCTTTTTCTCTGAGAACTAAGCTGCATAAGTACTAAGCATTTGCAGGTCCTTTACTTTGAACCATCTTTGAGAAAACTCCTTCGTCCTTTGTTAAAAGCCTCTTTGGTGTATCATGTTCCACCACCTGCAAATTAGATAAAGTTCAGTATTCAAATGTACCAAAACCTTAAGCATAGATTATTGAAAAGGCACTAAGAACTAATATGAAATGGGAACATATGAGAAGAACCAGAAGGAGACAGGATGAAACTTGACTCTCCTTTCTTTTTTTTTTTTTCCCCAAATTCAATAAGATGTCGGTGTTGCACAGCATAGGATGTGCGAAGGAGCACATATTAGCACTACTCTCTCTCTCTCTCTATATATATATATAAATATATATATGTTTATATTACTAAATAAGGACAGCTTTAATTAACCATTATAATTTCGATGGATTTGTCTTTCGAAAATTAGTTAGCAATTCCTTTTTTTATTTAAATGTATGTGTATATTAATATAGATTAATGTACAAGTTAGTCTTGTATATCCAATGGAGAACTACATGAGAACGACGATAATTCTAAGTGCTTTAAATAAAAGAAGATAAGACATTGAGATATAAGAAATACATGATCTTATATATTTGTGTCTTGATACAAAAGCAAGTAGTATCTAAATGGGAATTCTGATAATAAAAAAGGACTTCATTTCGAGTTCTTCAAATATAATAAATAGTGGTGATCAGCCTTAGACGTTTAATCTTAGGTTGCCATGTCATGCCTCACAAATCCTTTTTGAACCATTAATAACTACCTATAGCATTGTCATCTACTTTGTGATGTCTAGTTAAATTTGCAGTTTTAATAAGATTTCTCGAATAAATGGACAAAAAAAATATAGACGACGGTGCAACTTAAGATAACTTTGATAGATATATAAGTGAGTATTAATGTCTAGAAACATTAGTTTGTCCTTGATGTTCAACTTGCCTTGTGCACCAAGTCGGGCCATGAAAAAGAACTTGGATAGCACCCAAACGGTTCACAATAAGCAATCCCATGATACCTTGGACTTGTGAGATCTAAGTGATTGATATGCGTCAACTCCATAGACGCACCCAAAGACCCTTCCCCGGCAATTTAGCTAAGAAATTTCTTAGCTGGGAATTCTTAATATCCCACCAATGCCATGGGGCTTCTTGTTCTAACTTTCTAGAGGGTCAGCGTCAGTCTGCCAAAAACAACTAACTAAGATTCCATATTTTAAAATATTATTAGTGGAATAAATATCTTCAAAACAAGCTGATGGATTTTAAAATATTGTTTTCCAGCTAAAAAAAGATTATATATATAATATATTTTTATGTACAGTCGTAGTTATTACTATTAAATATTTAACATCCATTCCATGCCTATTTGTTTATTTTCGTTCACACCCGTCTCCTCCATTTTACGTTTTACCAATTCCTGGCATCCTTCACAAAGTAGTCAAAGGTATGTGGATAAAGTTTTTATTTTTTCAAAGAACTTTGTAAAATTATTTTCTAATTTTAAATTATGTTCAGAGTGACTTTGATGGATTAAAACTTATTCTTTTCATATGAAATTAAATGTTTCAATTTAACTTACATATATTTTTTAAAAAAATTAACTTAATTTTAACATTACAATGTCATTTTTTAAAAAAAAAATTAAAAAAAGATTTGAATATCTCAAAATAAAAAAATTAAATATTTAATTCCAAAAAAAATATACTTTGTCAAGATTATCTTTTTGCCCGTGGCCTCCCTTCTAAAAGGATTGGTGCTAAGCTGGAAAAAAAAAAGACCCCTTTTAACTGGCCTCTATGGGCTTGGTCCCCATTTATTTGTTTTTCGGTCTTCTCAATTTTTTTTTTCTGATAACTTCTTAATAGTTTTTTTTTTTTAATTTTTAACAATCTGTTAATGATTTAGTTATTACTTATGAGTTTTATATTTTTTTAACTTATGTTTTAAAAATTATAGCTTATTTCTTGTGTTGTCTTTGTATTATATATACAATTTTTGTTTTGAATATTGAGTTGAAGTAAAGAATTTGAAATTCAATTATTATTTTGGTATTGATTGTTTCAATTTATTTTTATTTTATGATTAGCTTTTATGTTTAAGAAAAAAAACAAATTTTGAAAAATAAAAAAAAATTTAAAAAGAAAAATAATATATGGCAATCGAGGGGCTGTCCTTAGACTCTGGTTGTTGGGCTAGACCTTCCTTTTGTGAGCCCCTCAAGATCAGGGTTCAGGCCCAACTCAAGTTTAAAAGGACCTAAATGGAATAGGGTCGGGTCATACTAGATAGTTACTTTGATGGATCTAGAAAGAAATATTATATTTGTCTTACAGTATAAGGTATTAGCTGTCATTTCATATTAATCAAAAAGTAATAAATATATATTTGTTATGATTAAAATATCTTTTATATCTCATATTTATAGTTATAATTATATTTCTTCATAATAAATTAAAGGGGATATTAAATGAAGAGTAAGAGTGGAAAAAAAATATAATAAATATGTATTATAAATTATAAAATGACTTATATTGTGATACAAATACAAAATAATAAAAGGATTTATATTTTAGGATGGAGAGAGTCTTATTTTTTAAAACCTTAGTTCTCTATGAGAACCAAATGTATAGTTAGTAAAGATAAAATGAAAGTCAGTTCACATTTGATCGTAGTTTGGTTTTAATATGCAGAATTTTTTTCCCTTTATTTATTTATAAAAAAACTAAACTAAACTAAACTCAAATCAAATCAAATAATATAAAGGCATTAGTTACATTTATTTATGCCTTATCTTTTCATTCTATATTATATTAGATCATAAATTTTCTTCTTTATTCTTTCTCCATTAATACATAAACAAGTTCCAAGTATTGTAATTATTTTTTCTCTTCTGTTAACATTAAATAAATAAAAATATATTTGGTGGGGAAATCACTTGGTTACAAACAATTAAGAAAAAAATATATATAAGCACCAGAATGTCACTGAGTAATTTAGAGGTGTAATCGTATACTGTAAGTCGTAAGTTTGATTTGATCTTAATGTAAATTATAGTTTTAATAAATTTGTAGCTACTTACGATATAATCGAGGTGTGGGCTTGAGTTTGACCTAACATGACTTATAATTTTTTTTTTTTCCTAAAAGAGGAGCATATCCTAGGAGTACATAACAGAGCACCGGACAATTTGGCCGCATTTATCTGGCCAGTGGCGGACGCACACTGACTAGGAAAATGAGGAGATAGTATTTAAAAAAAATGATCATTTCAAACCTGAACAATAAGATTTTCCTAAAAGAAAATTCAAAAATAAGTTTAGGATGGCTATGAAATATTCTAATGCAAGAATCCCTTAACCTATAATACACTTTCCTCCGTGACATCATATTCTCTCCGTTCCTATATTAAAACAAATGACATGATTTTATATAAATTGAAAGTTCTATGTCTTCGATAAAATGAGCTTGATCCTATCTCAATATCAAAAGCTAATTTAAGAAAGAAGAATTATCCAATTTCATATATATATTACAATTTACCGGTAAATGGTTGACGTGAAATTCTTAACAATCTCAATATTGATTAAACATATCCATATAAAAAAAAGTTTCTTTTTATATTATTACATGAGATCTTTTAGTTAAGAAAATGAGACAATAAACTTTTTTTTTTTAAATCCTTACAGCCGGTCCTAAGTGATCATGCCAAGAATGTAATGTCAAGGATTTTGTCGTTTAGTTTGCTTATTGATTAGAAAAAATAATGTTTGCCTCATCAGGTGAAAAAAAAAAAGAAGAAAAATATGACAATAATACACAAAAATAAACAAAAAACAAAAAAAGAAAGAACAGAATCAGGTTCAGGTGGAGAAAAGAACACGCTAGTTTACTATAGTCCCAAGTGTCGAAAACTCAAAGCGGCGCCAAACACTGTCTTAATCGAAATTTATGGCTACGTATGCCATTTTATTGCAGAGGAGGGCCCGTCTAGAAGAACTACTCTGGTCATAACAGACCACATGGCAATTTAAGTTTGAAGAATTTCAAAAACGAAAAGTCTTGGTGGGCAAGCCTCCATGACCCCCCGATCCCCCACACCTCTCATATGCATTAATTATAAGGGCAGAAGAATTGGGAAAATTACATTATGAATAAAAATTTAGTGTGGGAATAAATATGTATATATATATTTTGTCCATATCAAGTTATCTATAATACTTCATGTATTTACTCATCTATACTAACATTTTTTATTTAATGACTAATGTGCTTTTATGTAGATTAAGAAGTTTATGTGTGGACCTCTAGATATTAGATCAACTAGTACAAGATGAAGAGGTAAGTATGATAACCCTTGATTCATAATACCCTAACCAGGTGGTGAATATCCTGTAATACGGAGGGCTCACTAGATCACATAATCCAAGAAGTTTATGTTTTATGATATAGATATGATTTATAACCATCTTTATTGAAGAAGAGCCATGACATAGATAAGTTAACAAGTTTGAATAAGCAATGGTGACGGATTTTGAACATATATTTTATGGGGGCAAAATTTTAATCATACTATATTAAGGGTAAGTCTTTAAATTTTAATGGATCACTATAAATAAATATACTATAAATATATACTGTTTTATAAAATATTGGTGGGGGAAATTGCTCTCTCAATAATGTACACAAACCCATCACTGAGTGAGTAATGTGTTAGATTTTTTTGTTTTTGAATGAAAAATAGACTCCAATATTTTCTGAATGGATGGACACCATCCAAATAGATTGTTTGCCCAAACGTACCCTAATACTTTAATTAGAGTAATTACATACATGTTAGGTTCATGTTTGTGCATTAAGGATTAGATAAAATAAGTGATTTCTCCTTAATACTCAATCCATTCCAAAATATAAATTGTTTTAGCGAGTTTCTTTTGTCCTACAATAAAGCTATTTTGTAATTATCAATGTATCAATATGATGTTTTTTCTATTCTTGCCGTCCATTGATATACTCATTCATTTATTACAAAGAAAAAGAAATGTAGTTAAGAAAAAGTGAGAAAATGGATATTTTTTATATAATACAGTTATATTTAAGATTAATTAATCCATGTGACAAATGCTTTATATTGTGGGACATAAAGAGTATCTGTTTAGTTAGTCTTGTTACCTATATAATCCTTTGTGTTTTTTGCTCCTGTATACTAATATTTTGAGATAATAACTTAGGGGTAATATGCATCTAAGGGTGTGGTCGAATAGTTTTGAAGTGAAGCCTATATTATGTAGTTTGTGGGTTCGATTCGATATTATTGTATATTCTATTTTTGATGAATTTACAATTATCAGCAATAAAGTTGAGGTGCGTGCATAAGAGTGACTCAGATATCTCTTAAAAAAAAAAGCTTATGGATAATATAAATTAGGATGTTCATGGGTAAAGAAATGAATCTAACCTATAATAAACTTTATTGAAAAAGAGCTCAGACCATAGACTAGTCCATATGAATCTATTTTATTCAAACTTCATATTTCTCTTCTTCCACCAACCAGCCCCCCCCCCCCCCCCCAAAAAAAAAAAAACTCTTGCTTCAATTGGGATCTCAAAGTCTAATTCATCATCTCAACTTTTGACACCAATCCTTGGGCCAATTGATCACAGGCATGACATGAGTTGATGAATGAAATGTAAGTCTTTGAAGTAGATTTACAGTAGTTGGATCCACCAAAGCACAATATTTGACTATAATACTTCCAGCAAATCACCTTTTATGCATAATAAAGCATGTAAAGTCCCATCAAAATAACTTTGGGAATAAAACATACTTATAGTTAATTATATGTTGTCTTTGATCACAACAACACAGTAAATTGAATATGAAACCCCACTTCCCATATTCCCATTTGCCAAAACTTAATTTCTTTCCAATGTTTTTGGGCAGAGGAAGCAACTGTTAATGTACACTTTGACTACACTGCACTGCACGCTTTGTGACCACTTCAATCTTAATTAACATTCATCTAAACTTCAAGATTATTCCTTCCTCTATCTATAATTTTGAACATCTCATTTATGCCTTACATTTAGCAATGACACCATTAATCTAAATATCTTGAATTAAGAAGATTGTTAATGAAACTTTATATTAAAACTGTATTTATTGTAAGATATGAGACGTTTAATATCCGTACAACTTAAAATAGAAATAGGAGTCATTTAAATCCGGGAGTCATTTAAATCCGGATGTAGGGAGTATTTTTTTAGATGAGTTAATTTGGTTCAACGAATTCCATGGAAGTGCTAGAGGATAAATTTCAACTCCCACCAATCATAGTTGCTTTACCACTTAAGTTAGTCTGTATGTCTACTTTTATTTAACTATAATGTTAAAAATAAAAATCTTGCAATATTACCTCATCCTCTCTAAAATATGTAACTAGCTAGTAATATTTTCACGCAAATTAAAAATACCTGTGCATTAATAATTGTAATTCTATTTAAAGAAGAGAAAAAAAGTTGATGAGCTAAAGACTCATTAGTTGCATTTCGACTATTTAACTTTAAACTTAAATCAACTGAGTCACAGACCTCACCTTTCAATCACTTAACCAGCCATACAAGATGTTTACAATTTGAGCATGTACTTATTCTAGGAATGGAGGGAGATTAAAGAAATGGTTTGTCTTACTGTTAAGGATGATGAAATCCATTACGCATGTGACTTTGTGCCTGTACTAATTTTTCTAATGTCCTTTTGTCTATACCTTTTACTTGAAGGAAATTTCATACTTTGTGGGCCAATTAATATTGAAGGTATAATATTTGGTGCAAAATTGAAATAAATCATAAATGTTGAAACATGATCAACAGAAGAATCCAAAAGAAGCTCTCACAAAGTAATAAATGGCGGCTTCCCCTCCTTTCTTGCTCAGATCTCTCATCTCATATTTTTCCCTTCGGTCAATAATATTTGGCTGATCAGTCCTTCTTCCTCATTTCCTGTCATCTTCAAATAGTAGTTAAAATTTGTAGTAGAATCTAATATATACCCTTAACAAACCTGCCTCTAAGCCATTCTTGCAGAGGAGGAGGGGAGGGAGATATTCATCAAGAACTGCATGGAAATGGAGGTTATGATTCCTATCCATAACATGGAATTTGATTTCAACAGTGCTGTTTCTTCTCCAAGACATATCAGTGCTCCTTCTACGCCTAAGCGTTTCGGGGAGTACTATTTCAGTGCTCCTTCTAGCCCCTCAAGAATCTCTCAGTTTTATCGTGATTTTGAGGATTTTTTGTTTGTTAATGGTGAAGCTGAGAATAACGGTTTTGAGACCGAAGGTAGGTCGATTGCAACGGTTCCATTTGACTGGGAGGAAAGCCCTGGTAAGCCCAAATCAGTACTACTCAAGGGAAGTTCTAATCAGGATGAGTTCGCTTTTGATGTAAGTGAGGATTTCGGAACAGAGAACTCTGTTTCCGCTGAGGAACTCTTCGATGGTGGTGTAATTAAGCCTCTGAAGCCTCCACCTCGCCTGCAACTTCCTGATTCTGCAAAGATTAATAACTCAGCTCAAAGCAGGCAAGCTGTTTCACCCAGCTCCCATATTAGAAAGGCCAGTATGGAAGCTTTCTCGCCAGGGGAAAAGAAAGAATCTGGAGGAGACCCGTTTGGCACTGCAGGGAAACAGAGCACTAGAAGAACTCCAGAGCGTGAAAGAGGAAGAGGAAGAACTCATGGGATGTCTTCATCTAGCAGAAGGGCAACAAGATCTCTTTCTCCTCTGAGGGTTTCCGATGAATATTCATGGGAAGAAGAAGGAGAAGATCATCATCATCATCAGCAGGAATCAAATAAAGAACAATCATCAACGAGCATAAAACCATCTTCATCTTCAACAAATGCGGCCCTGTTCTCATCTTCCAGTTCAAAGAATTTCAAGAAATGGAGCTTCAGAGACTTCTTCTTATTCCGAAGTGCATCAGAAGGCCGAGCGGCAGTAGACAAAGATCCCTTCAGAAAATACACGGCATTCAGGAGGTACGAGGAAGTGAGAGTATCACACAGCAGAGCCATTGAAAGTCCTGGTTCTGGATCCATGTCAAGAAGAAGAGGACCAGTCTCCGCTCATGAATTACATTACACCATAAATCGAGCAGTTTCAGAAGATATGAAGAAGAAGACTTTCTTGCCTTACAAGCAGGGAATCTTGGGGAGACTTGCATTCAATCCTGCAGTTCATGCATTAGCTAATGGCTTTGGGTTTTCTTCTCGCAACTGAGTTTTGAAATATCCGTTCCTCTTTTCCTTCTTGTATAGAATATATGATGAATCATTTGTTTCTTTAGATGCACAAAAAAAAGATACCGAAACTTTGTAAAATCTATGTTATGTTATGTAATGCTTTGATTTGGATTCAAAGGAGAACATCAAATCCAAGCACAAGAAATCAGCCTAAGTTTTTGCTGATGATCATCACATGTTACCATTAAAAATACAAATATATTGTGATCTTTCCATTTTCAACTTTTCTTCCTTCAAGATTTTCTTGATACCATTTCCATCTATGAGCATAATGCGAGCTCATTGTGCTTCATTTTGATCCAACAAATCTTCCCCTCCCCGGGGTTTGGTGATAACAAGAAATAGCTTGATTCCCATCAATTCATTTAGCTTTTTGCTGAATTTTATGGTTTAAGGTATTTTATTTATCCTATTATATAATAATTAATATATAATTTTAATTTTTGTTTTCATTTTTATGACTCCGTCTAGTAGATTTTTTATATGTCATTCTTTATTATTATACCAATAAAAATTTATATGTGTCTTTTAAGTATCTTTTAACTAAACTTAAAGAGATAAATAAAACCGAAAGAACATATATTAGTTTTTTTTTATATATTAGAGAATGTCTTACAAAGCTATATTAAAAGATCTAAAACTTTTTTATCCTCCACGGGTATCATCTTTTATTTATTATAAAGTAGACTATAGTTATTAATAAGAGAGAAAATGTTCATTTGTTGACATCCAAATACATAAGTTTTAAATTTGAATCCTATTAATACTTTCTTAGATTTGGTTAAAGATAGTGACTACAGATTCAAATTAAATAAAAAAGAGAGAGAAGGACAATTTCTAACGAAATATAATTACATTTAATACATTTTAAAGTATATAAAATAATGATAAAATAGCTTATATCAAAAAAGATATCATAAATTAAAAGAAAAATGACGATTAATCTGTACTCTTAGATATTTTAAAATGAAAGAAAAATATAGAATTATTTCCAATTTCGTACCAACAAACCTGGATGGAAAAGGAAGCAAAAGCTTTTTTATATATATTTTAATTTAAATTTAATTATTTTGGTATTCTCGAGATTCTTCGGGCGTAGGAGTCAAATTGTTAGGATAGCGCATTTGTCACGTTTGGTTTGTGATTTTTCCTTTAGAAATCCCTCTCCGTGCCGATGGACAGTCGACAATAGACACCTGTAAGTGGAAAGAAAGGTATTGCTACCAAGAAATAACCAAATAAAATTTCCATTGTATCCGTCACCAACAAAATGAAACATAACTACTCCTAAAGTATTCTCCCACGTGTATGGGCTAATACATTAAAAATATCACCACTATTTAATAATTCCATCCAATTTCCGAACTTTTGTATATGGATCAAATATTAACACATATTTCTAAGTAAATATTCTGAACCTGTATTAACGTAAATTTGATCATATGTAAATGAATTTTATAACTCTCTGTAACAGTTTTAATATATTTATTTATTTTTTAAAAAAGAACTAAATCTTTATTTAACATTTAATAATTATCCACTATAATTTCAATAATTATGTCAACTATAAAATTTCTATATATATAATATGGGGTGAGGAAAATTGGAACCAAAAACAATTTAAATATTTATTTATCCATGTCGCTGGACGGGAATGCGATAAAAAGAGAACAAAGACCTCAACCGACACATTTGACCAACGACGCCCAACCCAATCATATCTGCACTTACATTTGAATTACTCGAAACCACATGGCCTTCTTCTTTTGCAAATATAAAACCAAGCATTCACATTCAAGATTCCAAACAAAAGTACCTCACTGATAGCTCACCTTCATTGATAAAAGTTATGCTACAATCAAGGAAACTTGTCCCGGAAATATTTCTTATTTGGTTAGAGAGTTGTGCTAATAAGTTTAAACAACACTGTTGTTTCCATCACATCACACGACTAATAACTGAAGGGGATGTGTTCTTGCATACAACAAACAGGTAGTGAACATTCATATAACTGAGGCCTCTCAAAGCCTCAGTCCAGATTCTCAATTTTGATGGGAGTGATTTCGTCAGGCACGTCGAAATGTCCCACCAGACGTGCAAAGAAAACCATTTGTTGTTCAAGTGTAAACTTAATGTTTTCGGCCTGTGAGGGTTCAAATGAAAGAAAAAGGAAAGTGAATCAGCAGGTGATGAGCAGTTCTGAATGATAACTTTACAAGAACACATACCTTGCGGAACCCATGCTGTTCTCCTTCGTATTCCACAAGAGCAACTGGCAATCCTTTCTCTTTCAAGGCATGATAGATTTTGCGTGCTTGATCAGGGGGCACAACCTGTAACACATCTCTGAATTTAGTATCCCCGAATAAAGCAACATAATCGAGAAGTATTAACTTAGACATTGACCCTAGCCCATGTATTAAAAATGGAGAAGATCATATAAGCTTATCCACTCATCTAAACTGCCAGTAGCAATGCATTTTAAGCAACTTTTGCCACCATATTGGCAGCTCTTCTCCTATGTATAGAAGATGGGGAGACAAAAGGTGTGTTTTCTAGTCCTGTTGAAGCAGGAATATGAATACTCCTTTAGCTGATCACCTACAAAAGAATGAAATAGTGGCCATTGGAATACCTTATCTTCTAGTCCCTGGAAAAGAATTATAGGGCACGAAAACTTCTCAACAAAGTTAATCGGCGACCTCTCAAAGTATGCTTTTTCACTTCCTGCCACAATAAAAGTCAGCTCTTGTCAGAAGAAACAAGCAGAATTAAAATGATATGACCTTCAAAGCAAGATTTTACAGAAACATGGATAATGGGTGACTCAATTATTACCAACAAGATTGTCAATATAGTGAGATTCAAACTTATGCGTTCCTTCCCTCAGCTGCTTCAGGTCACCTATCTGTTTGTTAGAGAATACCAGAAAAACAATAAAAATTAACTGCAGGGGCAAAATGATTACTAGGTAGTAGATTATTGGGAAAAAGATAAAGAGAAAACAGAATTGCAATTTGATTGAGCACTCACACCATACAGGGACGCTCCAACTTTAAATGTTTCTCTGAAGGCAAGCGCTGCTAATGTTGTGTACCCTCCAGCAGAACCCCCAGTAATGCATAGCCTTTCACCATCAACTTTTCCTTGGTCAACCTGTAACAGCAGTAATTCAGTAACTTAAAGGAACATCTCCTTCTCAACTCAATGCAAACAGAGAGAAACTCTACATTCTTACCAAAAACTTTGCACAACTGCAACAATCATCCACATCAACAATCCCCCATTTTCCATATAGTCTCTCTCGATATTCTCTACCATAACCTTGACACAATTGAGATGAAGTCTATAATCAAAATAAAATAAAGGGCTTCCACAAATCTAGACACCTTACATGTTAGTTGATACTAAAACTTCCATGGATTGCTAGTTTAAGGAATTAAAATGAAAAAGGGTAGTAATTTTTCGGTATATGGCGCACATAATGGAAAAAAAAAAAGCCTCCAATTTCTGCAAGTATAAAGATTATATTTTCAGATATAGACTAATGACTTCCTAAGAGTTACAAATCTTGCTGAAAATAGAACCAAAAAAAAAAAAAAGAAAAGAAAAACCCCATGCCGATGTGCACACATATAATATACATATATGAGAGTGTAGGAAAAAATGCTTATTACATACCAGAACTTCCACCATAATTCACATCTACAAATGCCCAACCTCGACTGGTCCAATACTGAATATGAAGGCTTAAGCTTGCATGTGATTCTAGAGTAGGTCCTCCTGAAATCGTGGTAAAGATGTATAGCAGGATTAATGCATTAGATGGATTAGTACAAATTGATAAATAGCAAGTACAGTGTTCTTGTAAAACAAGCAAATGTCTGCATGTTTTATTCCATCTCTCATAGCATTTATAGAAATACCAACATGCTACCTTATCAATTAAAAGAACAAACTACATCATGGACAGTACACAAGATTGCATCCTTTGCTCTGCCTATGTCTTGAATTATGATCACATTCTTATAAAAATTTAATAGAAATATACCATCAGCAGATGCAGTACAGGAATATCCAATCAAAAGTAGTGATTCAATAGTTTATCTAAAGCACAAAGGAAGAAATGAAAAAGAACAAAAAATCTGCTTTATTTTATGAAAGGCAGTTCCCCTTCAAAACGAATTTAGTATCTTAATTCTATGATAAACAGCAAAAACATCACAGCATAAAGACATCAACCAACTGAATTACAAAGAACATTGACATGAGAGTGCAACTACAATGTCATCGGAAACTCAGGTACCCGATGTCAATACATTTGGGTAAAAAACTTGTCTTCCAGCTAATCTGAATTGAAATTAATCAACTGCATCATTAATAAACAGTGGTCTGAATCTTATTAAGATTTTTTATTTGCAGAACAGCTTATAGATAGGCAAGTGTATGGTTTACCCACTAAAATAAAGAGCAGCGCATCTTATAAGAAAATAGTCAAGTTTATTGCCTATGCATAGCTGTTTCTCGAATAGGCCTGAGATCTGGGCACCATGACCTGAAATTAACCTACTGGAAAGTTCCTTGCAAAGTTAAGCAACGATTAACAGAATGCATATTTATCCATCCTCAACAAATAACAAACTGCCTCCATCTAATAGAAAATGCCCACATTTCTGTTGGGGAAAGTCCAAATAACAAATTCTTATTTAAATTTCTAGAATAACCTCCTCAATTCAAGAAATAATCTCCTCTACTAGCACATCTGGTCCTATCACTACCGACTTTCATAATAAGGATATTGTGACAACTTAATCTTGTAGTCAAAAACTTTGCCTAATTTTTATACCAAGCCAAATGTGGACATTAATTTTAAATTAAGAGAATCCAATTTTCTTGTGAATTCACTAATTGCCAAAAAGCAACCAGCAACAATAGGCAAAGCAAGCTTGACATCAAAGTTGTTCATATACAGGTGAAGCTTGACACTTACAAACATCGGAACATGATCATTTTAAGAGGAATACATATAAATAATATATATTTATATGCCAGACTATTTGTTTTCCCAGTTTACTTATTTAGTAAATCAAATACAATGGAAAAATTTTGGATATGACATCAAGAAGCTCGAACTAGGCTTAATCAAAAGAAAGGAACCGGGGCACACCATGGCTTTCCAACAGCAAAGGAGGTTTATCTTCTGGCCTAGCTTGATAGATTGGATTTGTTGGTGGATAGAAGTATGCATAAGCAGTTTTGCCAGCGGCCTCAGTTGGGAATTCTATCAATTCTGGCAAACTAAAATATGATCTCATATCAGAGGAAATAGATGCAGAAGACCATGCGATCTCAATATCACTCACTTTTGATTTCTGAAAATCAACAGTGACCTGCAAAGTAAACAAAAAGAACCCACTTGCAGAATTGATAAATGAAGAAGAGAAATTCTAACACTATCCTTCAAACAAATTTAAAGGAATGGAATGAACCAAATACTCAGAGAGAGATGACAAGCCAAAACCTTAGCTATTGACAGCTGATGAACTACAGAAGCTCCCTCAATATATAAGTATTGAGCCCATGAAGTCTACACAAGCATTAGAATTCTTAAATTATTGTCATATATTTAAAGCTAAAGAACTATCCTAAAGCTGCAGCAACTGGTTGTTGAAAATTTACCACATTATTTATATCTGTGAATGGAATATCAAGTGGTGATAATTTCTTCAGAATGGTGTCCAGAACAGCAAGATATGATCGTCCATTCTTCCTGCACACAGTTATCATGTGAAACCATATGAAAAGAGGGAAATTAAGGGAGAGGGCCAGAGGAGAAAGAAAAAGAGATTGTTATGGAGTGCCCATATTATGGAACATTGTTCTTCAAGAACAAGAAAGAATAAAGCTGCTCTGAAAATTGTGAGCCTAATGGTATCTGGCAGTCACCTGTAACTACAGGCAATTAAGCTTCTCTGATCTTTGTCCTGAATAAATTCATAGGAATTTAAACCAAAGGTCCACAAAGGTATTGAAAATTCAGCATCCAATGGGTAAACAGGTAGCACTTCGTTTGCAGATTCTACCTATTATCAATGAAGAAAAAAGATATTTACAATCTCATGAGAAATTGTATTTCCTTCCAAGACTAACACATAAAGAAAAGGAAGAAAACAAAATCCACAAACTCAACCACCAATAGGCATTCATTAAATCTGTTGAGAAAAAGAACTTCAGCTTAACTACATGCTGGATTAACTTCTCTAATATAAGAAAACAGGTATAATAAGTTGATCAAAAACAAAAAATTTGAACATAAATACCTCAAATCAGTGTTCAACCAGGACATTAAGCATCATGGACAGATTTGGGGGCGGGGGGAGAAAGATGTAGAGGTCAAAATTACAAATAAGTGGAGAAAGGCAGTTGATGACTTAAGTAGATATCATGAAGATTACATGTCCAAACATACAAGGGCATCAGCCAACTTAAAAGTAAATGAAAATGTCTTAGGCAGATTATCATTACAGATAACACTTGAAAGAATGAAGCAAATCTTGGTAGCCAGAGCATGGAGGGAAGAAGAAAAAAAACATCAACAGTTTTAACCTCCAAACATAAGATTAGAAGCTCACCCATTTGTAGAGATTCCAAAACCCAGTTTTCCTATCACTGATGAAAAACAATTCTCCTGCAAGAGCAAGTTCAGCAATGAATATCCATGTGTGAAAAGATACAACTAATCCTGAATCAAAATCTTTTGAAACAAAAATGAGCTCAATCATAGAGTGAGCTTTATTTCATGGCACCATTTGAGAAATTTTTACAGGCTTGCTACTAAAGGAGGTCAACAATTGCCAAAGTACGAATTCATTAAAGGTTTAAAAAATTGTAGTGATTATATTTTCTCATCCAGTCCACTAAACATAAGGTGACCCAGCTTCTTAAATTCAACCAAACTGCAATTAAACAATTTGAAAAAAAAAAGAGCAGATAATGATGATTCTGGAAAGTAAAAACATCATCACAGTTACTGAAACGTCCAATTAAAAAGAAAAATAAATTGTTCAAAAACACCTTCAGGAGACCATTTTGGTTCAGTTGGAGATTCAACGACAGTTGTATCACCACCAGCAACACAAATCCTTTTCTGCACATTTCTGAGAAGAGAAGGAAATCAACCTAAAGAAAAGGAGCGAAATATAGCAGAAATTTTGAGTAGCAATGCAAAGACATTATCATGAGGCTTGAAAAGTAATTTGGACCTGCATTTTGTGAAAATTTACATCAATATGATACACACCAAAACCAAAAAGATGAGCATACAGACAAGTAAGGAATCTATCAGGCTGGGTTACAATTAAAGCATGTTATTATCCATCATTGCCAAAAAACAGTAAAATTCCCACAAATTATTAATCAAATGCCTGACTTATATGCCATAATAAACAAGCATGAAGAAAAAGACGATTGTTTATCAAGTGGTAAAAGGCACACAACTGATAACTTTAGATACGCAAGGCAGTAAACCACAATTCATACTCCATATAAATGTGTGTGCGCGTGGGCGTGTGTGTGTGTGAACATGAAGACCCAAAGAAATCTGGAGCATACCCATTTTCACCAATATAGCCAACCCAAAGTTCTGATCTGTCCCATGGCATATTTGGGTGGGCCCATTCGATCCATGCCATACGTTCCCCTTTTGGATCTATACGAGGAAAAGCATAGAAGTCTCTGCCTGAAACTAACACCTTGGGTTCTGCATTTTCAAGAATGCAGAACTCAGAAGTAAGAAGAATATAAGCTTAATGATACGCCTGAAGAAAGTTATGAAAGACTTGCAGACCGATACAGGAGATGATTCTTTTTTTTTTTCTTTTGGAAAATGAAAGAGATAATACTGACAGAGAAGAAACAAAATCAAAAGAAAAGGTTTACCATGGATTTCTTTATCATTGAGATCAACTGATACTATTGTTGTGATGGAATTTATACTACTTTGACGGCAATCTGGCAAAAAATAAATGTAAAAGTGAAGCAAAGACATAAATTTTAATCCATAAACAATCTATGTAATAATACACTACCTTCCTGAACAGTCACGTAACGATTGATGCGTGGATCAAAAACCCCATCTGCGTAGCACACGAGTGGTTCGCCATAATCTGGGCTAACTGGCAATGGAGCAGAATCTGCAAGCAGAAGTGTAACAAATTAACCAAGAAGGAAATATACTGCTTAGGTTTCAGTTACATGCAATCACAAATAGATAACTGCACATTGACCACGAAAAATTTTTCTAATTCATAACAAAAATATAGTTTGTAAGTCCAGTACAATAAAAGTAAGTTCAACCTCTATGTTGTAATTCCAGTTTGTTAGCAGCCACTGGACGATATAACTGTTGGATAAAACCTGAAGTTTTAATTTGAAAACTGATAGTGACACAATAAAAGTGGGAAATGGCCGAGAACGGCAAATGCAATTGTTGAACTGCAGCGACCAAATAAAAAGAGAAGGAAAGAATACAAAGAAAGGAAAAAAGTTACAACCTTTGGATGAAATGGACTGTTTGTAAAGTCTTTGGTCCTGGTAATTGGAGAAAATTATTGTGTCACCGGAAATACTAAAATCTCCACCTCCATACTGCTGAGCAGCTGTTCTCACTGAAAAATCCTTTGGGGTAACATCTATCGGCTCATCTCCTCCTTTTTCTCCTTCCTTCACTATAACCAATCGTCTGAACCCAAAACCAAAGACTCAGAAATCTTTTGTTCAAACAAGAAGCAAGACAACCGTAAAACAGAGCATCACACATTTTTAAACCAAAACTAACATACCCCGATTCATTAGGGCGAGATTCAAGCCAAAGAAGGCGGCCAAGGGAATCAACAGAGATGCCACCCAGTTTCTTGTTGGAGCCGGAGACAAGCTCTGAGGTGATGGCGGACTTCCAAGAACCGAAAGGTGCAGTGATTTTCTCACTACTTCCGACGGTTGCGGAAGACATTTTTGTAGAAGAGTGAGGACTAGTTGACTACGGAGGCTCTGATCGGTGTTCTGAATCAGCAACAGAAGCAGAGCTCAGTTTGCACTTTCAGTTGGCGTTAAAAGGTGTTTTTTTTTTAAATTTTTTTAGTTTAGTGACATTTCAACTTTTCATTTGCAATAGGGTGAACACACCTTATAAATATTTTTAATTATCAAAATTAATAGTTAATTATTTTTTAAAAAAATAAAATAAAATTTAATTAAATATCTTTAAAATTTAATTTATAAAAATTATTAACTGATAATTTTAACTGTTAAAAGATTTAAATAAAACACTCTATAAGATGTGTTTCGTAATATTTCATAAAAATTTTATCAATTTTTTCATATATTATACCAATTACTTGTGATATATATATAAATATTTTAAATAGAAATTCTATAGTGAATATAGACAACTATAAAAATTTACATGAAAATTTAATTCCTTAATTAAAAAAAATCAAATATCCTAAAACTTATTTCATCCTTTTAAACTTTTAGTTTATAAATTATATTAAAAAATAATTTTTTTATAAGAGTTAAACCTTTCCATCCAAATTTATTACCGTACCCATTATAACATTTTCAAAATAATTATTCATACCATCTATGTACCCCTCATCACAAAATAAGGAGGGGAAAGACGGGATGGATGATGGTATAATAATGTGATTCTCACGCATTGTGAGCCCAGAATTGTAATCTCCAATGGGCTAGCCAATTCCTGTGTTTAGAAAGTTTATTTAGAGTGCCAATGGAAGTCATTGAAGTAAGTACAACATTAATAGAATCTCTTCAGAGATAGCCCAGTCCATTAATTCATACTCAGCCCACTACTTAAAAAAAAAATCATGAAAAAAGGATATTAAATAAAAAGTAATATTAAAAAAATTGATAATTATACATTAATAATTAAAAAACAATTTATATTTTTTGAAAAAGTAGTAATTAACATCTTATATACTATTGTTAAAGTAAACTCATCATACTTAAGAGATTGGCTGCACATCTGCAGTTAATGGTATATATATATATATATATATATATATATATATATATATATATTCATAACAACCGAACAGAAATATTCCTGGTTCTTGTTAGCAGAGTCAGGTTTTAGTATGACTCCAGTATCCAAGTCCAACATACATTCCTCATCAGGGAACTCAACATCAAAATTCCCATAGTTGATGGGTGTGATTTCATCAGGCATCCTAGGCAGGTTTGAGTCCTGTTGGGCGGGAACATGATGTGGTATCAGCTACAAATGAAAGAAATGAAAAGGAGCTGCTGGGCATACCATGTTGTTTTCTAATCCTTGGAAAAAGGGCGCGAAAATTTATCCAAAAGACGTTTACTGGTGACCACTGAAAAGTGTGCATTTTTCACCTCCTGCCATGACAAATTTTGCTCGTCACAAGAAATGAAGAGTATCTAAATGATATGAGCACCCAAAGAAAGCATTTAGAGTAACATAGATGACTGGTGACTCAATCATTAAAACAAGATTGTCAACATTCAAAGTAGTGACATTCCAGCTTGAGAGATTCTTCATTCTGCAGCTTCAGGTAAAATGAACCAAGTTGTAAAATGAACATACTTAAATTTTGTACTCGAACCAAGTCGAAATTAGAACTTTAATTTTACATGGAGGAATATGATATTTTCATGTAAATTCACAAATGCCAACAAGAGGCAAATTAAGCTGCCAGCCAAATCAGACTGGCTGGAATCTAGAGTGACATATCAAGCTTGATATTTCCAAACATATGAACATGATCATTTTCAGAGGGAAAGATGAATATGACAGACCACATGCACATAATCATTTTGAGCACATCGATTGCAACCTAAAGATATAAGGAAAAATGGCAAAGAAACACTGGACCTCTAAATAGAGCTTAATCAAGAGAAAGGTACTGAAGGAGGCTTTCTAGAAAATGAAGGAGGCTTGTCTTCTGGAGCTTGATACATGGGATTTTTTGGTGGATTGAAGTATGCATAAGCAATTTCCCCAGGGACCTCAGTTGGGAATTCCATCAATTCTGGCAAACTAAAATATGAACTGGTATCAGAGGACATACATACAGGACCGTGCATTCTCAACATCACTCACTTTTGATGTCTCATAATAGACAGTCACCTGCACATACAGAAACAAAGAAACAAATGATGAAATTTAAAAGAGAAATCTTGCATAACGAAGCAAAAAAATAAAACAAATTAAGTGAATCAAATTCTCATACGATGAAATAAAAAGCCTGAACCTTAGATATTGACAATGGATGAACTGCAGAAGCACCCTAAACATATAAGGATTGAGCCCAAGAGGTCTGCAGAAGCAGTAGACTACTTAAATAATTGTTGTGTTTGAATATGAACTATTCTAAAGGTGCAATAAGTGGTTATTGAGAATTTACCATATTTTTTATATCTATGAATGGTACATCAATCTGTGCTAATTTGTTCTCAACAGTGTACAGGATACCAAGATGTGATCTTCCATTCTTCCTGCAAACAGTCACCATTTGAAACCATATATGAAAAGAGGGGAATTAAAGGGGGAGAAGCCAAAAAAGAAGTGGTGATTACGGAGTGTCCATATTATTGAATAATGTTCTTGAAAAACAATCACAGATTCAGCTATTTTAAAGTTCTGTAAACCTAATGTTATTTCAGATTTCACCTCTAAAACCTGCAGGCAATAAAACTTCTCCAATATTTGTCCTAAATAAATTCATAGGTATAGAAAGCAAAAGCCCAAAGGTATTGAAAAATCAGCATCCAAAGGTAAATGGGTAGAACTTCTGTAGATTCTAACTATTATCAATGACCAAAGACTACGATACTCACATATAAGTCAATTGCTTCCTACTTCCACGAAACATAAATAAAAGGAAGACAATAAGACCACTGAATCCACCTAATCAACCACCAATAGGTGTTCATTATATCTTTTACGAATAAGAACTTGTGCCTAACCACATTTTGTGTAGGAAAGTGGAGGTTGCAGTAGGATTAACTTTTCTGATAGAAGACACTAGGTTTAATAAGTTGATCAAAACAAAAATCTGAACTTAATGCCAGGAATACCACCTTCAAACAGTGTTCAACCAGGGTATCTGGCATGATGCACACTTGGGGTGGGTTGACACAAAGGTCAAAATTACAAATAAGTGATGAATGAAGGTTGTCCATGCCATAAGAAGAAGTGAAGAAGATTACAAGTCTAAATTTGCACGGACATCAGCCATCTTAGACAAATAAAGGAAAATATCTTAAGCAAATTATTATAACAGATACTGCCTGACGGAATGAAGTAAAATCCCAGACAGTAAATCAAAAGATCTTCAGTAGATTACTGATACCACTTGACGGAATGAAGTAAAACCTTTGTAGCAAGAGCATGTCACACTAAGTCTAATACAGTGAAGAAGAAAAAACATGGCAAGCAAGAAACCTACAGTTTTCACCTCCTAATAGAAGATTATAGCTTAGCAGCTCACCCATTTGTCCAGATTCCAGAACCCAATTTTCCTGTCACTGAAGAAAAACAGTCTCCTGCAATAGCAAGTGCAGCAATGAACACCCAAATATTGGAGAAAACGGAAATCCTGCTCCAAAATCAAAATCTTTTGAAACAACAATGAGCTCAACATAAAAAGTGAGCTATATTTCATGGCTCAATTTTGAGATTTTTTTTTTTAAGCTTGCTACAAAGTAGTCACAATTGTCAGAGTATGTTTTCAATTTACAGGTATCAAAATTGTCTTCTAATCCACTTTACTAAACACAGAAACAATCTGTTAAATAATGATCTGGGAGAAAATTGATACAATGCATTTTTCCGGATAAATGCCCCAAGAGGAGGGAGATATCAATTCCTGCCATTAGTATTGTATCTAGAGGAAGATAAATGCTAGATTGTTCAGAAAAAATGAACTCTAGGAATTAACCAAAATTATCAAAAGAAATACGTCATGATGGCGTGTATCAAGAAGGAGGCCGCACACATCTACGAGTTGCTCTGCGGAAAGTATGACCAGAAAACGGTCCAGGAGGCCTCTGGCTGGGCATGTCATCCTGTTTAACTTGTGTGATGCACTCATGGCTCAATGGTAAGTCATCAGTAGAGCCAGAAGAGCCAACAGCTTCAGTATGAGAGGAAGGGCATATAGGACTAGGAATGATGGTCGATGGTGATATGCATGATGTATCAAGGGTATCATCTATCTGGCCTATGTCCTGCTCCTGAGGTGGGACCTCTATGATCTGCAAGTCCAATGTCAAGCTGCTATCTGAAACCGAGGTAGGGTGTACCTCAGGTTCCGAGGAAACTGGCTGATCTGGCAGGTGTACCTCAGGTTCCAGGGCAACTGGCATATCTGGCAGATGTACCTCAGGTTCCAGGGCTACGGGATGATCAGGAAAATGTACCTCGGGTTTTGGGGCATGATCATGGTGATCAGATGGATGTACTTCAGCTTTTGCTGCAACATTGTGGCAACCAAGTGGCTGTACTTCAGGTGCTAGGTCATCATTATGGTGATTAGGAGGGTATACCTCAGCATACAGATCCATCTCATTCACAACAGGCAGCTCAATTAACTGATCAGGCAGATGTACCTCAGCATCTGCATCTAAATCATGAAAGCCAAGATCACGATCCACGAGAGCTCGTTTACCTCCACGTCTCACACCAGGATGCAAACGACCAGGGACTGTACCAGAAAATCCCCGAACAGGTGTATGGAGAATTGCAGTACTCGTGTCCAATGAACGAGACATATCATGAATAGGCACTGATGCTCCTACTGCAGTAAGCACTGCATTACCTATATCACGGATATGAGCAAATGCATCTCGGTCCTCCTTAGCAGCATGATCTATGCGCTCTGAGGCCATGTTCACTATCCGGTAGATAGCTGATGCCTATAAAAAGAGGGGCGGGGGTGTAAAGGTACCGGTTACTCTTACCCTGTGAATAGCACAATTCAAATAAGAAAAAAAATGAAAAGGTTGATACCAGCATAACCACACTAGAACCCGTGGCCTGATAACCCTGACTAGGACCAGCACCAATTTCCGGGTTGCCCACCAACAACCGGGTGATCCTATCAAACCACTTTTTATAATCTTGTCTGGCAATACGTGCATCAGGTGTTGGTTCCCCTGGACACACTCTCAATCTACGGCCACGCCAAGCATCAACATACGAGGAATGAAAGGACTCCCAAAGCTTGCTGCCACCAGATTTGATGCCGTGCAAAGTAGCACTCGTATCACAATCAGTAGGGATCAACTGCTCTCGGCCGAATTGTCTCATGACCCTATCTGGCAGATGTAGCTCTACAATCTCCCAACAGATAAGGGGAACAGCAGAGAGCCAAATGTCCGATCCATCCAAGTACCGAGGATCTAGAGCGCTGATATGATCATCAAGGTAAGGCATCCATCTAAACTGCAGCATGAAAAGTGCACTACATCATCCTAGTGAAGGCATAAAATTAAATTGGAAGCTAATAAATGAAAAACACCATCAAGACATCCAATTATGCTTTTACAAACCTGATCACCATGGAGAGCATCCAGCTGACTCCGATATGTGACCAGAACATGTGTTGGTAGTCGGTGTAAGTCAAAAGTAACATGCCATCGAGCTCCCAAGGGTGCTAGCTCTGGAAGTTGAGCCACTGGTTTGGGAATTGGACTCAATGCAGGTAAACGCTCCCATGCCCATATCTGATTGAAAGATACATAAAATTAGTTAAGAGTTTTGAAATGAATGTTAAACGACTTGATCTAACTTGCATGATTTAATAGGGGTCTAGAAAATCAAAGAAATACCTGAAGAAGAACCAATGGCCCACAGATCTCACGAGCTTTGCACTGTGACGCGTCACACAATGATCTATACAAATAAGCCAAAACTGCACTACCCCAACTAAGGGTTCCAGACCGCTGGATGTCATCTAAGTGTAATAGGTACCTTAGAGCAATAAACCTCCCTGACTTGTCAGAGAAGAGATGTCCACCAATCAAAAGGAGGATGAACGTACGAGCTCTTTGAGCAAAAACATCATAAGGTGCGTTAGCAGCCAGTGGAGCTAGTAACTGTCGCTCAAGAGCACCCTTTGTCAGCCTGTTCCCATCAACCTCGCTATCCTCTGGTCGAAATCCTAGTAACCTATGACAAAGATCCTGCCACTGAGGTCGTGGACGAGCATACTTATCACCTATAATAGGATCCCCATCAACCCGGAGTCCAAACAATAAAGCTACATCCTGTAGTGTAATTGTAGCCTCGCCCACAGGAAAATGAAAAGTGTGTGTCTCCTGGCGCCATCTCTCAACCAATGCTGTCACAAGAGCATGGTCTAACATTATGTCTCCAACTCGAGAAACACCCCCAAATCCAGCCTCATCAATAATGTCCCTAACTCTAGGCGGTGCCCGAGCATAGGCACTCCAAAATGCTGAATCACAACGCCTAACGACAAGGGGCGTGAATGTTGCCCCTTCATCCCCTTGCCAAACAAGTGAGGAACGATGATGCTGCTGCAGTTTAAGTATACTGTCATCAATGGGCCCTGGATGTACCTCCGTACGTAAATGAATTGGCTCCATCTGAAATGGCCATAAAACAATAACCTCGTAAGATATTAATCAAGAGAGAATAGTTCAAACAATATTTTAGAATAAATAGAGTTTGTAGAAAATTGGCCTGTAAAAATTATAAAAACCTGTGACCAATTGACCATTATCACAATAAATCAAATGATGTGTCATTAGGCTTCATGGAGTAAATGTCCAGTTAAGCTAAAAAAAAGAAAATATAGGTTTAACAATGAAATAATTATAAAAAAAAAAGTTCCATTAAACTAATCAAATAATAATTATGAGATCAGAAAGAAAACTTTAAAAAAAATTATTTATTATCTATTAAAGCACTTGCTCAATATCATTTTCAAGAATGCTGAAGATTAGAATACTAATGAGTTATACAAAAAGAACATCAAAAGATTAGCTATCACCATTACCATCAAGAAGATTACTTGAATCAGCTTAATCTAACAAAAACTTGGTTGATTCAACAAAACACCAAAAGCTAATTTAAAATAAAAAATAAAATAAAAAAAGAAATGTAATGCAGGAAACATCAAAGCATGGGTATTCAATGAAATAGGACAAAACAAAAATGAAAACCCAACTTCAACAAATTGGGTTGAAAAAAAAACAAAAGTAAAGCCAAGAGAATAAAATAAGCAAGTAAATGTTATGTTTTGCCATGTGCAAAAGAAATTTATCCCACCTAACCTGCCCTTCAAATGATTTGTGTGAACATATTAAGAGAAGAATTGAGGATTCCATCAAAGGAAATGCAAACACATTTCAACAAATACACAGGATATATTATTATGACATCTGTATTGAAGCAAAGAATCATGAACATAATCAAAACTTCTTTTTCCTGTAGACTGCTTGGATCTATTTCTTTCAGGCTATGAATTACCTGTAAGCTCTTTCATTTTTCAACTATCCAGGACTAACCTCATGACCTGATTACAAATATGATTACTCCTAAGCTTGATCTTGAGTAGACAATCAATCCCTTCCATGTAAAGATGCACAGATGAATCTTGGTGTGTCTGCTATGATTTTTTAAATTTTTAATTGCCCAAAGAACCATCTATGTTTCATATTTATTTTCAACCATGAGCAGAAAAAACATGTTGCTATAAGTAAGGTGTAACTGTTACATACATTTAAAATGGTGCAAGCAATAGGTCCACTCTGCCATCTAACGTGCTATTTGCACTTTATGCATCATGGACGTTAAAACAAGTTCACAGACAACATCAAGTTGCACTAAGATTACAATCATAAATCACCTTTATGCACCTACCTTTCCTAATCATGCCTTGAACAAATCTTCAGAGAAGAATTACCTACTTAAAAATATCCATCTTAAGTAAATGATGAGTTGAAATTTTAAAAGGAATATTAGAAATTTCAGAAACAATATTGCTAGTTCCAGTATTTAAAATTTCCGGAGTTGTGATTCTCAACCCTGCTTTAAAAACACTGTATAAGTAAACAATGCCACTACAGACCCAGCCAAAAAAGAAGAGAGAAAAAAACTACAGACACATAAATTCAACGAAATGAGAACACAGAAAAACAGATATTTGCACCAGAAATAAAAAATTCCAATTGACTGAAAATTGATAACAAAAAAAAAAAAAAAAAACCAGCTGCCATACTGGAAAGGGAGATAAAATATAACAAATTAATTCTCACCCTTTGCTCCCAAAATGTGAACTCATACCTGAAATGGACAGTGCAAGAGGAGAAGGGGCACTGACCAGAGGATAGGGCATAAACTGGAGAATAGAAAGGGGGCAGGCGCCGGGGAAGGATTAGTCCACGATTTGAGAGGAGAGGGAAAGCAACGGAGGAAGAACTCACGCGCTTTAGCCTAATGCGTTCACGAGATTGTTTTCCACGTTAAATTTAACGGCAACGCATTTCTGTTCGCGAGAAAGCAAAGCTAGCATTCGTGCCGATGCGGCAGTTGCCTAATGCAAAAGAGACTGCCGCATAATGGCTAATAAAGAATTAGTGTCACTTTTAATTCATAAACTATTTTAATTTTATCAGTTTGTTTTATGATATTTTATTTTATAATTTTTTATTATTCATCAATTTTGATTTATATTATTTTATTTTGTCTTCTGATTTTTTTTTGGGCATATTTCAGCATTTTAACAGAAAATATGTTTTAAACCTTTTTTAGGTTGTTTTTAACCTTTTTTTGTGGAAATGAGAAAAGTATGTTGAAATGTTTACTTTTTAAAAAAAATTTTATCAGTAAATGATAAATTGTTATTTTTTTGTCCTCACTTTTTTTTCACGTTTGGCATTAAATGTTTTTTTTTTAATCTTTTAAAGTCATCCATCTTTTTAAAAATGATTAAAGAAAAAACATTTAGGAGAAAACATACAAGAAAAAAAAGAAAAGAAAAAGATGAGAGATAAAAAATGATAATCTATTGTAATAAAACTAAACCAAGTAAAATGCTTTGCAAGAGTCTTTAAAGAAAGACCTGCAGTATAATCGGAAAATTAATTCATAATTTTATTTTTAAATATTGATAATAAACTATAAAAATTATATTCATTTTAATAACCATTATAATTCATTTAATCAAATAAATATTTATATAAAGAAATAAAGACATTTAATTCAAAAGAAGGAGTGTAAATATTTATCTTATATCAAATAAAAATATAGGATGGCTCATTCTTATTTGTAGGTACACATATATTAGTTATATATAATTCTTTCTCCTCAGAACAAAAATTAGTCTGATAAAACAATATTTACCCTCTAAAGCAAACCAAAACGACGATGTTGCTACAGAGAAAAAGCACAAACCAGTAACTACATAATGAAGCTCGAGACTTCCAGGAGTAATCATCAGATGGGGCGTGCGTTAATTTTGCTGCTTCCTCGGGAGGAAAAACACGTCCCGAGAAAATTCATTTCGCTGGCAGCTTTCAAGGAAAGCCATCAAGAATCCCCAGAAAAGAATCTGAATGCCTCAGTCAAAATTCTCAATTTTGATGGGAGTGATTTCATCAGGTACGTCGAAATGTCCCACCAACCGGGCAAAAAAAACCATTTGTTGTTCAAGAGTAAATTTTATGTTTTCAGCCTGTGCAAATGAAGCCAAGAATGAGAAAGGAATAAGCTACTTGTAGGAAGGAAATAGATGAGTAGCTTTAAGTGATAGCTTTTGGGAGGGTAGATACCTTGCGGAAACCATGCTGCTCTCCTTCATATTCCACAAGAGCAACAGGCAATCCTTTCTCCTTCAATGCATAATAGATTTTACGAGCTTGATCGGGGGGCACAACCTGTGACATAAGTTTATGACCTTAATAGTCTTCAACAATGGCCCTGACCTTAACACATACATGCTAAAAAGCAGTCGGCAAAGATTGTAAGCTTATCCATTCATTTCAACAGATAATACAGGATAGGGGGTTTGTGTGGCTTGATATTGTCTCCTAAAAATGTAAACGATGAGGTAGGAAGCTGTTCTCTCATGCATAGAAGCTGGAGTGAAGGAAGGTGTAATTTCTAGTCCGGGAAATAAAGAACTTTATGTTTCCGTAGCTGATAATTTACAAATGAAAGAAATGAAAAGGAAACAGCAGCTGCTGGCATACCTTGTCTTCTAATCCCTGGAAAAGAATAATGGGGCAGGAAAACTTGTCAACAAAGTTAATCGGTGACCTCTCGAAGTATGCACTTTCACTTCCTGCCATAAAAAATAGTAATAGTAAAAATGAAAATTAATGGGAGGAAAAAAAAGGTAAAAACACATTTGCTTGTCATAAGAAATAAGCAGAACTTAAATGTTATCAGCTTCAACAAACGGAATAGTAACATGGATGACAGGTGACTCAGTTATTACCAACAAGATTGTCTATGTAGTGAGATTCAAACTTGTGAGTTTCTTCCTTCAGCAGCTTCAGGTCACCTATCTGTTTGTTTGAGAACAAGAGAAAAGCGATAAATAAATACTTCATTAAAAATGCTTACCAGTAAGTAGAATTTTGGGAAAAAAACAAGTATTCCAGTGCAAAGTACAAAAGCCAACTACAGACAATTGAGCACTCACACCATAGAGGGAGGCCCCAGCTTTAAATGTTTCTCTGAATGCAAGTGCTGCTAATGTTGTGTACCCTCCAGCAGAACCCCCAGTAATACATAGCCTTTCACCATCAACTTTTCCTCTATCAGCCTATAATGGCAGTATCCAGCAACTCAAAGGACATCCAGGGGTTTAATTTTTCACAACCAAGGAGAAGAGCAAATATTGCTTACCAAATACTTTGCACAACTGCAACAATCATCCACATCAACAATACCCCACTTCCCGTATAGTCTTTCTCGGTATTCTCTACCATAACCTTCAAAGTTGAAAATTAGGAATTTATAATTCATAATACAAGAAAAGGCCTTTCAGGAATCTAGACATTCAACTGCTAGTTGATGGATACATAACAATAGTAACATTTAAAGATTTTAGTTCTAGTTATTTGTCATATTTAGAAAATCAATAGCTCATTAACTGTCCTTTCCCAATATTACCACTATCCTTATTGATATACACATTTGTATTAATTGATTCTTTTATTTCTCAAGGATATTTGAGTTTTTTTCAATTAGTAAGTAAACAATCTAATAATCATTCCCAATTCCCTTAAGACTGAAAAATCCAAATGTGACTATCATGGATGGTACTACATGCTCTAAAAATTCTCAATTTTCTGGAATCAAAACAGATGGGTTTATTACTCTCTTGTAAAGCATAAGATGCACCCACTACCCAGCTAATAGTTTCTGCATATAGAGATTAAATATCCTGACATAGGATCCATGACCTCACAACAAAAGCTAGCAAAGGGAAACACATGGCACAAATTTGGGCAGGGAGAGAGAGAGGGGAGAATGGATACAATGTACCAGCACTTCCACCGTAATTCACATCTACAAATGCCCAACCACGACTGGTCCAATATTGGACACCAAGGCTTAAAGTTGCACGTGATTCCACAGTAGGTCCTCCTGCCACCACGGAAAGAATATATTGCATAATTAATAATGCATTAAAGAACTAATATAGAATTTCAGACATTCCCCAAGTTGGCATACAGGATTTTCTGAGTGTATCTAGAGCAAGAAACTGCGAGTTATACTAGTATCCAACAGTGCATCTAGATTGCAAACAAAGAAATGCAACCACACATTTGTGTTATTCACAAACTGCAATTCACTTGCAAAATAAACTTTAGATTCTTATCTTCTATTAGAAATAGCAGATAAGGAGAATCAACATACTTGGCTAGAAGATCCTTGCAGTCTACTAGCTACATTGACATGAGTATGATATAACAAGGAAACCTAAATCTTTGACTAGTCAGGGAACCAAATTTGAATGCCATGCTTTTGGGTTAACGTTTTGGCATTATCTTCTAATCTGAATTGATATTTGATGGTAATCATGCAAACTATTCAAGCTTTTTATTGATAGAACAGCTTGTGGATATCTAAGCATATGCCTTGCAGCAATTATTCCTCAAACAAAAGATCTAAGTGCACAATATAAAGAAATAGACAAGTTCAATACCGATGCATTGTTGTTTCTCAAATAGGCCTCGGAGTTTAGACTCTGAGAATTATGACCACTTAGATTTTAACCCGTTAGTCTACCAGAGAGTCCTTGCTAAGTTAATGCCCAGGAATAATGGAAAGTATATCTATCCACCCTCAACAACAGACATTTTAAACTTGTATTGGTTAATAAATGCCAAAAGCTTCCCAGCAAAGAACAGGCAAACAAGCCAACAGCTGTATCCAGTTATCTTTATTTTCAGTGATACTGTACATAGAGTCTGATCTGTGCTGCTTGGCACAACCAAAACATGAATATGATGATATTCAGAGGGAACGTATAACAAACACAAGGGGCTGCAGATTGATTGCTAAGCAAGCCCAGTGCAACCTAAAGATGTATGATGGGAAAGAAATTGAAAGCAGTAAAGTTAATCAAGCTTAATCAAAAGAAAAGGAACCGAGACATGCCATGGCTTTTCAAGAGCAAGGGAGGCTTGTCTTCTGCACTAGCTTGATACATTGGGTTTGTTGGTGGATAGAAGTATGCATAAGCAGTTTCACCAGGGACTTCAGTTGCGAATTCTATCAATTCTGGCATACTTAAATACAATCTGATATCAGAGGAAATAGAGGCAGAGGACCATGCAATCTCAATATTACTAACTTCTGATTTCTGATAATCAACAGTCACCTGAAAAAGCGAACACAAGAACTCACTCCAAGAATTGAATAAATTGAATAAACCATTCAAACAATTTAAAGGAATAAAATGGACCAAATTCAGAAAGGATGAGATGACAAGCCAGAACCTTAGCTATTGACAGTGGATAAACTGCAGATGCTCCCTCGACATACAAGGATTGAGACCACGAAGTCTGCACAAGCAGTAGTATCATTAATTAATTTCATATCCCATGCTAATAATTATTCTAAGCTGCAGCAAGAGTTTGTTAAGTTTTTACTATATTGTTTATATCTGTGAATGGAATATCAAGCGTCGATAATTTGCTTTCACCAGTGTCAAGAATACCAAGATATGATCTGCCTTTCTTCCTGCACACAGTTATCATTTGAAACGACATGAAAAGAGGGAATTAAGGGAAGAGAACGGGCCAAGAAAGCAGAAGAGCTTACAAAGCATTCATATCGTAGAATTTTGCTCTAAACCAAGAAAACATAGAATAAGCTATTTGATAATATTGTGAGCCTAATGCTATACGGATGTCACCTGTAACTGCAGACAATTAAGCTTCTCTGATCTTTTTCCTGAATAAAGTCATAGGTATTGACACCAAAAATCCACAAAGGTCTTGAAAACTCAGCATCCAAAGGGTAAACAGGTAGCACTTCGTTTGCAGATTCTACCTAATATCATTGACCAAAAAGACAAATTACAATTAAACATGGGTACTTCTTTCATGGTTCCGGCACTTGCACATAAGGAGAATGAAGAACGTGCACCCAGTGATGCAAACACAAAGGCCTACATGAAAATGTTTTATGAATAAGATAAGGCCTGACGACAATAAATGACAAAAATGGTCCAAGAATAAATAGGCACCACACTGATTGCAAAACCAAATTCGGATTATATCAGCCATAAACAAGTATAAGATCTGAACAAATTACTAATCCCTCTGTCCAAAATTGAATATCCATATTTTTATTTTGAGATCTCTAAAAACGAATGTCCATTTTCCTAAATAAATATGTGTGTGTGTGTGTATATTCAGCTAAAGTTCCAAAATACCTTCCTTGATTAAGGGATTCATCTCCCCATTAAAAAAATAAAGTAATAACTTACTTAAGACTCTAATTCACTTTTCTTCCAAGTCAAAGGTAGGATTACAAACAGAGTATAACAAGTACCATTTGAAAGAAAGAAGTGAAATATGTGTACAAGAAATATGTTGAGAACAAGGCAACTCCAAACAGTGAAAAAGAAATCAATGGCAAGAAAATGTCAGTAGTAATCTCCTAATATAAGATAAGAACCTCACCCATTTGTAGAGATTCCAAAATCCAGTCTTCCGGTCACTTATAAAGAACAGTTCTCCTGCAATAGCAAGTACAGAAGTGAACACCAAATATCAGAGATAAAGGAATTATTGCACCAGAATCAAATATTTTCAAAAGACAATAAGCTCAAAGTAGAATGAGCTTTATTTCATCGCTCAATTTGAGGAGTTTTACAAGTTTTCTGAAACAGGTTGTCAACAATTGCATAAGTATGTGTGTCCTCTACAGGTCATCGGAAATTTGACTACATTTTCTCTTTCTGTATGCCCTTAGGGCATGCAATACGTTCTGGATTGAACTGGGAAAATTTGATAGAAAACATCTCTGGGATAAACGACCCAGGAAAAGGAGGGAAAGAGCTACTGCCATAAGACCCTGGTATCTGGGAGAAGACAAATTCCAGAATATTGAAAAGGAAAAATGAAGGTCTAGATTCAATTGACAACATCTCAAATATCATCAGCAAAGGTGACATACAGATTTCCCAAACATCAGGCCATTCCTTACTTACATTTTGTATTAATTCTGGACCAGCACTTTGATCATTTTAGTCATTCAGCTATAGTCATTCAGCTATCATACATTACAAACTATCCCAGTAAACAGGAAAAAATTACCAGAAACCATATTCAGCTGATTTTCAGAACAGTTATGAGCTTCCAGTCTAGGAAGCCAAAGTTCATTTACTATTTTGGATTATTATTGCTACAAAATATAATTAAAAAGCAGAACCACAGAAAAAGGTGGCATGTCTGGGAAGGATTAAATTGTTAGTATAGGAAACAACGAAGAAATATTCTCAAGCATATTCTTGTTTGCTTATATAAACTGCTTTCAGCCTTTTCAAGACAAGCTGTTTTTTAGGTGCTAATGGGTTTGTTTTATGATTTTAACTCCAAATGAACTTGCTTAAACTGCTTTCTTAAGATAACTGTTAGATTTAAAAATTAGATAAATTTTCAAACTGCTTTTCACTGATCACTTGTTCTCAGAAGCTTCAAGAAAGGTATAACCAAGAAAAGAGACTGTTCATGTAATATGGGAGGTGACCCAACTTTCTCAAAATTCACCAAACTGTAAGAAACTATTAAAGACAAGCAGCAAATGGTGCTTATAGGACCAATTAATGAAAAATATTAATTGTTTAACAATACCTTCAGGAGACCACTTGGGCTCAGTTGGTGATTCCACAACATTTCTATCAACACCAGCAACACAGATCTTTTTCTGCACATTTCTGGGAAAGAAGAAAAGAACATGAGAGAGAGACGGGGGGATAGGAGAGAAGAGAAAGACTATGGAATATAGGAACACCAATGTAAAAGATGCAATCTTAAGGATTGAAATTTGAAAAACAATGTCGATTAGTGTTGACCGAAAGCTACATGACATGGTCACATAGGAAGGAATATGACAGGCAGTAAAACTATGCAAAAAATATGGAAAAGTGAAGTCGTTAGTATTAATTCCCTTTCAAAGCATGCTATTACTGAAAGCATCAGTATTTCATTTTACTTGCCAAAAAGCAGTAGAGCTCCCACAGAATATCAACAAATGACTGGCTTATACTATATGCTACGACAGAAATGTATGGAGACAAAGGGAGATCTAAACCACAAGGTATGACATCCATGGAAACTAGTGAATTAATACATGTCTGATCTTCATTAATCACTGCTTAATCATGTGCTATATTAGCCGACAGCTAGAAAGTTGACAGGCTTTCTTTTATTTACTCTTTCCTAAACCCATATTTGACAAGCAGTTCAGAAGCCTGCTGCAGATAGAAACAACTAAAAAAATCTATGCCTTCTCATGAGCAATAGAATGCAGCATTCTATGATAGTGATTATTTGAGTTAAACTCAAGAAAAAGTAGTGAGAGAAAAATAGCCTGTTCTATAAACAGGTGAATTTCCTGAAACCAAGAAATAGAACCCGGCATGTAAGCATATTTCATTCTGCAGAGGTCTCTTTGTAATTAAAGACAGAAACTTGCAGCATACCCATTTTCACCAATATAGCCTACCCAAAGTTCTGATCTGTCCCATGGCATATATGGGTGGCCCCATTCAATCCAAGCTATACGTTCCCCTCTTGGATCTATACGGGGGAAAGCATAGAAGTCTCTGCCTGAAGCCAACACCTTTGGTTCTACATTGTCAAGAATGCAAACTATATAAGTAACCAAAAGGACCTCACAAGAAGAAGAAGAAAAAAAAAAAAAACTAACTATACTTCAATACTTACGGGTAAGAAATAGAATAAACAAAATTAAATGAATAAGAAACAAAGACATTACCTTGGATATTTTTGTCATTGAGGTCAAGGGACACTATTGTTGTGATTGAATTTGTACCACTTTGGCGACAGTCTATCAACAAAAAAAATGGGGAAAAAAAATTAAACGGATGCAAATTTTAAGCCATAAACTTTGTACATAATATACTGGAATTCAACCTTCCTGCACAGTCACATAACGGTTGAAGCGTGAGTCAAAAACACCATCTGCATAGCAGACAAGTGGTTTGCCATAATCTGGAGTAACTGGCACTGGAACAGAACCTGCCAGCAATATAAAATATTAGCCAGGAATATCCATCACCAGAGGCTCTGACAAAAAAATTTTCCAACTTCATGGAATCACAAACGGATCAAACACATTGGACATAGGCAGCAGCTCTACCCCAAATAAAAAAAAAATACTCCCTCTATTCTGAATTGAATGTAGCACTTCTAGGATTGTATTTGACTTTAATAAAGTTACCACTTCATCTTCTCTTAAAGGACCTTGGTGGGACATGTAAATATTTAAAATTAATGGTATTTAATATAAAAATTGACTTATTTTAGAATTGAGACACTCAATTTTGGTACAAAATAGGGACATTCAATTTCAAATAGAGCGATTAGTTCCTAAGTTTATTATTAGTACATGTGAGTTTCCTTTGTCAGACCAAATTGCTACCTAAATAGACCTATATATAGTCTGAATGTAGTGCATTAGCATCTGAAAAAGAGAGATGTTGCCTGACATAACTGTTGCATAAAACCCAAAAAGTCTCATTTCGAACACCGAGCATGCCACAAACAAATATGGGAAATATTCAACAACTGCGAGAGGCCAATTGAAATGCATGTGAAGCATGTCCAATGACCAAATAAAAAGAAGTCTTAAAGGCACAACCTATAGATGAAATTGACTGCCTATAGAGCCTTTGATCCTTGTAATTGGAGAATATTAATGTATCCCCTGAAATACTGAACGCTCCACCTCCATACTCCTGAGCAACCGTCCTCACTGAAAACTCCTTTGGAGTAACATCTATGGGCTCATCCCCTTCTTTTTCACCTTCCTTCACAATCACCAGTCGTCTGAACCCATAATTAAAAAGACTCAATATCTTGCATATAATGACAACCAAGAAAACCATATAACCGTAAACCCCAACAACCCTTTCTTAAAAAATTTCAAGTACGCCGTACAATTTCATTCCAATACTTCAACATACCCTGATTCATTGGGGCGGGATTCAAGCCAAAAGAGGCGGCCGAGGGAGTCAACGGCGGTGCCACCGAGACGCTTATCGGAGCCAGAGACGAGGTCTGAAGTAATGGGAGACTTCCAGGAACCATAAGGTGAAGTGATTTTCCCACTACTTTCAACAGTAGACATTTGGGAGGAACAGTAGTGCCGATACCGATAGATGGTCAAAGTGACTCTCTTTGAAAACCCAATTAGTATAATCTTTCTGCTAATAATGTGGCTGCATGAAGTTGAAACAATGGAAGAAATGGGGTAGTGCCTGCTGTGGCGAGCAATAGTTGATATGGCGGTTACTGGTGCAGCCATGGGAAACCCCTCAGTGTGCCGTGGAATTTGGAGTTTTCTTTTTTCTTTTTCTTTTTCTTTTTCTTTTTCTTTTTTTGGGTGTTTTTTCTTCATGTTCTTCTCTCCCCCCAAATTTAAATTTCTTTCTTCAAATTACCTTAATTTTCAAAAGAAATTAAGTTACGGAAAGTTAAATAATCCTTGTATTAATAGTAGAATCTATACTTCTATTTTAGTTGTTTAGTAAACTAAAAAATCCTTAATAGTCTAAATGAGTTTTTTATCTTTACATTAATATATCCCCTTAAATTAATTATTCATCGAGTTATTTTAAAAGTAAACTACACGGTAATATTGTAAAAATCTCAATTGATAGTAATATAAGGGAATTGATTTTTCTCATACTTATTTCGGAATGGATAGAGTATCGTTAAGTTTAAAAATGAATTAAATCAACAAATTTTTATAAAAAAATTGTACAAATCAAGATGTAACATTCAATTCTAAATAAAAATAATTTAATTTTTTAAATTAACGAGATTGTTCTTGTATATAATTAAAAAGAACGATAAATATAAACAAACATTTAAGGGAAAAGGGAAAAAACAGAAAATTCAGTGTATGATAAAATCGGATTGTAAATGAGTGTTTAGCATTATCCAAGCAATACATGTTGTTTCTTATCTCTTCCCCCACCCCAAACTTCAAGGGTCACCATGTTTCCTTAGAAGCATACTGCCTATCCCAGGTCTCTTTGCTCACTGACATCAACGCTATAGAAACATGTTCTCAGGGCAACGCCAACAGAGTAAGTAAGACAAGACTGGAATTGCCAAATAAATGCGTTAGATTCTTTGAATGGATAACCAAGAAAATAAATATGAAATCATTTTAGTAAATTAAAAAATACTTCATAATTATTTTTAAAATTTAACTATATTTTGTAAGTATAATAAAAAAATAATACTAATTATTGAAACAAGTTTGAACCTGTTAGGTATAGGCTTGTGCATCTGAGTCTTGATCGTGCACATCTCTATAATCTATAATCAAATGAAAAGAAAAGATGAAATATCAACATAAATCCCTTTGCAGTTGAAAGTAAATATATGCAACTTAATAATGGTTTAGGGCAGTGAATAGAGTCAGCCCAGTAGTTGCAGAGGATGGCACAGAAGCCCATGACTAAGGAATTTTCTTCTGTAAAAGCCCAGTTTACAAATATTCTATAGAACAAGCCCAAACCTATCTCCCAAAATTTTCTTTTTTATTCCTTAAACAATTTATAAAGATTATAAAATTCTATTATAGATATGATCTATTAAACTTTTTATCTTATATTGACTTATACTATATATTTTGTATATAAAATAATAATATTTTATGATAAAAATATAAATAATAATTGATTTAATATAAATCATAAAGTTAATATAGATATAAATTGGATTCATATTAAAATTTTCATTAATTTAATTTCTGGTTGAAATGAGATTCTAAATTAAATTATAGTGTTTGAGTGGATTGGGGTTGGACCAGTGGAGGGTCCCATGTAATTAAAAAAAAAAAAAGAACTTCATAATTGCTTTTAATGACCGTTGGATATATTTAACAATTTATTAATAAAACTGGTCATTTGAATTAATGAGATTTATTTATTTTTGTCATACTATATTTATTTTAGAAATTAGAATGGAAAAAACATAAAAAATAATAACAATTAAAACATTTTTTTAATACTTTATATTTGAGAGAATATAACGACAAATTCCCTTTTGTATGGAATGGTTTCCCAAGCAATACAGTGATGAATATTCTTCCTAAATATAATACGAATTGATAGAAAGCAATATAAGATTGTGACCCATCACGAGTTCAATTATTGGAGACAATCTATTACACATAGCAATTTTTTCCCTTCTATTTCAATCAAAATTCTATATCAACACCTAATTAATGACTATGATATTGAATAATGATTTAACTTAGGCTGAAAATATACTAACTATACAACAATGCTCATAACATATACTTTCAAAACTCATCCATGTTAGATGTTTTACCCCATGTCTTCCAAAAATAAAATCTTCTTACCCGTTAATTTATAATTCAGTATCAACCATAACATATAAGTTGATTGAAAAAATAACTAGTACGTCCTTTTAGTTGACACTTATTCAAATCTAATTCATTGATTTTTTACATTTGATAAAATCAGTATCTCCCATTTGATTTACACATTCTCGTAACTTTAATGTACAGATTTGAGGATCTGTCTAGATTTAAGCATCATCAATTTGGGGCAGTAGAGGAAAGCTTTTTGCAACCAAAAGTTTTAGGTAAACTCAGTAACTTTATGGACAGTAGTAAATTCAATGCTCTTTATGAACCACACAAAAACAATCAAATTCATGTAAGGCTTTTTGTCCAATCTCTCCATGTGTAAATGATGATATGTGATGTGCCTATGATCAGTCGGCAAAGGCCAGATTTAGAATCACCAAGAATGGTCCAAAGTCCTTGATAATCAGGGAAAAGAGAAAAAGGTTGTCCAGCTTGTGCTGTCATACTATATCGTGTATTCTTATCATCCTTTAAAGAAGTTGGAACTAATTTTATGCTCTCCAATTTGACATGCACCAAGAATAGGAATATGAATATGCTATCCAAGCAAAAGAGGAAAAAAAAAAAAAAGGGAGAGAGAGTGAGACTTGCATTTGAAGGTAGTTCTTGATTTGGATCATCTAGTTTCTTGTTTGGGGGGGGTGAAAATGGTTCATTTTATGGTACATTTCATCATCTTTAGGCCTTGAGTTGTAGCAAACACCCACTGGCTTTAGTGGGACATCAGCACTTGAACTTGTCCCTTAATGTAGAGTATTGAGTAATTAAGATTTGTGTTGGTGATGAGCCAATATCAATGGCAGCATCAACTTGCTGGATTCTTTCCCTTTCAGATAGGCCCTGATCGATGAAAGGTTGAAGGAAAGAAGGAAGGTCGGAATGTAAACGGGTTTTCATAAATTTTCAAATTAAAGCACAAGAACTTATAAATTTGAAATTTCAACAGTAGTAAAACAAATAAAGAAAGAAAGAATTAAAAAATACAGATTCATTCTTGTTCTAATTATCCGAAGTTGGGGATTGAAAGTGATGGAAAGGAAGTGTCACCTTATTATTTAACAAAAGTGATCACTCAATCCCAATTAAAGGCTAGGGCTGATGGAGGAGGGCTGCATGTATGAAGTGCACCACAACTACAAAGATGTTGAAGGGTTAGGAAAAGCAGTAAATGATAAGGATGCACCTTTGAAATATATCAGAAAGGCACATGCCAGTACCAGCATAACTAACAGTATCTTTTTCATCCTTTTTCTTGAGGGTTTTTCTTTTCTTCTCTCTTTCCCCACTTCCTGTGGTCCGGACTTCCTTTTAATCTTATCATGCATTCAAGCCCCTTTCTCCCTTAGTTAGACATGGTCACATCAGTTCTCTTTTTTTATTTTTCCCTTTTCTTTTATAATCGAAATGAGCGAATCGACTTCGATCTGGGCTTTCTTATAAGGACCCATATATCTAATCCCGATACTAATTTTATCATACTAAATAAAAATAAGATTTGAATCTATATTAATAAAAAATTAATATATTTATCTTTTTATTTTTTTATCTATTAATCTATAACTGAGAGTGAAACGGGTTAAAAAAATTCTTGAAATAGAAAGCGTGTGTATGAGTCACTGAAATTAATTTCTTACTACTATCACATCAGAACTTATTTTTAAAACGTCTTTTCCCTACATAACATGTTAAGGAAAAAAAGGAGGCAGATATGGCCTGATTTTTCTAACTTAACCAACTTGAATGTCTCTTCATTTCCCCACTTGAATGATTCCAAGGACAATCCAACCAATAACCTTTTTCCATAATCCTCTTCCTATAAATCAATCATATCATTTTTCTCCAATTCTTCTTCTTATACTGATCTTCACTTCACTTCGCTTCGCTTCCTGAATTACTCTGAATCATTAATCCCCCCCCCCCCCATTATCCCTTTCCCTTCCTGTTAATAATCAATGCCGATGGTACACTCCAGCCCCTTATTCCACAGACTGGAAAACTCTGCCTTGTTATCAATGCTGCAGAGGACCACAAATCCAGCAAGCAAGAAATCGAAATCCGGTGGTGGGCTTTTCCGTATGTTCAAGCTCCTCCCAATGTTAAGCACCGGATGCAAGATGGTTGCCTTATTGGGACGGCCGAGGAAGCACTTACTAACTGACAATGCCACCACGGTGACTCTGTTCGGTTACAGGAAAGGAAGATTAAGCCTGGCAATTCAAGAAGATCCGCACCGTTTGCCTATCTTTGTGATAGAGCTGCCCATGACCACGAGCGCTTTCCACAAAGAAATGGGATCTGATATTCTGAGAATGGCCTTCGAAAGCGAAACCAAGACTCACAAGAAGAAGGTACTGGAAGAGTACGTGTGGGCCGTGTTTTGCAACGGGAGGAAAGTGGGCTACTCTATTAGGAGGAAGAATATGAGTGAGGATGAAGTCCACGTTATGCAGCTCCTTAGAGGGGTCTCGATGGGGGCAGGGGTTCTTCCTAGTCCAAATGATAAGGAATCAGCAGCTGATGGAGAATTAACTTACATGAGGGCAAGATTTGAGAGAGTAGTTGGATCAAAAGATTCTGAATCATTGTATATGATCAATCCTGATGGTGCATCAGGGCAAGAATTGAGCATTTTCTTTCTAAGAGTGCGCTAACTTTGAATCATATACACTTACTTAATTACCAGTCTTTTATAGTTTTATATATATTTATATATTTATAGTATTTTCTTATATCTTAGAAACCGGTCATGGTTTTTTTTGCCTTCTCACAAATGGGATATCAGGTGGGGTGTTTTGAAGAAGATCAATCAACCAATTGCACTTGTATCAATCAAGAATATGGTGAGAAAGGTAATAGAATTTAAAAGTTTTTAGGTGGAAATTTATATATGGATTGAAATGATCGAACTCTAGCAAAAATATACTACTTCTTAGATTAAAAATTGCACTTCTCTCGGCTTGCAGCTCCCTCTTCTTCCTCTGGTAGTCTTTGGCTACATCAGAGCAGTGGTTTTAGTAATAGATCTTATTAGGGTTTAGCCTGAAAATATAGGCATCTTGTATTGATATTAGCCATACTGTTAGTATGGACCGATACAGTATTATAAGCCTCCAAATCATTTATTATACACGTCCATAATAATAATAATAATTTAACCTATGTTCTTAATGATCAAGGGTTTAATTTATTTTTTTTAACTTAATATATAAAATATATGTATATAAATAATAATTAAAAATTATATTTTTATTAATTTTTTATTAATAATAAGAAGTGACACATAATAAAAGATTTAAAGTCATAATATAAATATTAAATAATAATTTTCTACTTTAAAATTATTTCATCATTTTATAAAAATTTAAACTATCAAAAAGAGATTAGATTTGTTTGCTTTAACATCAATTATTATTTTTAAAGTTACATCTTAATTATTACAACTGATTTGTTTAAACACCAAATATATGATCGAGTGATTTAAAGGTGTAATATATATACTAATAGTATAGTCAAGTTAGATGTGTGAATCTTCTCTGAACACTGTTTATAAAAAATAAAAAATAAGAATAAAACTAAACTTCAAGTTTTACGTTTTGCATGGGTACAGTTAAGGAATTGCAGCTAAGAGATTAAGGAAAAGACATTCCTTAAAAACAAAAAAAAAACACTGATAATAAATAAGAGACTCAATTAAATTTAGAAAAATATTTTAATTATAATAATATAATTATACTTCGATATTCCAAATCCAACTAAATTCACTGGTAACAGCTTATATATGTGTTGATCTCCTTGATTCTAATGCCTACTTTCGTAACCAAAATAATAGAGAGTAAAATTTCTTTTTCCTATGGGGAAAAAAAAAAAAAGTATGATCCTTCCTTTTTTCCGGAAAGTTCGGGCCAGATTTTGGATTCGGCAGATTGAGAACCTGAATGGTCTTTTCCGCCTGAAGGTACGACTAAGGTTAGGCCGGAGTAATTACATTATAAATCCTTGGGTCACTTTTGGCAGCTGGTACTGAAGAGCCCAGGTTCCTTTCCACTGCCTACATATGAAAAGAATCTTTGTCGGCCTTTAAACCTTGTCCAACTGCAAAGTTTGTTCATATATTAATTGGGCTTTGTGAAGAATCTAGCCACAGCCCAATCCATATTTTTCTTCCTTTTTTATTATTTTTTTAAATGCAAAAATGAAAATTACTAAGCTTTACAAGGTACTAAGCCCAAATTTCTGACCTGCTGTGAGTGTCAAAACAGTTTCACTTACCATTAAGAGGTTATAGGTTTGAGCTACATCAAGATGTGTGTATCTTATGTAGGTACAAAAACAAAAAAGTTTGCTCTTAGCAAATATTCCAAGAATTCCAAATTAAAGAAGAATGGTTATAGTTAATTAAAGTGGAATTAGAGTATATTAGGAAGCTTCTTTCTTTATTTCTTTTGAATCTATAAGCGATATAGAGGTTAGGCTTACCATGCACAAGTCTAGGAAGCTTCTTAGCACATAATAAGGTGGATTATGGGGTGATTAAACTAGAGAAATATCCATGTGGAAGAGATTTGGTGATGATCATCGGGGGAGACAAACAAGTTTATTTAAAAATTAAGAACAAAGAAAATCTTGAGATTTATATGCCCTTCCACTTTGTACCCAATTCAAGAGACATTAATTTAGCCTACGAGGGAATAAAAGTGATCAAATTGATTGAATCATCGGAAACTTATAAACAAAAATTGTACAGTGCTCATAGACATATACATATAATTATAATTGTAACCAAATCTAGCAAAGAAAATCTGGTAGATATTTCCAGAATTAGTAAAGAATCTTCTGCTTAATTAATGTTAAGATCAGTGAAATTTTATCCTATTTATCTGAGACCATGAATCATGTAAAAGATCACAGACAGAAGTGAGCTGGATGTGCTTGATTAGAACCAACATATCTGTGACACTTTTCTGTCAGCTGTTTCCCAATGTTGCAGTATTCAACTATGCAAAGGGGAAGGAATCAGCAAAATTAATTAAATTGGTACATATAATATGACCCAGAACCCTTTTGACACTTAGCAAAAAGCAAAGTAGGCAATAATTAATTAATTAATTAGGTGTGCCATGTCTTGCTTACTTTTAATGTTAAGTTCATCTGTTTCAGCCACTACAAATTTGTGTTGTTTTTTCAAGGACAAATAACCTTAAAAACAGCTAAGTTTTTTTTTTTTCCTCCAGTTTTTAGTGTGTATGTGAAATAAGAATCTCAATGACAATAAAAGAGGTTGTTTGAGGGCACAAGACTTAGGATGATGATACATATAGTGCGATGGTAAAAGGTGGTGTTGATACATGAATGTGAAAGAAAGACAAAACTGTGTACTTCTATTGGTTGATGAACTTGTCAAATATATTTATGAGTTAAAACGTACAACTCCTTTAATTTCAAAATAATATATATAAGTTGTTGAGGTGGACTAAAGATTCAAACGATGCATTTATTTACTCAATGAAATAAGTTCTTCATCAAAATTACCTGCCACTAATAATAATAATGGTCAAACAAAGGAAAAAAGTTCTCTTCTAATAAGCTTTGTGTGATCTTACCTAATATATCAATAAAAAAAAAAATTACATACATCTTAAAAACATCAAGTTCTCATATGATTTAATTAATAAAATACATTCTCAAAATAATTAAAAGGTAGAAAATATATTAAATAGTATCATGGAGAAAATGTATTAGAAGATCTAACCATCTCGATTCATCGACGACTTGATCTTATTTAAAATTTTAATCTTAATTAATCGATTTATATGATTTTATATCCTTAAAAGATTAGTCTACCTCTTAAAGAAAATAATCAAATATCAAACAACACTTATAAAATAACATATATATATATATATATATATATATAAACACGTCAATTTCACAATCCCTAGTAAGTGTTAAGTCACAGAGCAATGGAAGCAATTATTTGAACATACAGTCAGTATAACCTCCCAAAACAATTGAACACCGCATATCCATCCCCTACTTTGGCTCTCCTATAACTGCACCGAAATATAAATTTCAAGATGAATATCGGTTAAGCGAAAGTAAAGAAAGTATCACGAATTCAAGTAAAAAACCAGACAATTGATTACCGAGTGATATTTTTACTTTCGAATTTTGTTGATGGTGACCAAAAAGATACGTTCATTAGCCGGCCATTCCCAGCACAAATTTGAATCTTATCGAGATCCATGCAGGTTAGGTTAGTAGTGTCAGTACACTCTCTTGATTGTAAACTACAAATTCGTTCTTTATCAGAATGGACAGGTCCTTGGAAGCTCAGTGGGCATTTGCTAATCCACGACAAATATAAGTACATACAAGAATTTCCAAGCAACCAAGACTCGATTACCAGAGCAGAAACTTGGTTTGAAATTTGTACCAAATTAACAATAGTGTTTTTTTGGCAATGACAAAAACCAATTTTTCCGGTACAGCTCATATGTGATTGAGATGAGACCATAGGAAGGAAAGCCAGAACAAAATAATAATAATAAGAATAATACCAGGAAAGAAATCATTATAGGAAGAGGACATGGACAAGGACAACAACCGGAACCAAATTGGTTGACCATTTACATATATATATATATATATATATATATTTACGAGCCCACGCGGAAACTCATAGTACCACACGTTCCGGGGTGCTGTACATATACGGCTATTAGAATCCGGCAAATTGGTTGGAGGGGAACACTGGGGACCACCCTTGATTGACACGTATCTAGTGGCGCCAAATCTATTGGTTCATAAGAAATGTTAATAATAATTACATTACATTACATTACTTAGGTTATGATTTTGAATAATCAACCCAAGTTGATGTATTTTTCTTACATCCTGTTAGATTCCCAATTCTATTACCATTTAAATGAATAATAGTACTATATATGGGGAATTAAATGTCTTTATTTATATTTTTAATTATTTAAAGTTGAATGCAATTTTTTTTTTAAATAATGTTTGAATCAGATTCATATGTTCACATTAATTATATTAATATAAACTTATCAAGACTATAATTTATAGTAAAATTAAATCAAACTCATAACCTAAAATATAACCAAAAAATTGAATAGGTTATTTACTAATATTGATAGATTTTTAATATAAACTAAATGTCAACTAAAGAACTTCTTATCAATTTTTTTATTAATGTATTAGAAAGTATATAAAAAGAATTTAGAAGATGTTTAGACATATTGTGAGAGCTGTATAAAGTAGGAATTATTCTTTTCAGTTTACAATTTTTTATATAGATAATTTTCAAAAATACTGTTTTATTCACAGTCCCAAATGTAGGTCCATTAATGTCATATTTATATATTATATAATTAATCCAGAAAAAATTTCTCAACTAATTCCCAAGAAGTTATCCATATGAATATAAATATATATATATATATATATATATATATATATTATAGCTTAAATTGTCTTGGAATCCTTGACTTTGGTGCCCAATAGTGAAGATTAATTTAATGCATGTTGTATCAAACGTCCTATCATCCCGGCATGCATATCTAACCTTATTTATAAACTTCGTTGATTAAAAGGCTGTTAACACTTGGAGAATTAGTATTCGAAATGTCACGAATTTAACGAGTTTATGTACATATTTTTACAAAGCGATCTACTGTCCAAGATTATATCGTCAGATATAAACTCATCAATGGTAGAATTTACAGAAAGATTCAATTGAATTAAATGGTTATAAAAAAATTAATTATATTTTAGTTAATGATAAATTCATTCTCACTATTACTCGTGTTTTGATTAAATATATATTACTCTTAAAATTCTTTGTTGGGTGCACTCCCACATCAAGATATGACGGGTAAGACTTCTTTTTTTTTTTTTTTTTTGACTTAAATATAGTAGCAATTATTTTTCCCTAATTAGACAGGTGACAGTATTACAGATCTCATCTGAAATTAGATAGATTTAATCAAAATTAGCTGGAAGTTTAAAATGACTAGAAATAATAATTAGATTAATTAATCATTCGATACTACCTTAAAGTAAAAATATCATTTTTTTAAGACGTGACTTTCAATTGACAAAATGAGTTAGAATACCATATATCAGTGGGAATTATTCATTTTAATTTTAAAATATTATTTTATGAAAAATTATTTATATTAAAAATAAATATTCGGTTTTAAACCTCCAAGAAATTATATAAACATTATACACTCAGTAAAAGATATATAAAACTGATATTCAAAAATTAAGAATATTTAAATTCAAATACAATATATTTAAAATGCTCTTCTTTTTGTTATTTATAACTACAATCCTTTTTTTAATGTAAAAATATCATAATTATAAAAATATAATTGCAAAATTACTCACATTTTTTATAAATAAAAAAATTGGTCAATGACCTACTCTATATTTTAAGATGGGTTAAATCAATTAAGTCAATGACCTACTCTCAGATTTTTATTTTTTGTCTCAAAATTACGATAATTTTAAAAAATATATATGAAAAGAAAAAACAATAACCGAGAATTAATTCCATATTTGATATAATAAAAGTCCAACCATTTTTGCTCTCTTCTCCCCTTTGTTTCATTCTTATTCTATTAGAAAATAAGCTACCCGGTTTTTCAAGATTCAAATTAATGTACTAATTTTTCTCATTAGACAAAAATAAATCTACAAAGAGATACTTCAAGCCATTCAATTGAATGTATATATATTCCATCAGTCAGTATTTGTACTGCATTAGAGCTAATTTTCTTTATCATTAAATATAAATAATTGTTATTAGTTTATTTGATATTTTATAAATTTTTATATTATATTATCCTTGTCATTTTATTTTTGTCTAGATATTATTTTTAGTTTGATTAGTATATAAATAGAGTTATATGGGCATTTTAAGAAAAAAATCACCTTAATTTTTATCAAAATAATAGTTAGTAACTTATATTTAATGATGGAATGAATATTTTCTTTTTTGTCATAAGTATAAATATGATCACCGAACTTATATAGTTTTTTTCATTTGACCATTCAACTTTCAAATACTTCAATTTGATCACTCGATTTTGAAAATTTATCAATTTGACTATTATAAGGTTAAATCCTTTGAAAATTTTCATAAAGTTAAATGGTAAAATTGATAAAAGTTACAATATTGAATTGTAAAATTGAAAAATTAGATAAAATTAAATGACTAAATTACAAATCTTATAAAGTTAAATAGCTAAATTAACATATTCAAAAATTTAATGATCAAATTAAAAAAATCATATAACTTCATTGATTATATGGATAATTATACCTTTCTTTTTTTAATGTTGAAAACTAATAAAATATTGAATAATGATGTAGATATAAAAAATATATATCACTAAACATAATATTTTTTAATGTTACAAAAAATAATAGAAGTAGGAGTATTTTTTGGACGGAGAGTACAATTTATTTTGTACCATATGACTTCTCCTTAATAATCCCACGTCAATCAACCGGCCAATCAAAAAGTCGGGTGGGTCCGGGTTCTAAGGACAATAGACCCTAACCAGCCTCCCCTCTCTCTGCGGAAGTGGGAAACAATCAGGTGCTTTCGTGGGTGCAATAAAAGTCGGTGTGGATTGACAGGCTGTGGTCCTCTCTCATCATCTCTGTAGTTTTATTTATCAACTGCCCCAGCACAACTGCTTTCCTTTCCTTCACCATCAAGCTCTCCAAATCATTTTAAGGAAACGTCCAAAGCCTCCTTAAATTATGCCACGTGGGCGGCTCGAGAACAATGATCGATGCCCTTCTCCGTTCAAATTACTACATTACTACTACTATACTGCTCTAAAAGCGGGAAGAGACCCTATCGATGGTAGGGTCTAACGATGTCTATCTTCGACCTTTTCAAAGAGCTTACATATTAATGGCACCCCCACTTTTATCATCCAATAATGCTTTCACTTTTCCATATATTTCGGATACGATGTACTAGTTAAATATAGGTTCATCGATATTTTATAAAAAATTAATATAATTTATTTTTTAAAAATATAATTTAATTATTATTTAAATAAATTTAAAATTATTTTATTATATCATTAGATGAATAATGTAAAAAAAATCAAATAATTAATAATAATAATTTATAAGAAATGACATTAACGATGGAATCATGGAAAATCAGCTCTAGTTACTCATTTATCCTTTTTAAATACCTCAACGAGGAAATTAAATTCAGTCTTGGAGTGCCCCGGTGAAGCACGCTCCTTAACGGCGAGTGGGGCCAACATCAATCCCATTTAGATGGTTAAAGTCAAAATGATTCAAACTCGTATCACGTGAGATTCTTCCAGGCTGTATATGGGACCCATCCTACGTGGAAGTCCTTGAAGTCATCCTCAAACTAGATATTTTTAATTTTATAGAGTCATCTATTCGGGTTTTAACCGCTCCAATTCGAAACAGTCAATCACAGCCGTTAGTTACACTGACTCAAGCTATGGATTGGGAATCACAGCTGTAAATCTGTAAAAGTAGTCAAAAAGCTTTGGCCCCCACTTGCGTTTTAATAATATACTCGTTTTTCTTTTAAACGTTCAGTTCTTGTTATTTGTTAATTTGAAAAATCTCGCATGAGTCGCATTATTATCATCAAACTCGGCTGTTCCTTTTCCGTCATGTTTTAAACGCTTCTGATAAGATCGAAAGCTCAGTACCGAATGTGTTTAATTTTTAGTACTAACATTTTGTACTAATTTTATTTTCTTGTTTTGGAATGGAATTTTTTTTCTTCTTTTCCCTTTTTGCCCCTCCTTCCCTAATTGTCATCCACAATTTGTTCAGTCCCCCCATCTATTTGTATGTACATTGTACTGTCCTCTAACTTTCATGGTTTTGGAAAGAAGGGGATAAGATGACAAGAGCAATATGTTTTAAATGTAATATGTTTTAAATGTAATATACTTTTACTTTTATCACGTCTGTAATTACTGATAATTTAATAGATATTAATTTATTATTATTTTTTAATATTATCCATATCTTCTTTCTTCATTAAATATTTTATCTTTATTATTAAATAACGTTTGTCTCTGTAAGGATATTTTAAAAAAAAAATTAATCCTAATATTAATAGAATGATTATTAATGATTTATAATTAAAAATGTAAAGAGAATATTAGTTATTTAACAATTAATAACATGTAATTATACATATCTAATTTTACAAAATATTCTCTCTCACTCATTGCAAGAATTTCGAATTATGATTATAAAAATGAGAAAAAGTGAAGTTTTAAAAATACTTTTAAGTAAATTGTAATTACATTTAAATTTATAAATTTGATTAAAACAACCACTTATTTCAGGACTTAGGATGAAAGAAGAACTTTATGATGTCATACAACTTAGTAGCTTTGGATCTTTTGCTGTATATTTGTATTATACACCTCATTACATTGTACAAAAAAATTTTATATGTGCCTCTAAAAAATAAATATATCATATAGTTTAATCTATTTTCATACATTATTTAGATTATTAACATATCTCTGAGACAAATTATATAAAATAAAATATAAATAGATATTGTATAATAGAAAATTCAGAACTAAAACATAATCCAGTTAAAAAAAAAATAAAATGCGATGATAATTTTAATATAAGAGGAGAACGAACGAAGGGAGAAGTACCAGCATACCAGGAACATTAATTTTGAGCTCATCCAAATGCGGAGTAACGGCAGAACTTTGTACATTGTTGTACGGACATTAATGTTATGGATGACACTGAATTCAATTATTGTGTGTATCTGCTTAAACTAGAGGACAAAATCCAATTGCCAAAAAGATGCAAAAGAAAAGAAGAGCTTTCAAAAGCTACACCGAGTTCAATGAACCAGAACCACCAGAGACACTATTATAGTATTATTCTTGGGGAGTTTAACTTGAGACATTGGCTTTCATGAAACCGGAGCCAACCCTCATCAACAATAAAAAAAAAAGAAAAATAATGTTGCACCCAACCCGAAGGGTAGTTCAGGCTCTCGTATTTAAGCCACCCGGAAAAGTAAATGGAGGATATACTTTATTGAGATTTAAAAAAGGATAATGGTGAAAGTTGAATCGAATCTCCACACCTATATATAGAAATAGAATTAATATTAAGGATATTTGAATTGGCTTATCTTAAAAAAAAAGTATTTATATATATAAGTATTTGTTTTGGCTTTTAAAAAAAACTATAACTATAAGCCCAAAAAAAAGTTAAAATTTGACTTATTTTTTAAACTATAAAAGTATTTTATAAAATAAACACTTAAAATTCCATAATTTTCAATTCTCTCCCTCTCATCTTTCTTGCTTAATGACTGCCCCTGAGGTTATCCGCAGGAATATAGGTTAGTGGTAAATTTTACATAGTTGATACAGCTTTAACCTTGACTCTGTAGGTAAGATATGAGTCTGATTTCTATCAAACATAATAGTTATTTTTTTGTCTGTAGTGATTAGAACAACTCTTTCTATATCTCATTAATATATATCACTTAATTTATAATCTTCATATTGGCTCAAAGATAGAAGTTTATAATCCTTATTTGTCTTTTTTTTTTTCCTATTACCCTTCATTGAAAATTTTTTTACCTCAGCCTCCATCCCACGCTACCCCTATCCCTCGTCTCAGAAGTTTTTATCCTTTTTTTATATTACTTTTCTATTTTCTTTTTTTTAGGAAGTATTTTCTTTCTTCCATTACAATGCTTTGAAAATCCATTTAATTTATCTCATAGGATATATTTATATTGTATGGAAAATAAAAAAAATTTCTCTTTTTTTTCTTACAAAATCACTAATTATTTATAATTAACTTTTATCCATCTTAAATTAATGTTTTTTTAATATTAATATATTATGTTAAAAATAATTTAATTTTGTTTATATATATATATATAATATTAGTGTTTAGTACATTATAGCTTATACAAATAATTAATTTTTGAAAATTAAAATAAAAAAGATTAAAAGTACTTTTTCATCCAAACAACTTTTAATTTTAAAAAATATTTAGAAAATATTGTATCTAAACACAAAAAAAATTTAACTTAAAAAAAAACTTATATAAAAAATAATACTGAAAAAATATATATATATTTTTTATAAACCATCAAGGCTTCTAAATTAACGCACTTTTTAAGTTTGTTACCGATTTATGTCGTTAAGTCACTCTCCCCTCATTCAATGAGAGATGGTATGAATCATTTCATATCTTTCTTTTCAGTACCTAAAAATGTAATTTTACCTAATACGACAAAACAGAACCAGCAATCCCACAAATCCGTTCACAGAAGCAAAATCAAAAATACTATATAAATATATATAAAATGAACCACGATTGGGTGCACATCTATGCACCAGCTCTGGTTAGAACCCCTACCAACTTTACATTAGGCAATTTCCAAGAACCAACTCCACCCCGGCCCCCAGTCCTCCGCCCTTTATCTCACTGCTGCTTTGGCCCTAAAAAGCCATGCCATTTGCCGAAGTGCATGCACCCATTTTCTCAACCTCAATCTGAGCCACATATAAAGAGTCTCTGGTCTATATATATTTGGGAGGGCAGAACACTCTTACTCTTCATCTAGCTCTCTCAGTCCAACTTTCTCTAAGGCTTTCGCAGAAATCTTTCCAATTCCTCTAATTCGTTGCCTTTCTATTTTTAGCTTCTGATAATGGATGGTTTTTATAGGTGTTCATCGGCTACTTCTTCCTCATCCGATTCCTCTTCTTCTGATTCATCTGGAAAGACTTTGAGGGATGGAAACAAACCAGAGAGAATAAAAGGCCCATGGAGTGCAGAGGAGGATAAGATCTTAACGAGATTAGTAGAGAAATATGGACCTCGAAATTGGTCCTTAATTAGTAAATACATAAAGGGTCGTTCTGGGAAATCTTGTAGGCTTAGATGGTGTAACCAGTTGAGTCCTAATGTGGAACACCGTCCATTTTCGACGGCCGAGGATGAGACCATCTTGGCTGCTCATGCAAAGTATGGAAATAGATGGGCTACAATTGCCCGGTTGCTCCCTGGCCGGACCGACAATGCCGTCAAGAATCACTGGAACTCTACCTTAAAACGAAGATACCAACAGCAACAACAACAGCAGAAGCAGCAAGAACAAGCACAATCCTACCAAGAAATACAAATGCTTGAAGGTTCCGGAGGCAGTGCCAATCTGAGAAACAACATTTCTGGATCCATGTCGTTCGGAATTTACGAGATTGATGTGCCGAGAGTAAATAATAGTTGCCGAGTCTTCCCGATTAGCGATTACGACGAATCGGACCCAATGACGACTCTATCCTTAGCGCCTCCGGGAATAAGTTCTTCTCATCACGAGTTGCCGGTGGAAAGGCAGGCGGAGAATTTTCCGGATGGATTTTGGGATGCGATGAGGAATGTGATTGCCAGAGAAGTGAGGGACTACGTTTCGTCGTCGTTTTCGGCAACTTCCTCTGGGTTTCATTAGCGGCGGGGAATGACAATAATCATGTTGTTGCTGTTTTTAATTAATCTCTCATTGATTTGTTGTTAATTAATTCTGTTTATATTCTTAACAAATTAAAAAAAAAAAGAAGAAAAAAAATATTCGGAATGCTAAGCTGGAAGCCGTTCATCTGTTTAAACAATTTCTTCACGTGCAACCCGCTTTTGATTCCCAGAAACTTCCGTTTGTTAAATTCGTTATGTTCTGCGACCGTTTTTTTTCTTCTTTTTTGCCCTAAATTAAGAGAAGATCTGGTTTCCATTATTTTGCAAAATTCTCTTCCAATTTTAATTATCAGGATCCGACATTGATTCCTGTGGGACTTTGTTTGATTCATGAGTTTCTTTTCTTCTTTTTTGTCTCGGCAAACCGGGGAAAGGAAAAAGTCTCACCATATGCTCCATCTTTGGCCCATCTTACTAGATCTCACTCAATTTTTAAAGCAGAACAACTCCACAATACACAGCGCAAAGCAAAAGTTTTTCCTTGTTTCCCCCAAATAATGTATATATGTTTTTGCCTCAGATAATAATAATGCCCCAACCTAAAACCTTTATTTTGCCAATAATCTTTTCTCATAGATACTTTTGAAAGATTTCATAGCTTTCAGTACATTTTTATTACTGGATATCAGTAAAAAAAAAGTTTTTTATTATTGTATTAGAAAGTATAGAAAAATTAATATACTAGAAGATTCAAAACACTTTCGATTAAGATTATATTAAAAAAAATGAATATATTATTGTTTTAGATTAAAACATTTTTCAGTTTCATGGCTGAGAACAAGAGAAGAAAAAGGAAAGAAACAAAAAAAATTGGAGGACTGGGAAGGGAAAAGTGTTAGTGGGACAGTGTGGTTTATATTATTTGACTAGATCGACCAAGAGAACGTGTTTGTCCTAGAGGGAATGTTTTCCCAGTCCCACCTTTTCTGTTTTTTCAAGACTTAAAAGAGTAATGGAGGGATTGTTCCATATGGTAAACGTGCTGTACAGTCCAAACTCCAGAAACGATAGAGTACTAGAAGAAAGTTTTCAAGTGTGAAAGCACCTTGTTTTTTTCGGCTACCATGATTGTCTTTTTGGTGCCCCTGCACCAGCGTTACTATAGCAGTTGTACCTTTTTTATTATCTTCTTCTTGATAATTGCTCTGTTTGTTTGTTTGGACCTGTTTCGATCACAAGCTACCTACCATCTGCCGTGACGATAAGATCCACGTTTTTTTTGGTTCCATGAATATAAGGTTCTTACGATTTAGTCGGTGTTGTGGATATGATCCATCCAGAAGGTAGTAATAATTCTTTAAATTGATTTGATTGTTATTATAAATCTATTAACTAAATATCACTGTCACGTTTAAAAAGATTGACCAATTGGAGTTTAAAGTTAGTAAGATTTACTATTTATAGATAAGTAAGCTGTGAATTTAGTGTAACATATTATATAGCTTGAGTACTAATTAGTCATTAATGGAAATTCTTAACTTAAATGAAGTAACTTAGTCTAGTAACTCAATACTCCGCTTGTTTAACAATATTTGTTATTTAAGGAGAGAATATTTATTTCAAAATATTTGTCATTATACATTTTAAGGTAAAAAATGTAAGTGAAATTTTTTAAAAAAAATTACTTAAAGGTGTTGGAGCAAATTTGGGATATTTGATTTCTATACTCATTACACCGTTTACTGAGTTGTTTCCCTTCAAGGAAACTTAAAGTACATCAATTTTTGTTGAGGGGAGAAAAAATAAAATAGAAATCAACGTTAAGTTGCAAAATTGTCTTAAAAAAAATTACATTTTAATCTGAGTGAAGTTATGGTTAAATGACAAACATTATGAAAGTGAAGATATGGAGTAAGGTTTAAATATCTTGCATAAAACCAAGAAAAACATCAAAGTAAGACATTCTACAAATTTTTTTCTTAATTACTTATCCTCCGTCACTAAATATAAGTTATTCTGAGTAACTTTTCTCGCAGCTAATTATAAGTTTAGTTAATTAGGTATTCGGATTTGTTTTTTTGATATTATCCCTATTAATATATTGTAATGATGTTCAGACTTTTTGAAAGAGTGAATAGAATTTAGAGGACATAAGGAAAAAAATTATCTTAATATCGACAAAATGATAATTAGTCATTATCAATTACAGGAAATAATCAAAAGGTATCGTGGTAAACCGTAGAAACAATATAAAGAGAGTAAAAATTATGTACATGTGATAATTGACATTTATTTCTTATATTGCTAAGTAATCACAAGAGGTCATTTCAAACTGAGTGATGTAGGATTGATGAGAAAAAGTATTTATGCTATGAACAATATTCAATACGTCATGAGCTATTTATCGATTTTAGATTTAGATTTTTTTGTAATATTTCAAAATATTCATATTTATGTAATATATCCGTTTAAAGCTTTCACTTATTAAATTATTTTTCATATTTGATATAGCATTACATACCTCGTTAAAAAGATCAAAAATGTGGTCAAAGGTGTGTCACACAAAACCATCTATTCAAGCTCTTAGCCTAATACCATCAATTCAGGCTTTCGAGGCAACGGGTAACAGTGTATATAGATATTATTGTTATATTGTCTTGACAGAGAGTAGGTTTCTGGTTCTTATCTAAATAGATGTGTAAATATAATGAGCTAATTAAATTGAAGATTGCAACTAACGTGGAACTCTTTGTTTAATACATTCTGGCTGGCAGCTGGCTTTGCATTCTTATCTATATTTCTACATTTTCTGTCCCAACACACAACTAAGAAATACAAATAAATCTATGCTGATAGCTTGAGACAAATAATTTCATAATAACTAAATGTTTAGATAATCTTTTTCAATATCGTTGAGGTTTTTTTGTGGGATTTTCTCTCTTCTCATGACCTTCTCGTTTTATGGGGTTTTTATACTTTTCAAGATTCGAACTAGTGATCTTGTTCGAGTGATATCATGAAACGACATAAGTGCCTTAAATACTCAAAGGTCACGAGTTTGAATATTAAAAAGGATAAAAACCTTATAAAACGGGAAGAGAAAAAATCCCAAAAAAAGCCTCATCAAATATTATTTTGAATTTAATAATAAATAGCAATTTTACTGATAAAGGGACACTGATATAGCAGTAACCTTCGTATAGTTTAATTAAGATTACAATCAAGAAAAAAAAATTAAGGTAATATAATAATAATAATAATAACAATAAACCTTAAAATCTCAGGCTGAAGCAGATTGAAGTTTTGGTTTAAATTCAGGATCAATTGCAATTAAATATAATCGCATATTTCCCCAGACGCAGTCATCAAGATTATTTCCCTCAGCACTTGCAAAATAGTAAAACATGAAGGGATATTCGAATTCGAGAACAAATGCAAAGCCATCGCCATCTCCCTGTGTGGGATTTGCCAATAGAGTTGCATTACTGAAGTCGCAGAAAGCAAAACCAAAGATGTCCCGCATCAAGTACACGCTGTGACCCCGAAAGGTCTCGTTCGGAGGAGGATATTTGAATACTGCATGCAGATAATTTTTTATAAAAAAAATTTACCCTCAATTAATATATATATATATATATATATATATTTATCAAACTGACCTAACTTGTCATTGGCTTAGTCGGGGACATTTTTGATGGTCCAATCAGTGTAATTGGTGCCTTAGCTCCATCCTTCAGGTCCTCCCACGACAAAAGTTTTTGCTTGCCCAACTGCGAAGATGCTGGAAATGATCAATAGGAGGTTTAGGACTAATCCTTGTGCACAACTGATGATGGCCGCCATTTCTCTACGAAGATGAAAGAGAAGTGTGCTTTGATGATCTCTATAATTAAGAGGGTGTTTTTTTCTGTTGGGTCTAAATAGTAATTGGTTTTCTTGAATGATTGAAATGCTCTTAATTAATTTCCCAGAAGTGTGTTTGGTGGTGCAAGAGAATCACACGAAGTTGACAATCACATTTTTCATTCATGATCATTTTGTGATATGGTTTACTTTGCTTAGATGAAGTTGTAAATAAGAGTTTCTTGATTATCATATGATTATACATATATATATACATATATACATATATATGTATATATAAGTTGCATGAACGAACAAGGACAGATACAACTTCTTCTCCATCTTCTAAAAAACTTCTTTATATATCAGTAACATTTATATTTTGTCCTCTCATTGAACAAGAGAGATAAGTACAGTTTTTTTTTTTTTAATAAGTACGCAATTGTTCGAGGCATATGATCTATGTGCTCGTCACTCCACCTAATAGAATGTTTTTGAAGGGAAAGAGATAAGTATAGTTAACCTTTAATTGACACAAAATTCAATAGACACGAAAGAAGCATAAATGTGTAATCTATCCCACATTTTACATTTTCACATAGACTGTTGTTGATGCACTAATTCTACACCTCTCTTCTTCATCCATCCGTACGTAAAATGTAGGTGTTAATTGGTGTTTGTTTTTTGTTCAAAAATAAAAAAAAATTGATTAATCCCATCTTAGATGAATGTTTTAATTTGGTTTTCAAAAAAATTTTCGTTTTTGAGAAAAAAAATGAACTTAAATTTAAAGGTACGTTTTAGGGAATTTTATGAAATTGGATGATATCATACAAACTGATGGTATATCTAAACTGAGCCTAAGTCTACTTTTTTTTTTTTTTAAGTAAATTCAAACCTGCTAAGAGTAAAATTGTGTGTTTAAACTTTAGAAGTGTAATTTTAAATTTCATATATATCTTCACTTTCTGCTATCAAGTTGTTGCAAAAATATATTGAATATAGACATTAAATTAATTTATAGTATATGAGTGTTGGCTGAAAAAAAAAACCTTTTTATTTAGAAATGAAAAATTAAATTCATTAAAAAAACTTTTGTTGTGTAGTTCTACTATTCACGGATGAGTGACAAATGAAATTCTTTTTTTTGTGCTGGGCGCATTTGCTACTTGCAATCTGGTTGCCCAACGCATGTTCAACTCATTCAAGAAACCCTAATTTTGACTCTTAGACTGAATTTTTTGTGCTCCGATGCACTGTAAGTCTGTAATATTAGAATTGAGAGGCGGTTAAAGCAGGATCTGAAAGCTTTTATGGGTGAAACACATTAGAAGTGTAAAAAATACGATGGGTTCTTCTCCGCCCAAAAATCCCCTGTTTTGCTTCAAATGGCCGTGGGATGCCCATGATCAAAATGCTAAGACTTCCGGTGGCTGCAACTTTGAGACTCCATGGCTCTTCAAGTCTTTTCAGAGTCTTGGCTCCCTGGCCTTTAATTTTGTGAACGAGATGTCAAAATCTCCGAACCCCTTGTTTAAAATGCCTTCCGGGCTCGATGGTGGAATCAAGCAAAGGTGTGAGGAAAAAAGGATCTTGCCTCCAGAAGAGCAAGGAGAGGCAGAGCAGAGAGCCCTAGCTGGAGCATTAGCAACTGGGAAGGAAGCGACTTTGCTTGAATTTTACTCTCCAAAGTGCAGGCTCTGCAGTTCGTTGCTTAATTTTGTGATGGAAGTTGAGAATAGGAATGCTGACTGGCTTAGCATTGTGATGGCTGATGCAGAGAATGATAGATGGTTACCTGAGGTACTCTTTTCCCACAGCAAGGTTTTTCTTTTACTTGATTTTCTCACGTTGATTTTGGTTTTCTTACCACTAAATTTACCCGCTTATGTGTACAAGTTTGAGTTCCAGACATATGGCACTGTTCAAGTACATTTCAAAGAAACTCTTAGATTTTGAGTTTACCTTTGCCTGTGGTTTTGCAGTCACTGAATATGTCTGTTATACTATTTTTCATTTCAAAATCTTCGGAATATTCTACTTATTAATAGCATATTGTGATTGATTATTGCTCAATTATTTTATGCAGCTTCTCCATTATGACATAAGGTATGTGCCTTGCTTCGTCCTGTTGGACAAAAATGGGATGGCCCTTGCAAAAACCGGTGTTCCCAACAGTCGGCTGCATGTGGTAGCTGGTATTTCTCATCTTCTCAAAATGAAACGCCCCAAGAAGAGCATATAATAGGTCTCTGAGTACATGAACATCATAGGATATTTCTGCAAAATGTGTATCAACCAAGCTGAATATCCTCAAAGTAACCATCAAACTACAAGTGACGCTTCTTTTGCTGTGGAGGTGCAAGAGTTTTTCCATTTTCATTCATTTAAGGACGATTCCTAATTCCCCGGGGAGAGTATAATGCTCATTGTTGAGCCAACTTTGACATGTCTCTGATCTTCATATTTTAGTTTCTTGAACTTCTACATGCATGTATGAAGCTTCGGTTTGAGCTCTTTTGTCAAACTTTAGAATCAGCATACAATCTTAATTCGCATTATCATTATTAACAACCCAGTTTACATTATCTCATTTTGAATAAGTTTGATTTCAATGTCACTTGGGAGAAGTCTTATTCATACAAGTGATGTTTACCTTCTGCAGCCAATTTAATTGTTCAGAAGCCCCTGAATTCTTTCTCTTGTTTGACTGAGGGGATCAATGTGATCGACTTCAGCAGTCCATATATGCTGAACCGGAAGCATTGCCATTCCCAGTTCATTTAATTGTTGTTCCAGCCGGCTAATAGCATTTGAATCCATGAGACTGCTGACAATTGACTGTAATGCAAAATGAATAAGAATTAAAGTTGGAAACAGCTGAAGTAGAACCGAAGCTGACATTATCCAGATTGTTCAAAATGATAAACTTACCCATTTTGTGCTTGAACAGGCATTTACTATTAAGCATCTGAGGAAGTCCTCATCTGAGCTGTGTAGAGTTCCATCAGAGCCAACAAAAAATTTAAGGTCCAGACCTGAAAAATCAAACAGGGATCCACAGTTCTTCACAATTACTCTTCCATGCTGTTTTAAAATTTTCTTTAAGCGACCAATGGTGGATCCATAAGGCTTCTCAATCACAGTCATCCGAGATCTCTGAGAAGTTCCAGCACAAGATTCTTGTGGAATTGCTTCTGAATGAAGCCTCAGCAAAGTTACAGCTCTCTCGCAATTAGCCCAGCAACAGCATGAGGATGATCCATCATCTGAACAGATGCACAAAGAAGTTGCAATTGAAGGTATGAAATATCATAAGCACAAAAACCGGTACCTCTATACAGTGAAGAGCACAAACAATATAAGAGCATAAATAAAAAATTTGAAAACAAATGCAGAAGTTTATCTCCGCAGTGAAGTGCACAAACAATATAAGGGCATAAAAAAGAAATTTGAAAACAAATGCAGAAGTTTATCTCAGCAGTCTGACGTGTTACAAATGAGCGAAAAACATGACTTCAAACTTAAAGAATAAGTTGGGCTTAACAATTAACAGCAACAGAACAGCACAACATCTCATCTCCGTTTAAACTGCGATTCATAACTAAGTTTAAAATCAGATGACAAAATATTTATTGTCAGATCTCAGATGTAAGCAAAATTGAGATTAAAAAGAACTCCAGAAAAGAGTGCCAACATACTTGTGTTAGAACAAATAAAAATATAAGGTAGACATTCAATGAGAGGAGAGAACATGATAACAATGATCAACAGAATTCATATCAAAGTCAAACATTTCATAAGGAAAACTGGTTATACTACATGCATTCACAGAATTCCATCAAATAGAAAACAGGAAAATTAGCAGCAATTTCAGGCTTTCCCATCAGAGCCACGTGACCTCAATATGTTCAAACTTTTCCCCTAAACCATCCTCAGTAAGATCAGACCATAAAAATATCAGGCAATAAACATACCCAAAATAAAGCCAGCTAGCGGAATGTCTATGAAAGATAACACGGATAGACTACTTGAGTTCAGGGCTTTTCTGCTTTCAAGAATGAGGACATAAAGGGTAACAACCTGTCAAAGAGAGAAAGGCCTATAGGATACCAGTAAATTCAAGAAAACAAGAATTAAGTAAAGAATAAACAGGAAGTAACTAGAGCACCCATTACCCTGCAGTATAGTTGTATTGGCCTCACATCCATACTCTTAGTAATTTCAGACATCAAAGTTGCAGGATAGGTAATAACTGATGCTATGCTCTGATTGAGTGCAGATCCCAAAGCAGAATAATCCCTTTCATTGGGTAAGTAGTTGACATCCCCAATGGAATTGACAACAATAAAAGATGCAGGAATTAACATATATTGATTCTGTCCACTGTAAAAAGAATAAAATAGTTTAAACTGCGCAGTTAAAAATTTTGTAAGCAGTGGATAGATAAAATTGTCATCCAACACAAGCACAATGAAATTCTTAAATTTGTACATGTGAAAACTCCTATGCTACCTTTGAAATATACTACATGAATCTAAGTGCTGCTATAAACTATTCATACAATTAGCGTATGCATGAAGCATCAGCACCCAACTGAGAGTTTTCAATTTTAGACCGACTTTAAACCCCTTTGACCCAAGAACATTCCTTGTCAAAAATGTTAACAAAGGAATATTAGAATCCAATGAATAAAACATACCCCACCATAAGAACTCGATGAAAGGTTGCATGGACACCTTCTCCAAATCCTATAGGAAGTGCATAATCACCTTCAGCACCAAAAGTCCTGGCCTAGCCAACACAATAAACTACTGAAAGTAATTTAAAATTGTACAGCCGATAAAAAAGAGGGTGGGATGAAAAGATACCATTTTATGGTCCATATGAACATGGATGCAAATGCTCCCTGATAATTGAGAAACTCTTTCTTCAAGGATATTTCCAGAATTTCCACACCTTGGATGAGCAACAAAAGATTCATGATTAAACTCGTGAACAGCCAACACATGTCCATCGAAAGATGTAAGATCTCCTTCAGGCAAAAGGGTATCAGAGTGAAAAGTTCCAGAAGATAGAACTGGTCCACCCATGAACAACCTGTTGTCATTATGTATGTCTCTTTCCAATTGAAATGAAGTATGCATATCGGTTCGATCACTCTGTGATGCCTCAAGATAAACTTTTAAGTAACTTACGACATCATCAGAAATGAACAAATTGATGTCTGAACAGATTTCAGGACTAAGGTTGTTAATGATCAGACTTGAGTTTTGATGCTGATAATCACCTGGGAGTACTTCATTATTGTGGACAGAAAAGCCACTCAAAGGAAACACAGCTGATAACTCAGAATTTGAAAGAACATCGTAAGATGAGAATGAGATGCTCCAGAAACATGTTTTGGAAGTAATAAAAAAGGTTCTTTGGGCTACATTGTTGCCATCCTTTATGGTGCAAAGCACATCTTTCTCATTCTGCTGTACAATATAGTAACCACCAATTCTCAAACCCTGCGAAAAGAAAAAGTTTTTATGCACTTCACCATGCTACATTGTTTCTTGATCCTCACTAAAAGTTAATTAGGAATACAAGTAAAATGCCACACACCTTATACACATGAAAGCTCTCAGAACCAAACTCCAGAAATACCCTTCTTCCATATGGTTTGCATCCAGAACTAGTCATTGCCTTTCTGTCTCTGCAGTGCAAAAAACCTTGGTAGGGATCCTTGAAATTTCTACTGTAGATCAGACATGGAAAATTAAATTGAGAGCTCAAAACGTGACATTTCTCATCAGAAGACAAGTAGCTGCCAATGGTACTCTTTGAGAGATTATTAATCTCATTTCCAGCATCATTCCATTCAGAATCCAGGGGGCTATTTGATATTTCGTTACTTTTACATTTCTTTATAGCAATATCTTCCTCTACTTCATCTCTACCAGAAAACTTCATGGAATTTCTAGGTTGGCTCATAGGAGCACTAAACATATGTGCAAATCCATTCTTCTTAGCAAAAGTCAAATCCCAAGGCAGAAGTATAGCCTCAGCAAGAACACTTGACCTGTTTGTCTTAGCTTCATCACCAACTAACTGAAAAAAACATGAACTTTACAAATTTAGTGTTCAGTGAGAAGAGTTATTGTGATTATACAAGGTTTAACAAAATGGATGGTGCTTGGAACACGTATACCTCATGCAACAAAGGATACTTATGATCTAACCAAAGGAGATGAAATCTTCCACATTCAGGCTCCTGACATTCTTTCCCGTTGGAAGGAGAATATATATCATTTCGGGCTTTTTGGTCTCTGAAATTATAGTAAAGATACATTGATAACCTTATATCTTTCGTTGGTTGAGCACCACTAAAGATACTTCGACACGTGAATGATTCCCCTAAAGTTAAATCCAACTGATACAGTTTATGGGGCATCCCTTGCATAATTATGGTGAAATCTTCCACCTGAAAAACAAAAAAAGGAATGTCACAAACAGTGAACATTGATGGATGCGGGCAAAAAAATATTTGCACACTGAAACAGAATCCAAAAGATAAAGAACAAGTAAATTCTATTTTACCTCATAAATTGTGTTGAAATTCCAGGTTGATGGAATGCCAATTACCACAACATCAATGCTTCCAGTAGCATCACTTAGCTGCAACCTTCCAGAGGATGAAGAAACCTGGACAAACATCCAACATAATCAAGTACGAAACTCTTATTCTAAATGAGACTATAACAGAAGTTAATTGCAGTTAATTTCTTTGATATTTTTCTGATCTCAAAAAGATTATTATTATTTTTTTAGATTTAAACTCGATCTTACTACAAATTCTAGCCTTGGTGAATTTGCGATATAGTCAAGGCACATACATGAGACTATACCGGACACCACTTGTAAAAAAAAAAAAAAACTTGGTAGACCCCAGACATTCAATTAGATTACATTTCAAGTTCTAAAAGAAACTTAGAAAAAAAATCATTGTGGGAGCTAAAAACAGTCAAAAAGGGACGTTAGGATATGGGCATCTGAATTATATCCCTGAACTAAACTTGGCAGTAAATTTAGTGAAAAAAACCTTAAGATTTCCCAGTAATTTAATGCCGCTATCTTCACTACAAAGGATTCTTCTCGTCTGCTTTGTGTAAGATTTTCCACAACAAGCGATATAAGTACTCTGAAAGTCAGCATCCATGATATAGGATTTCCTTGTCCAGTCCAACAAAATTTTCATCCAACTGTTCTCAAAATGACTGATCAATAAAGATATAGGAACCACCTGAAGAAACATAAGAAATCATAATTAGTTGTTTATTGCCAAAAAGAATTAAAGGTAGAAATTAGTAGACCTTCCATATCCAGTGCCAGAAAGAAATAGACGCTAGGAATACATGTTTTCTTGATCATACCAGTTTCAAACAGCTGTAATCTTCTCCGTTGTCACAATTGCACAAACTATGCTTGCAATATTCCATAAATACCCCATGCTGGCAAAAGAACTCAGTTTGGATGTGAGATCTATAGAAAAGACAATGTGACAATCCTTTTAAGAAAGATCATAGAAGCAAATTTACCCGCAACCGATACATAGCCGAAGTTAAGCATGAAGAGACGTATCTTTGAGCAAGTCCTTCACTCTGGAAACACCTGGTGACATTGAAATGAGCTTAAACCAGTACTATATTGAGGGAAAGAAGAAAAGGATTTTTAGACAAATAACATAAGAGTTTAAAAACAAATGCAACATTACATGTCTTGATCCTAAAATTTCCTTCTTTGAGAAAATCCCAGCAAATTTTTCCTGCAAACATGTTATAGCAAGTAGTAACCTGAAACAAAGGCAAACATGCAAAACTCAACTATAAATACTGGCTTCATAACCGGACAAGCCCCCACCTCTCCACTGCCCAAAAACAAAATATAAACTATAAAATACAAGATATGAGAACCATAAATGTGTGGAGATCAAGAAATGAACCAAAATTTCCTACCATAATCTTGCAGAGAAGGTCAATGAGTGACTAAATTTTCGGAGAACGTCCTCAGATTTGGATTTTAGATAGCAGCTGCAAAGAAGAATATCAGCAATGAAGTATATCCAGAGGTCCAGAAAACAAATACTTTTGGTTCGGGTTAAATGCTAACCCTGCATCCAGTGGGGAAAATGATTCCACACGAATGGTAGTAATGAAGCAAGCACCAAGTATGACTGCTTTTGTCCAAGAAAATTTGGGGTTTATGAAATGAACATTTCGTACAGATACCTGTAGAAGAAACATAGGTAAAGAGTATTATTTCCATTAGAACTTTGACTAGTAGTAGCATAAGCTCACATATTATGCAGCCTTCACCATTAATTTCTACGCATCTGACAACTCTAGCTATTTTAAGCAAATAAATATGCAGCTTTAGGGACTACTTCACATACAATGGCCCCAACTCTCAGACTATGAGGTAGCAGGAACTGCAGGTCAGTTAACAGAAGAAGTAAATCTTGATCCAACTCAACAATCATGCCCTGCATGTAAATCCCAGTAACAGTTCCAGCATAGTTGCCAACCTCCCCCAATCCTCTTATTTTTTCTACCTTTTCATTTGGCTTCCAATTATTTTTCAACTTAGGAAGCTGCAAGGAAGCTCTGTCGGTAGTTAGATACATCACCTGCGAATCTGTCTTCCCTATATAAACCAACTTCTTCTTCAATCCAGACAATGAAACAACACTCTGGATTAATCTAGAAATAGCAGGGTGCCAAGAGGAAGCAGACCCACAAAAGTAAACTGTTAAAGGCTTCACAAAGCAATGGCTTTTGTGATTCTGAGAATTTAAACCATCCAATTCCCTTCTTGACATTTCACACCTACACAATTTGCACTCACAAACTAAAACTTTTGAAAGAAACCCACGAAGATTTCTCAAATTCCCTGAAGAATTACAACCAGGTGCTGCACAAGGCACCACAGAGAGAGGACTTACCGATTCCAGGACACCAAAAATTGAATACTTAACTTTTGAATCATCCTTATAATCAATACTTGAATCAAGAGATAATGAAAATGAAGACGAATTCGAAATACATTCAAGATGCTCCCATCTAATAATTTCCAAAAATCCTCCAAAATTAGCAGCACATCTCAAAGGAAGAAAATTCCAGGCACAAATACGAATACTTTTACCAATAATTTCTGGACAAAAATCAAGAATATCACAACAAACGGTGGCTGAACCGTCAGTAAACTGAAAGCAGCTACACTGAAAAGAGACATTAGCATTGTCGTTATTTCTGGTATAACAAGGCAAAGTTAGTGTCCCAACGAGACTAGCTGGATAGCTTATGGGTTTAAGAATTCTACAGTTAGGGTTCTGAGAGGCATTCATGGAAAGCTTCGGAGAGCTATTTTTCTGTTGGGATTTTGATAGAGATATCGGACGGTTGGAAGTGAAATCATACTCCCCGACAACTGGCCGTGAACGACGGAGGAGATAGGAGATTTTGAGGATTTTTGAGGATTCTTCTTCCTCCATCGACGATTGACACACTTCCAGTGTACCGGGAGCGCCTGAGCGGGAAAGGCAACGTCTTTCAAAGCCACTCTATATATCCGACACAACACTTAAAAATGGGCCTTCCAGCCCAACCCGTCATCATCTTTATTTCTAATTGGCCCATTAATTTCTCCAGCAAAGTATTGCGCTCATTTTGTTTTCTGAAGTAAACATATTACACTCTGAAGTAAAATACCTTTCGGGATTAATATATTCCAGGTATATGTTTCTTTTCTCCTTAAACCAATTGATTACACTCCGCAATATTATGAATTGCTTCTTTATTAATTCTTTTACAAAAAATTATTTTTAAAATATATTTTATAAATTAAATCTTAAAATGATAAAAAAAATTTTAGGAGTATTAAATTAAATTTTATTTTACTTTATTTAAAAAAAAATGATAACTAACTATTAACTTTGATCGTTAAAGACTTAAATGAAACATTTTATAAGGTGTACCCCATAACGCTCTATAACATTTTTGTATATATATATATATATATATATTTATAGACTTAACTAATAATGTGATCACTATAAAACCAATTAATTTAATTATTATACTTTACATTTTAAGATATTTTAATCGCTTTATGTTTGTTTGATAAGATAACCGTCATATATATAATCAATTTTCTTTAATAATATCACGAGGCTTGACAAGTCACTAAAATTTCCCTTATTGACTAAATTAAATGTAAAATTTACTTGATGTCATTCAAATTATGTATGAAGAAAAAATTAGATAAAAGAAGAAATTGATGAATATTTTTTCAGCTAATATGAAAAATTTTAATGATATAGAAAGTCACGTAACCTTATCACTAGAAATTAATTATATTAGTGACTATATCGTACATCATAGAATGACTTAATTTTCTAAAAAATGTAAAGTATAATTGCTGATCTGTTAAAAATGCAATAGTTAAATTGATTGGTTTTTTAGTTAAATGGTCAAATAGAAAAAAGCAATAATTTCATTTGTCACATTGTTAATTAAGCCTATATATATATATATATATATTTATTTATATGAAAAATGTTACAATGGGTTACAAAGCTTAAATTATAGTCTGTATTTTCCAATAATACGTAATTAAATGATTTTGTTTGACTCTTATATTATAATTCTAAAGAATTTAATGATTAAAAGAAATATTCTTACATAGATAGATAGGAGGTTAAATTCATTTGTAACTATATATATAAAAAAATACTTTAGAGTAATTTTGAAATAAAAAGTATATAATTGGATCCAGGTAACAATATAAAAAGGTTATTAATTTTTATTTAAAGATAAAAAGCCAAATAGATTTTTTTTCTTAAAAATTAATTTGAGTCACAAAAAAAATACAAAAGGGTAATTAATTTTTTTATGGGGCATATAAAAAGTTGAAGAACTCTTATTAATGAACTAGATAATTAAGAATATTAAAAAAATCAAGTTTTCATCCACTTTTTTTTAAGAAAATATTTTAATAAATCAATTATTAATTAGACGGTTGTAGATTAATTGTTAATTTAATCTATAAGGTAAATTCTACCGGAACCAATAACAAGTATTTCAACTTGCATTGTCATTGATAACTAGAGGCATTTATTAATAGTAATATCTTTATTTTTAATATTTATATATATTTTTAAATATATAAATATATAGGCAGTATCTTATTGTCTCTTAAAAATCTTTTAATAATACATGAGATGAATAAATTTCATTTATTTATTAAAACTTATTATTTTATAAAAAGTATTTATAAAAAAAATTAAATATTTTTTTTATTTAGAAGTACATGTGATGATTTTTTTTTTACCTGTGTTTCTAAAATATTATAATGATTTGGGATTATAAGAAACTCAATATAATATCTTATATATATATTCTAAATTTAATTGTGAGAAGTACATTACATGAATCATAAATACATGTATACACTTCTTAGAAAGTCTTGATGTAAAGAACATGGATGGTCTTGATTGTCCACTTCCTGTTCTCCCGCGGGTTGATCGTGTTCTGAAACATTTTGTTTTTTTAAGGAGGGAAATAAAGAAATAGAAGAAGAAGACGAAGATCATGTTAAAATCCCTTATCGCAGAGAAGATGAAGTAATTAGTAGAAGAAGAAGATGGAGCAATATATGGCACTAGTAAATTAAAAGATGCAAAATTATTCTTTACGCACATTTTTTACTTCCAAATGAGGAGGACGGATTGAAAGGTCTAATGAAAAAGGCAGTCTATAATCATGAATTCTTCCGACGTTATCTGTTTAGGTCCGTAGCCTCTCTATGTATGAACTGTTTGTCTGGTATCCGGAAAGCTTTTATAGAAGGGTGCTGATATATACACACCCTCATACTATATACACACACCCATATTCTTACACACCATCCAATTTTATCAAAACACATCCTAATATACCCAAAATAACCTAGGCTGCAAAACTAAAATGTGTACACCCCAAAAGATAATTATAAACATACACCCCCTCCCTTCTTCCCCAAAGTTCAGCCATAGCCAACCGAGAAAACCTGCCTTGCGGAAGTTCATTGCCGCCGGCAGGAAGGACCGACGCCGAGGAAAAAGCTCTCCCTTCCAGCGCCGACGAAGACCAACGTAGCACATCCTCCAGCCGCCGACACACATTCCCAATTACAACCTGTAAGTTTTTTTTTTTCCTGAAGGTTTCCCAATCGAATTTGCTGCTGTTATAAGATCATAATTTGCATTCTCAGTGCTTGGAGGATGAATTAATGAAGTATGATTTTTAAGACCAACTGATTCACTATAACTGGAAAAAAAATTCAATGCAATGTATAGATTTTGATTCATTGTATTGATTTTGTGATGAAAATTGTAGACAAAATGCAAAGCACTCACTTGTGAAAAATCTGAATTGAGGTATTTGCTGCGTTGTGGCTTTGAAAGGTGAAAGTGATTGAAATGTAATTTGCTGGATATGGAGCGAAAGAGTCGGCAATAATGTGCTGAAAATATATAAAAGTTTCGGTAGTAATATGCCGAAAATATACCTCAAAGTCGGTATTAAGGTACCGAATTTTTTTAAAAATTTCGGCCACAAGAAGTTGAAAATTCAACTTGAAGTCGGCAACTTCCTACCGAAAATATGCTTTGTCGGAAAATGTTTTTCAAAATGCTCATTTAGTCGGCATGTTAGTGCCGAAAATATTAAAGATTTTTCTCACTTATTATTATTACTTCTTCAAAATTATTATTATTAATATTATCATCATCATCATCTAATTGCAATTTTATGTTGGATCATACATCTATAAACTTTTGTTTTGATATATCAATCATTAATTTTCCTATGTTATTGGTGATCTATCTCCTCATTGAAAAATAATATAATTATTGAAGAAACAAACATTTCAAAGGTTAAAATACTTACATTTTTCCTCTAAAATTATTATACATCATAGACCTCTCTATAAAATTATTATGTATTTTATCCAATCTATAAGTGTTATTTTAGTGAAATGATCATCTTCAAAATTATCCATCATTATTAACCTCCCTATAAAGGGTTAATGTAATAAGTTTAATATAATCTTCACTCACTGTGAGATGTGTTTCACTAAGAGTTTCCACGTTATTTCTTATGCATCATTTCAGGTGTCCTGTTAATTATTTTGACTATAATTATTTTACTGTTTTGTTACCTTTGTAGAACATGCGTAGGGCACTCAGGATTGGCAGGGAAGCACCTACGGCCTCCAATCGTCGTAGACGTAATATAACTGAGGAAGAGTCATCTTCCGGAGTGCGGGTAGAGGACGAGCTTCCAACACAAGTTGGGGTCGAAGTGGATATTGATGACATTCCCGAGGTGGATGAGATTGGAGTCGCTGCACCATTTCCAGGAGGCCCAGAAGATGGGTCTTTGCTTAGCCAATACGCAACTCACGTCGCAAGATATATTTGGGACGGAGAGGTAATAACAAAATCATAAAATTTGTAATGATATAGATATAGATATTGTGCAATAACCTTCCCTAACCCTTCATTACCACAAAATGCAGGAAAGAGATCTTCTAAAGTGTATACATCACCACGAGCAACTGGTGAAGTGGGATATCCAGGAAGATAGACACAACAAGTTGAGGTTTCACTCACTTTTGGGGGCAAGTGGTTTGTTTCCACTAACGAGATGTCTCTATCGATATGTGGATAGAGTACTAGTCTCCGCCTTTGTGGAGAGGTGGCATCCGGAGACTAACACGTTTCATATGCCGTGGGGAGAGATGACGGTCACATTAGATGACGTCGCTTGCATATATGGGATTCCCATTTCTGGCAGAGCATTATGTATACCTCTGGGAGAGGATCAGTTGAGTGGGGAGCAGCTGCTTGTTAGGCTGTTGGGATGTAGCCTAGATGATGCGAGAGATGAGCTCGGTAGGAAGACTGGTGCATCCTCAGTGCGATTGAAGTGGCTTAGGAATCGATATAGTCACTTCGATGATACTGATACGGACGAGAGGATTCAGGCCTGTTGTCGAGCTTACATCCTTTATCTTCTCGGTTGTACTGTCTTCTCTGACAAGACCGGCACTAGAGTGAATTGTAGTATGTTGCAACTACTCGCTAACCTCCATGGTATACATACTTATGCCTGGGGTGCTGGAGTATTAGCACATCTATATATGCAGCTGGGACATGGTTGTCAGTGGAGGTGCAAGCAATTTGCTGGTCCGATATCCTTGCTTCAGGCATGGATTTATGAGCACTTCAAGTCTCAGCGAGTTGTGCATTCTTCGACATATGAGTTGCATGAGCCAAGGGTTCTGATGTGGGATGCAGATCGTGTCAGCGGAGGTACCACTGATAGGCTCAGGGCTATCCGAGAGCAGCTGGATGCACTGGATTATTTGAGTGTAAGTTATTTTTAGTTTACTTTCGTCTTTTTACATAAGTTGTTCATCGTAATCTAACTATACATTTGTTTTAATCTCCAATTATAATCATGTTTACGGATGTGAAACAGATTGATTGGACTCCATATCACGATAGTCGGATTCATTATCCATTCCGGGATATCAGTCTATTTTGTGGGACCTTGTGTTTCATGGAGTACATGGAGGGGTATCATCCCGATCGGGTTCTCAGACAGTTCGGGTTCATTCAGGAGATTCCTGGGCCGTGCCAGCGAGTTGCTGTTAAGTCTGTAAAGGGTCGCCTAACTCCAGAGAAGAGAGCACTCCTCAGCTTGGTTTCAGATAATTGGAGGAACTGGGTATTGCATGTGGTTCCCCCGTATTTACGTGAAGGACCACATTTGGTCGTCAGAGCTGGTCTCGACACTAGTCGTGGCTACTTGTCATGGTTCCGGCGAGTGTCACACCCAATTGTTCAGAACCCGACTCAGAGGTCTGCTCCAGCGCAGGCTTGTAGTAGCTCACATCATGATGCTGGATATGTGATGACAGATGATGACCTGCAGCATTGGATGAGATTTCTCCGCCTCGGTAGAGAGGTCGAGGCGAGACCA